>OY740787.1:4796215-4951215 GCA_963514005.1 Raja brachyura | reverse complement strand
CCACAGCCTCAGAATAGGAGGACGCGCCTTTAGAAAGACGAGGAGATTCAAGATTTAGCTCCTGGGGCTAAAGGAATCAAGGGATATGGGGAAAAAACAGGAACGGGGTACTGATTTTAGATGATCAGCCATGATCATATTGAATGGTGGTGCTGGCTCGAAGGGCCGAATGGCCTACTCCTGCACCAATTTTGGAAGGACATTCTTCCTATTGAGGGAGTGCAGCGTAGGTTTACAAGGTTAATTCCCGGGATGGGGGGATTGTCATATGCTGAGAGAATGGAGCAGCTGGGCTTGTATATTCTACAGTTTAGAAGGATGAGAGGGGATCTTATTGAAACATGTGTTTACCGATCTTTACTGGACATATAATTTTTATTGAAACGTATAAGATTGTTAAGGGTTTGGACACGCTAGAGGCAGGAAACATGTTCCCGATGTTGGGGGAGTCCAGAACCAGGGGCCACAGTTTAAGAATAAGGGGTAAGCCATTTAGAACGGAGACGAGGAAACACTTTTTCTCACAGAGAGTGGTGAGTCTGTGAAATTCTCTGCCTCAGAGGGCGGTGGAGGCCGGTTCTCTGGATGCTTTCAAGAGAGAGCTAGATAGGGCTCTTAAAAATAGCGGAGCCAGGGGATATGGGGAGAAGGCAGGAACGGGATACTGATTGGGGATGATCAGCCATGATTACGTTGAATGGCGGTGCTGGCTCGAAGGACCGAATGGCCTACTCCTGCACCTATTCCTGGGATGTCAGGACTGTCTTATGAACAAAGACTGCATAGACTCGGTTTATACTCTCTAGAATTTAGGAGATTGAGAGGGGATCTTATAGAAACTTACAAAATTCTTAAGGGGTTGGACAGGCTAGATGCAGGAAGATTGTTCCCGATGTTGGGGAGGTCCAGGACAAGGGGTCACAGCTTAAGGATAAGGGGGAAATCCTTTAGGACCGAGATGAGAAGGACTTTTTTCACACAGAGAGTGGTGGGTCTCTGGAACTCTCTGCCACAGAGGGTAGTTGAGGCCAGTTCATTGGCTATATTTAAGAGGGAGTTAGATGTGGCCCTTGTGGCTAAGGGGATCAGACGGTATGGAGAGAAGGCAGGTACGGGATACTGAGTTGGATGATCAGCCATGATCATATTGAATGGCGGTGCAGGCTCAAAGGGCCGAATGGCCTACTCCTGCACCTAATTTCTATGTTTCTATGTATTGTTTATTGTCTATTTTCTATGTTTGTATGAGGAGACATTTCTTTAGTCAGAGGGTGGTGAATCTGTGGAATTCATTGCCACTTAAGGCTGTGGAGGCCAAGTCAATGGATGTTTTTAAGGTGGAAATGGATAGGTTGTTGATTAGTGCGGGTGTCAGGGGGGATTATGGGGAGAAGGCAGGAGAATGGGGTTGAGAGGGAGAGGTGGATCTGCCATGATTGAATGGCGGAGTTGACTTGGTCGGCCGAATGCTGCTCCTGTAACTTATGACATTTCAACCCCTGGACAACCGCATCATTGCTGAATTGCGGATGGGGTTACAATGGCGTTGGTAATGGCCTTGGTCGGACTCTCTGGTGGAGACGGGCAGTGAGAGCCGGCCTTGAGAGAACCTTCCTTAAAACATGGAACATAGAATGGAACAGTGCAGGTTCTTACATTTAAGCAAAAACCCTCCAAATATCAAAGGGGTGGCCCAGCTTGCAACGACAGAGACTCGGGTTCCATCCTGTCTGCGGGCGCTGTCTGTGCGGAGTTTGCACGCTCTCCCCGTGACCTGCGCGGGTTTTCTCCGAGATCTTCGCTTTCCTCCCGCACTCCAAAGACGTGCCAGGTTTGGTGGGTCAATTCCCTTGGTGTAAATGTAAAAATTGTACCCTCGTGTGTGTAGGATAGTGTTAATGAGCGGGGATGATTGGTCAGCATGGGCTCGGTTTTTGTGCTGTATCTCCGAACTAAACTAAACTAAATTCTTGAGTTTACAAATCCAGTGACTTTCTCTGCCCATCTCACCCCCGCGCAAGATTTTTTAGTGGTTTTGCAGACAGTGAAGATGGTTGTGGACGATTGCAGCAGGATCTGGATCCATTGGCCAGGTGGGTGGAGGAATGGTTGATGGAATTTAATACAGAGAAATGTGAGCATTTTGGGGCGTCGAACAAGGGCAGGACCTACACAGTAAATGGTAGGCCTCTGGGGAGTATTGTAGAGCAGAGGGCTCTAGGAGTGCAGGTACATGGTTCCTTGAAGGTCGAGTCGCAGGTAGATAAGGTGGTCAAAAAGGCTTTTGGCACTTTGGCCGTCATCAGTCAGAGTATTGAGTACAGAAGTTGGGAGGTCATGTTGCAGTTGTATAAGATGTTGGTGAGACCTCATTTAGAATGTTATAAACCATATAACCATATAATAATTACAGCACGGAAACAGGCCTTCTCGGCCTTCCAGTCCGTGCCGACCATTCATTTTCCCCATGTCCCATCTACCTGCACTCAGACCATACCCCTCCATTCCCTTCCCGTCCATATACCTATCTACTTTACTTTTAAATGTTAAAATTGATCCTGCCTCCACCACTTCTGCAGGAAGATCATTCCACACAGCCACCACTCTCTGAGTAAAGAAGTTCCCCTTCATGTTACCTCTAAACTTCTGTCCCTTAATTCTTAATATTGTCCCTTAATATTGTGTTCAGTTCTGGGCACCATGTTATAGGAAAGATGTTGTCAAGCTTGAGAGGGTTGAGAAAATATTTACGATGTTATTGCCAGTACTGGAGGGTGTGAGCTATAGGGAGAGGTTGAGTAGGCTGGGTCTCTTCCATGGAGCGTAGGAATGTTGAGGGGAGATATACAAAATCATGAGAGGAATAGATCGGGTAGATGCACAGAGTCTTTTACCCAGAGTAGGGGAATCGAGGACCAGAGGGCATAGGTTCAAGGTGAAGGGGAAAAGATTTAATAGGAATCCGAGGCGTCACTTTTTCACACAGAGGATGGTGAGTGTATGGAACAAGCTGCCAGAGGAGGTAGTTGAGGCTGGGACTATCCCATCGTTTAGTTAACAGTTGGATAGGTACATGGATAGGACAGATTTGGAGGGTTATGGACAAAGCGCAGGCTGCTGAGACTTGTGTGGCTGGGATATTGTTGGCCAGTGTGGGTGAGTTGGGCCGAAGGGCCTGTTTACACATTGTACCACTCTCTGTCTCGAAGGCTGTGGAGGCTAAAGGGCCTGTCCTACCAGCATCCGACTCCATGCGATGAGCGCGATCAAACTAGAAGCGGGGGCCGCGCGGAGGTCGGGTGATCCCCTGTACAGGGCCGTTCCCACCAGCATGCGCCTGCATGCGGCAATCGCAACCAAACCGGCAGCAGGGGCCGCGCGGAGGTCGGGTGAGTGGCGCAACGCGGCGCAAAGTGAGGCGAACTTGGAGCGAAGTCTTAAAGGTAAGTTCGCCAGGACAGAGAGGGGCACACAGAGAGGGGCACAGAGGCGCACACACAGAGAGGGCCACGGAGCCACACACATAGAGGGTCACGGAGGCACCTACAGAGAGGGTCACGGAGGCACCACGTCGAGGCGGTGTGTAATGCGTCGAGGCGACTGCGAGCCGACAAGCCGTTGCCGTGCGGAATTTTTGAACATAGTCAGTTTTTTTCGGAGCCCCGCGCGATGTCGGGACGAACTCCGCACAATTCCACACGGCTCCGGCGATCGAAGTGGGACCAGCCCCGCAACGCCGGACAGCTCAAGCGACCACGTTAGGTCGCGCTCATCGCATGGAGTTGCATGCTGGTGGGACAGGCCCTTTACTCTATTTAAAGACACAAGGAACTGCAGATGCTGGCATCTTGAGCTACGTACAAAGTGCTGGAGGAGCTCAGAGCATCAGGTAGCATCTGCGGACGACATGGATAGATTACGTGTTAAAGAAGGAACTGCAGATGCTGGAAAATCGAGGGTACACAAAATGCTGGAGAAACTCAGCGGGTGCAGCAGCATCTATGGAGCGAAGGAACGTTTCCTATCTCCTTCGCTCCATAGATGCTGCTGCACCCGCTGAGTTTCTCCATCTTGGATCAACCTGAAGAAGGGTTTTGGCCCAAAAACATCACCTAAAGGGCCTGTCCCACTTGCGACTGCCGGCGTCATATCAGTGTCGCCAAACGATTTTGAACATCTCAAAATCCAGCGGCGATAAAAGAAATTGTTGCGACACTTGAAATAACACCTCTGGTCCATACGTCATCTTGCCGCGTCACGGTGACCTCATGCACCAGTCAAAGAGGTCCTCCTGCAGTTGTACAGGGCCCTAGTGAGACCACACCTGGAGTATCGTGTGCAGTTTTGGTCCCCTAATCAGAGGAAGGACATTCTTGCTATTGAGGGAGTGCAGCGTAGGTTTACAAGGTTAATTCCCGGGATGGCAGGACTGTCATATGCTGAGAGAATGGAGCGGCTGGGCTTGTACACTCTGGAGTTTAGAAGGATGAGAGGGGATCTTCAAGATTCAAGATTCAAGAGAGTTTATTGTCGTGTGTCCCAGATAGGACAATGAAGTTCTTGCTTTGCTTCAGCACAACAGAACATAGTAGGCATTGACTACAGAACAGATCAGTGTGTCCATATACCATTATATAAATATATACACACATGAATAAATAAGCAGATAAAGTGCAAATAAACAGATAAAGGGATATTAATGTTCAGAGATTTGTTTCAGTTGAGTTTAATAGCCTGATGGCTGTGGGGAAGGAGCTATTCCTGAACCTGGTCGTTGCAGTCTTCAGGCTCCTGTACCTTCCACCTGAAGGTAGCGGGGAGATGAGTGTGTGGCCAGGGTGGTGTGGGTCCTTGATGATGCCACCAGCCTTTTTGAGGTAGCGACTGCGATAGATCCCCTCGATTGGCGTGAGGTCAGAGCCGATGATGGACCGGGCAGTGTTTACTACTTTCTGTAGTCTTTTCCGCTCCAGGGCGCTCAAGTTGCCGAACCAAGCCACGATGCAACCGGTCAGCATGCTCTCTACTGTGCACCTGTAGAAGTTAGAGAGAGTCCTCCTTGACAGACCGACTCTCCCTTATTGAAACATATCAGATTATTAAGAGTTTGGACACGCTAGAAGCAGGAAACATGTTCCCAATGTTGGGGGAGTCCAGAGCCAGGGGCCACAAAGTTTACGAATAAAGGGTAAGCCATTTAGAACGGAGATGAGGAAACACTTTTTCATACAGAGAGTTGTGAGTCTGTGGAATTCTCTGACTCAGAGGGCGGTGGAGGCCGGTTCTGTGGATACTTTCAAGAGAGAGCTTGGTAGGGCCTTAAAGATAGCGGAGTCAGGGGATATGGGGACAAGGCAGGAACGGGGTACTGATTGGGGATGATCAGCCATGATCACATTGAATGGCGGTGCTGTCCCAAAGGGCCAAATGGCCTACTCCTGCACCTATTGCCTATTGTCCAAACCCGGACGTCGTTGGAGTGTGGGAGGAAACCGGAGCACCCGGAGTAAATCCCGCGCAGGTCACGGGTGTAAGGCATAAACTCCGCACAGACAAGCATCCATGGCCAGGATCGAACCCGGGGTTCACTGGCTCTGTGAGGCAGCAACCCTAACTTGAAGTCCCAGTGTCAAAAATATCGTTTACTTTGACGAACACTCAGAAAAATCTACACAAGCCACATCAATGGTGTGCGTGACCTGGGCTTCAGACTCAGAAGATAATGAGCCAAATCTAGGATATCAGCGGACACGGAAGGTTCGCAAGCCACGCCGATCTACCTTCGCCAGAAGAATGAGACCCATTCTTTGTGTGAAAGAAAGCACATGGGAAAGAAGGCGCATGCAGTTAACAAAGGCCAGTGAAATTATATATCGACAATGTTCGCCAGAATAAACACATGCATTATCAGAGAGAGAGACGAGAGGTTTACCTTGACAAGGCACCGCCCGCTGCCTTTAATGTGCCTGCTCTTCTCTGAAGGGCAACCACATGAAGGGAAGCCAACCCGGTGTTCTCCCTAGAGGATATCAAGGCCTTTGACGCCTGCATTTTCTTCCCACAGTGAGAGTGTTTGAGAAGCCACGTTCATGGGGTGTGTGGTGAGATAGTGGGAAATTACATTCAAGGGTATCCTGTATCCGAGGAGTTGAGTATCCAACGTAATCATCTGATCTGTTGGGTCTTGGCTTGGTACCAAACACCTGCGAGTTAGTGCGGAGTGATTTCCCATTCCCTGACTCATTATTTTGGTCTGATCATCATCACCAGTTGACCCTTAAAGATGAGAGGATGCACCGGGGGTACGTCCGGGCCCGGGTGCTACTAGAAAATACTACGCGCAGTCTACGGGGATTTCTGGGACCATTGGACACCGAGGGGGGTTGAATGTATCCTGGACATGGATTGTATTATATTTGTTTACTTAAGGGGCCTGTCCCACTTGGGTGACCAAAGCTGCGAGTTTAGAAGAGTTAGCACTGGACTCAAACTCGCAGCATGGTCGACACGAGGACACTGTGGCAGCCGTTTCCTTTCGTCTTCATCGAGCAGACAGCGCTCCCCCGCTGTCCCTGGCCCCCACCTTCTTGATTGTGTGTTTGTGTGCGGTCGGTAGATGCAGCTCGCGATTCGGTCGATCCAGCTCGAGGCTTTCCAGGCGAGTGCCCTCGAGCTTGAAGGTCGAAGACACTCTTCTAGACTCGAGGATTAGGTCGCCCAAGTGGGACAGCCCCTTTAGTATATTTGTTTTAGTATACCAGACTGATTCCTGGGATGTCAGGACTGTCTTATGAACAAAGACTGCATAGACTCGGTTTATACTCTCTAGAATTTAGGAGATTGAGAGGGGATCTTATAGAAACTTACAAAATTCTTAAGGGGTTGGACAGGCTAGATGCAGGAAGATTGTTCCCGATGTTGGGGAGGTCCAGGACAAGGGGTCACAGCTTAAGGATAAGGGGGAAATCCTTTAAGACCAAGATGAGAAAGACTTTTTTCACACAGAGAGTGGTGAGTCTCTGGAACTCTCTGCCACAGAGGGTAGTTGAGGTCAGTTCATTGGCTATATTTAAGAGGGGGTTAGATGTGGCCCTTGTGGCAAAGGGGATCAGAGGGTATGGAGAGAAGGCAGGTACGGGATACTGAGTTGGATGATCAGCCATGAACATATTGAATGGCGGTGCAGGCTCGAAGGGCTGAATGGCCTACTCCTGCACCTAATTTCTATACTCGACTTCTCTTGTTATAAAGGCCAACATGCCATTCGCTTTCTTCACTGCCTGCTGTACCTGCATGCTTACTTTGTCACGCCTACCGAGGTACAGTGGAAAGCTTTTGTTGCAGGCTAAGCAGTCCGCAGAAAGACAATACATGATTACAGTCAATCCCTTTACAGATCCCTGTATAGATCAAGGGTTCCCGACCTGGAGAAAGACAATACATGATTAAAAACATGGGTCTGAAGAAGGGTTTCGGCCTGAAATGTCCATAGATGCTGCCTCGCCCGCAGAGTTTCTCCAGCATTTTAACCATATAATAACCATATAACAATTACAGCACGGAAACAGGCCCTCTCGGCCCTTCCAGTCCGTGCCGACCATTTATTTTCCCCTAGTCCCATCTACCTGCACTTAGACCACACCCCTCCATTCCCTTCCCGTCCATATACCTATCCACTTTACTTTTAAATGTTAAAATCGATCCTGCCTCCACCACTTCTGCTGGAAGATCATTCCACACAGCCACCACTCTCTGAGTAAAGAAGTTCCCCCTCATGTTACCCCTAAACATCTGTCCCTTAATTCCCATGTCATGCCCTCTTGTTTGAATCTTCCCTACCCTCAATGGGAAAAGCTTATCCACGTCAACTCTGTCTATCCCTTCCATCATTTTAACGACCTCAATCAAGTCCCCCCTTAACCTTCTGCGCTCCAAAGAATAAAGACCTAACTTGTTCAACCTTTCTCTGTAATTTAGTTGCTGGAACCCAGGTAACATTCTAGTAAATCTCCTCTGTACTCTCTCTATTTTGTTGACATCCTTCCTATAATTAAGCGAGCAAAATTGTACACCATACTCCAGAATTGGTCTCACCAATGCCTTGTACAATTTTAACATTACTTCCCTACTCCTATATTCAATGCTCTGATTTATAAAGGCCAGCACACCAAAAGCTTTCTTTACCACCCTATCTACATGCGATTCCACCTTCAGGGAACTATGCACAGTTATTCCTAGATCCCTCTGTTCCACAGCGTTCCTCAATTCCCTACCATTTGCCATGTACGTCCTATTTTGATTTGTCCTGCCAAGAGGTAGACAAGATGTGTCTACCTTCCATTTTCCAGCATCTGCAGTTCCTTCTTAAACATTTACAATCGATCCCTTTGCATAGTACATAGATCAAGGGATCCCAACCTCAGATACATGTACCCCCAGGGGGTAAATTTCACCTACCCAGGGGCTACATTTGTTGATTCTGGATTTGTACATATTTTTTCTCATTGACTGACTGGGTTTGGTTCTGGTATACAGGTATCTGTTCAGCATTAGTTGTTCCTAAATAAGTGAAGTAACATTGTTATGTGCTATTAAAAATGCCAGGGGTAAACGGGACGAAAGAGGTTGGGAACCCCTGGCGTAGATACATGGTAAGGGAATAACATTCGATCAAGGGTAGTCTTAGGGCCACCAATGAGGTAGTTAGTAGTTCACCAGAGATCACCCCGCACAATGATGTGGGAGTGGGAGGGGGGGGGGGGGGGAAGAAGAAGGGAAGAGGCGGAGACAGTGGGCTGTGGGGGAGCTGGGAAGGAGAGGGGAAGGAGGGAGAAAGCAGGGACTACCTGAAATTGGAGAAGTCAATGTTCCCCCCCCCCCCTCCCACTCCCACATCATTCTGAAGAAGAGTCTCGACCTGAAACATCACCTGTTCCTTCGTTCCATAGATGCTGCCTCACCCGCTGAGTTTCTCCAGCATTTTTGTCCACCTTTGGGTTTTTATGCGTTGGTCACCGTGCTTTAGGAAACATGTTGTCAAGCTGGAAACCGGAGCACCTGTAAAAAACCCACGAGGTCATAGAAACATAGAAACATAGAAATTAGGTGCAGGAGTAGGCCATTCGGCCCTTCGAGCCTGCACCGCCATTCAATATGATCATGGCTGATCATCCAACTCAGTATCCCGTACCTGCCTTCTCTCCATACCCTCTGATCCCCTTAGCCACCAGGGCCACATCTAACTCCCTCTTAAATATAGCCAATGAACTGGCCTCAACTACCCTCTGTGGAAGGGAGTTCCAGAGACCCACCACTTTCTGTGTGAAAATGGGGAGAACGTACAGACAGCACCTGTAGTCAGGATCGAACCCGGGTTCGAGGTTATGGGGAGAAGGCAGGAGAATGGGGTTGGGAGGGAGCGATAGATCAGTCATGATTGAATGGAAGAGTGGACTCGATGGGCCAAATGGCCTAATTCTCCTCTCATTCCTTATAACCTTATGACCGTCGATCACCCTCGATTCTTTAGCGATTCAGTGGAAAAACAGGCCCTGTGGCCCACTGAGTCCGTGCCGACCAGCGATCACCCCATAAGAAGGGTTGAAGAAGTCGGAAGAAGGGTCTGGACCCGAAACGTCGCCTATCTCCTTCGCTCCTTAGATGCTGCTGCACCCGCTGAGTTTCCCCAGCTTTTTGTGTAACCCTCGATTCTCCAGCATCTGCAGTTCCTTCTTTAACGCCCCATACACTAGTTCTAGCCTACACACTAGGGACAATTTACAGAAGCCAATTCATCTGCAAACCTGCACGTCTTTGGAGTGTGGGAGGAAACCGGAGCACCCGGAGAAAACCCACGCAGCCACAGGGGAAAATGCAACCTCCGTACAACCAGCACCCGTAGTCAGGATCGAACCTGACTACGGGTTAAATTCTTCCATTCCAGGTACACATGGCAATTCAACACACTAGACTTGACACAAGGTGCTGGGGTAACTCAGCGGGTCAGGCAGCATATCTGGAGAACATGGATAGGTGATGTTTCGGGGTCAGTACCCTTCTTCTGAACCAACCCTGCACAGCACTAACCACAACCCTTCCTCAACACAGAACTACCTTGGACTTTGTATAGGTTGCACTAAGTATTTTGACTACCTTGTACTATTATAGTCAGGGTACATAAGGTCTTAAGGAATAGGAGCAGAATTAGGCCATTCGGCCCATCAAGTCTACTCTGCCATTTAAACATAGCTGACCTATCTCTCCCTCTTTACCCCATTCTCTTGCCCACAACCTCTGACAACTGCACCAGAGAAGGCAGGTCCTGGATACTGAGTTGGATGATCAGCCATGATCATATTGAATGGCGGTGCAGGCTCGAAGGGCCGAATGGCCTACTCCTGCACCTATTGTCTATGTTTCTATGTTTCTAATCGATAATCTATTTAACTCTGTAATTCTTGACAATTTAGCTGGAGGAACTCAGCGGGTCATAGCAACATAGCAACATAGAAAATAGGTGCAGGAGTAGGCCATTCGACCCTTGGAGCCACCACAGCCTTTCAATATGATCACGGCTGATCTTCCAAAATCAGTACCCCGTTCCTGCTTTCTCCACATATCCCTTGATTCCGTTAGCCCTAGGAGCTAAATCTAACTCTCTCTTGAAAACTTCCAGTGAATTGGCCTCCACTGCCTTCTGTGGCGGAGAATTCACAACTCTCTGGGTTAAAAAGATTTTCCTCATCTCAGTCCCAAATGGCCTACCCCTTGTTCTTAAACTGTGATGCCTGGTTCTGAACTCCCCCAACATGGGGAACATTTTTTTTCTGAATTTAACCTGTCCAAACCCTTAAGGGCCTGTCGCGCTTGCCGATTTTTTCGCCGACTGTCGGCATCATTGACTGACGTAGCAGGCCGCTGCAAAATCCACGGTGCAATATACGGCGTGACGCGGCGTGATGGCGTATTGACGCGCGGTGTTTTTTCGAGTGTCGCAACATTTCTTTTGTCGCCGCTGGATTTTGAAATGTTCAAAACCTTTTGGCGGCCCTAATATGACGCCGGCAGGTGCCGAAAAAATCGACACGTGGGACAAGGCTCTTTAAGAATTTTCCGTGTTTCTTAATGTTTAGTGTTTTCTGAGTCATTCGTAACTGTCACTGTATGTCATGTTGTTACTTGTGGGCGGAGCGCCAAGGCAAATTCCTTGTATGTGAATACTTGGCCAATAAACTTACTTACTTACTTAAGGGCCTGTCCTACCAGCATCCGACTCCATGCGATGAACGCGATCAAACTAGAAGCAGGGTCCGCGCGGAGGTCGGGTGATCCCCTGTACAGGGCCGTTCTCACCAGCATGCGCCTGCATGCGGCAAGCGCGACCAAACCGGCAGCAAGGGCCACGCGGAGGTCGGGTGAGTGGCGCAACGCGGCGCAAAGTGAGGCGAACTTGGAGCGAAGTCTTAAAGGTAAGTTCACCAGGACAGAGAGGGACACACAGAGAGGGGCACAGAGGCACACACACACACACACACAGGGCCACATAGAGGGTCACGGAGGCACCTACAGAGAGGTTCACAGAGGCACGACGGCAAGACGGTGCGCAATGCGTCGAGGCCACTGCGAGCCGACAAGCCGTTGCCGCGCGGAATTTTTGAACGCGGTCAGTTTTTCGGAGCCCCGCGCGATGTCGGGACGAACTCTGCACAATTCCGCACGGCTCCGGCGATCAAAGTGGGACCGGCCCCGCGACGCCGGACGGCTCAAGCGACCACGTTAGGTCGCGCCCATCCCATGGAGTTGCATGCTGGTGGGACAGGCCATTTACTTACTTTAAGATATCCTCTCTTCCTTCTAAATCCCAGTGAGTATGAAGGCCTGTGGTGGTGGGCCAGGGTCCACCAGGGCTTGCTATTGGCACTACCAGCTGCACCACTGTGCCGGGCGCTGCCGGCCTGGTGTGTGTGTGTGTGCCGCGCTGGGTCACCGCGCCAGCTCCGAAAACTGGGCTCGGTGCTGCGGTGGAGATTTTTTTTTTGCGGAATCAGCGATTTTTGTGAAAAGGTCACGTCAATTGCTACTGCCGGAGAAACCGTGCCGGCGGGCCTAAACAGTGATGCGTGCATTCAGTTTAAGCGATGACAGCAGCTTTAATTGTCAAGGAGTGAGGTATGCTGGAAGGTGCTTTCGACGTGTTTAAACAAGGGGCAGATGTCTGAACAATCGAGGCAGAGGTGCACGTTAGCGGAGCTCAATTCTACCTGGATTACCTTGACTAGTCTGTGTGGGGAACATGCTGAACACTCAACAGCTGGATGTTAACATTAACGCTGTCGTGACGGTGATCAGGCGCTATCGGGGAACTGAATACCGCACGTGGTATTGGGGGGGTAGAGTGCTGACATGGATAGAGAAGTGGGGGGGGGTTACACAAAAAGCTGGAGAAACTCAGCGGGTGCAGCAGCATCTAAGGAGCGAAGGAGATAGGCGACGTTTCGGGTCGAGACCCTTCTTCAGATAGAGAAGTGGTTGGCAGGCAGGAAACAAAGAGTAGGGATTAACGGGTCCCTTTCAGAATGGCAGGCAGTGACTAGTGGGGTACCGCAAGGCTCGGTGGTGGGACCGCAGCTATTTACAATATGCACCAATGATTTGGATGACGGGATTCAAAGTAACATCAGCAAATTTGCACTGGGTGGCAGTGTGAACTGTGAGGAGGATGCTGTGAGAATGCAGGGTGACTTGGACAGGTCGGGGGAGTGGGCAGATGCACGGCAGATGAAGTTTAATGCGGATACATGTGAGGTTATCCACTTTGGTAGCAAAAACAGGGAGGCAGATTACTATCAAGTTGGGAAAAGGGGAAGTACAACGGGATCTGAGGGTCCTTTTACATCAGTCTATGAAAGTAAGCATGCAGGTACAGCAGGCAGTGAAGAAAGCGAATGGCATGTTGGCCTTTATAACAAGAGGAATCGAATATAGGAGCAAAGAGATCCTTCTGCAGTTGTACAGAGCCCTAGTGAGACCACACCTGGAGTATTGTGTGCAGTTCTGGTCCCCTAATTTGAGGAAGGACATTCTTGCTATTGAGGGAGTGCAGCGCAGGTTTACAAGGTTAATTCCCGGGATGGCAG
The DNA here is from genome assembly GCA_963514005.1 of Raja brachyura. The sequence goes on along the minus strand of OY740787.1, from coordinate 4,938,079 downwards.
GACTGTCATATGCTGAGAGAATGGAGTGGCTGGGCTTGTACACTCTGGAGTTTAAAAGGATGAGAGGGGATCTTATTGAAACATATAAGATTGTTAAGGGCTTGGACACGCTAGAGGCAGGAAACATGTTCCCAATGTTGGGGGAGTCCAGAACCACATTTTAAGAATAAGGGGTAAGCCATTTAGAACAGAGACGAGGAAACACTTTTTCACACAGAGAGTGGTGAGTCTGTGGAATTCTCTGCCTCAGAGGGCGGTGGAGGCCGGTTCTCTGGATGCTTTCAAGAGAGAGCTAGATAGGGCTCTTAAAAATAGCAGAGTCAGGGGATATGGGGAGGTCAGGAACGGGGTACTAATTGGGGATGATCAGCCATGATCACATTGAATGGCGGTGCTGGCTCGAAGGGCCGAATGGCCTACTCCTGCACCTATTGTCTATTGTCTATTGTACCTCGGTACACGTGGCAATAAACTAAACTAAGCATTATTCCCTTAATCCTGCAAAGCTCAGCCAAACACCCGATCTTCCGACCAACCTTTTTAAAAATATCTGCACTTACTTTGTGATCTTTTTTTATCTGCACTTTCTCTGTGACTGTAACTACAATGCTGTATCACTATATTCTGCACTATTTCAATTCAGTTTAGTTTAATTTATTGTTACGTGTACCGATGTTTTTGATTTTGGTGCGTGCCAACCAATTAGCGGAAAGATAATATATGATTACAATCGATCCATTTACAGTGTACAGATACATGATAAGGGGATTAATGTTTAGTGCAAGGTAAAGCCAGTGGAGTACAATCAAAGATAGTCCGAGGGTCACCAAAGAGGTAGATAGTAGTTCAGCGCAGCTCTCTGGTTGTGGTAGGATGGTTCAGTTGCCTGATAACAGTTGGGAAGTAAAAGGTCTGTCCCACATGGGCGACCTAATCCGCGAGTTCTGGCGAGTTTGCCCTCGACTCATACTCGCACCATGGTCGACATGAGGTTGTAGGAGGTCTTCGTAACTCTCCTTCATGCTCGAGAGTGGTCTCCGCGTACTTGAGGCCTCTGCTAAGTCGAGGCGTTTTTATCAATATGTTAAAAAATGCACGTGAGTTAAATAGGGTCGCCATGGAAAAAATCGATACGTTTTTTACTCGTAGGTTTAGTCGTAGTAAGTCGGCATGTTAGTCGTAGGTAAGCGAGGGTAGTCGTAGCTAGTCGTAGATAATCTTCATCATAGTCGAAGGGAGGTCGAAGAGAGGTTGCAGGAGGTCGTCTTCACTCTGCAGCATTCGGTGTCCAATTTTCCCAGTTAGTCTTAGCTAGTCATAGCTAGTGGAAGCTGGTCTTCAACATAGCCGAAGCTGGTCTTCTACATGGTCGAAGGTGGTCTTCAACGTGTCATTTTTTCAAACTCTTCTAAAGTCGCCAATCAGGTCACCCAAGTGCGACAGCCCCTTAACTGTCCCTGAACCTGGAGGTGCGTGTTTTCACACTTCTATACATTTTGCTTGATGGGAGAGGGGAGAAGGAGTGGCCGGGGGTGAGACTGGTCCTTGATGATGCTGCTGGCCTTGCCAAGGCAGCGTGAGGTATAAATGGGAGTCAATGGAAGGGAGATTGGTTTTGGGGATGGTCTGGGTTGCGTTCTGGGCATGCGGATCTTCCTAAGCCTTGTATTTTTCTCTTTGCACTTCCTGTTGTCATTGTTTATGGCTTGATCACGCTCATGAATGGTAGGTAGACAAAAATGCTGGAGAAACTCAGCGGGTGAGGCAGCATCTATGGAGCGAAGTATTGCGTACAGTTCTGGTCTCCAAATCTGAGGAAGGACATTATTGCCATAGAGGGAGTGCAGAGAAGGTTCACCAGACTGATTCCTGGGATGTCAGGACTGTCTTATGAACAATGACTGCATATCGCCTACAATCTCTGCCACGGAAGGTAGTTGAGGCCAGTTCATTGGCTATATTTAAGAGGGCATTAGATGTGGCACTTGTGGCTAAAGGGATCAGGGGGTATGGAGAGAAGGCAGGTACAGGATACTGAGTTGGATGATCAGCCATGATCACATTGAATGGCGGTGCAGGCTCGAAGGGCCGAATGGACTACTCCTGCACCTATTGTCTATGTTTCTATGTTTCTATATACTCGGTTTATACTCTCTAGAATTTAGGAGATTGAGAGGGGATCTTATAGAAACTTACAAAATTCTTAAGGGGTTGGACAGGCTTGATGCAGGAAGATTGTTCCCGATGTTGGGGAGGTCCAGGGCAAGGGGTCACAGCTTAAGGATAAGGGGGAAATCCTTTAGGACCGAGATGAGAAGGACTTTTTTCACACAGAGAGTGGTGGGTCTCTGGAACTCTCTGCCACAGAAGGTAGTTGAGGCCAGTTCATTGGCTATATTTAAGAGGGAGTTAGATGTGGCCCTTGTGGCTAAGGGGATCAGAGGGTATGGAGAGAAGGCAGGTACGGGATACTGAGTTGGATGATCAGCCATGATCATATTGAATGGCGCTGCAGGCTCGAAGGGCCGAATGGCCTACTCCTGCACCTAATTTCTATGTTTCTATGAAGGAATAGGCAACGTTTCGGGTCGAGACCTTTCTTCAGCCTGATGTCGGAGAGGGGAGGAGAACTTCTTCAAAGTAGGCATACCTTGAGGAGGTTTCGCAGTGTGGAGTAGACGAAATGTTTAAGAAGGAACTGCAGATGCTGGAAAAATCACATCAGTATGAAGAAGGATCTCGACCCGAAACGTCACCTATTCCTTCGATCCATAGATGCTGCCTCACCCGCTGAGTTTCTCCAGCAGTTTTGTCTACCTCATGAATGGTATGACTTAATTCGACTGGACAGCACGCAAACAAAAAAAAACATTTCACCACATCTCGGTGCGAGTGGCAATACCGCACCAATACCAAACATTTCATAGAACTGTTTCATCCATCTCGTCATTTTGGCAGCAGTTTAAGAGCACAATTAGGCCACCGTGGCATTCCTTAGCTTACTATAAACAAAGCCATGGTGTACTGAGACAAACCTTTATCCGAGGCCAAATACTCAGCGTCAAATTATAACCCACGAGTCGAGAGTCACGAGCGTTTTATTGTCATGTGTCCCAGATAGAACAATTACATTCTTGCTTGCTGCAGCACAACAGAATATATATAAACATAGCAAACATTGTCACATGGGGAAAGATTGAAAAGACTAGGCTTGTGTTCACTAGAATTTAGAAGGATGAGGGGGGGATCTTATAGAAACGTATAAAATTATAAAAGGACTGGACAAGCTAGATGCAGGAGAATTGTTCCCAACGTTGGGCGAGTCCAGAACCAGGGGCCACACAGTCTTAGAATAAAGGGGAGGCCATTTAAAACTGAGGTGGGAAAAAAACCTTTTCACCCAGAGAGTTGCGATTTTGTGGAATTTCCCTGCCACAGAGGGCAGTGGAGGCCAAGTCACTGAGCGAATTTAAGAGAGAGTTAGATAGAGCTCTAGGGGGTAGCGGAATCAAGGGGTACGGGGAGAAGGCAGGCACGGGTTAATGATTGGGGACGATCAGCCAGGATCACAATGAATGGCGGTGCTGGCTCGAAGGGCCGAATGGCCTCCTCCTGCACCTAATTTCTATGTTTCTATGTTTCTATGTAAACAATCTGATAAACGAGAAAACAATTTCAGTGTGTGTCTATATATATATACAAACCCACAGTACACTTATATACAGATTGTATATTTATATATATATACACGATCACATACATACGCATAAGAAACAAACAGACAATAATAGTGCATTAATAACAATAGTCTATGTAGCTTATTTGAGGTTGTAGTGTTTAACAGCCTGGTGGCTGTGGGGAAGAAACTGTTCCTGAACCTGGACGTTACAGTTTTCAGGCTCCTGAACCTTCTTCCCGATGGCAGGTGGTGAAACGAGAGCGTGGCCAGGGGTGGTGTGGGTCTCTGACCAACGATGCTGGCTGCCTTTTCGAGGCAGCGACTCCTGTAGATCCCTTCGACGGTGGGGAGGCCAGTAACCCGCGATGGACCGGGCAGTGGTCACCACTTTTTGCATCTTCCTCGCTCCTGGGCGTTCGAGCCGCCGGACCAGGCCGTGATGCGACCGGTCTCTACTGTACACCTGTAGGAGTTCAGGAGAATCCTCTCTGACATTCCCACTAATTCCCACTAAGTGACTCATCTTGGAACATCACCCTCTGCAGGTTCCTTGGACACCCTCAAATATTGCACACAGTTCCTTTTCTGTCAAAAGAAATTCAACACAACTCAGTCAATATACAATAGACAATAGACAATAGGTGCAGGAGTAGGCCGCTCGGCCCCTCGAGCCAGCACCGCCATTCAATGTGATCACGGCTGATCATCCCCAATCAGTACCCCGTTCCTGCCTTCTCCCCATATCCCCTGACTCCGCTATCTTCAAAAGCCCTATCTAACTCTCTCTTGAAAGCATCCAGAGAACCTGCCTCTGACTCATGCAGTGTGGGTACAGGCCCTTCGGCCCAACTTGTCCATGCTGGCCAACTTGCACAGATAGATAGGCCTGGATAGAGAGTGGATGTGGTGATGTGGATGTTTCCACTAATGGGAGAGTCTAGGACCAGAGATCATAGCCTTAGATTTAAAGGACTTCTTTTAGGAAGGAGATGAGGACTACAATTCATTTAGTCAGAGGTTGGTGAATCTGTATAATTCATTGCCACAGATGGATGTGGAGGCCAAGTCAAGGGATAATTTTAAGGCAGAGATAGATAGATTATTGATCAGTACGGGTGTCAGGGGTAATGGGGAGAAGGCAGGAGAATGGGGTTAGGAGGGAGAGATAGATCAGCTACGATTGCAAGATGGAGTTGACTTGATGGGCCAAACGGCCAAATTCGGCTCCTATCAGTTCAGTTCAGCTCAGTTCAGTTCAGTTTATGAACTTATGAACTTAGGACCATATGAACATGAATTTACGCCCTATCTACCACTGGTCTCACCTTTCTGTGCTTGGCCCACATCCCACTAAACCAATCCTATCCATGTACCTGTCCAAATGTCTTTATAAATGGTGTTATAGTAACTGCCTGCATTACTATCTCTGGCAGCTCGTTCCACATACCCACCATATATATGCCCCTCAGGATCCTATTAAATCTTCCCCCTTTCACTTTACATTTATGTCCTAGAAACATAGACAATAGGTGCAGGAGGAGGCCATTCGGCCCTTCGAGCCAGCACCGCCATTCAATGTGATCATGGCTGACGTCCACAATCAATAACCCGTGCCTGCCTTCTCCCCATACCCCTTGATTCCACCAGCCCCTAGAGCTCTATCTAACTCTCTCTATTATCTAAATGGTGGCCTATTATCTAAATGGTGGCCGATTAGGGAAAGGGGAGATGCAGCGTGACCTGGGTGTCATGGTACACCAGTCATTGAAAGTAGGCATGCAGGTGCAGCAGGCAGTGAAGAAAGCGAATGGTATGTTAGCTTTCATAGCAAAAGGATTTGAGTATAGGAGCAGGGAGGTTCTACTTCAGTTGTACAGGGTCTTGGTGAGACCACACCTGGAGTATTGCGTACAGTTCTGGTCTCCAAATCTGAGGAAGGACATTATTGCCATAGAGGAAGTGCAGAGAAGGTTCACCAGACTGATTCCTGGGATGTCAGAACTATCTTATGAACAAAGACTGCAGAGTGCAGAGAAGGTTCACCAGATTGATTCCTGGGATGTCAAGACTGTCTTATGAACAAAGACTGCATAGACTCGGTTTATACTCTCTAGAATTTAGGAGATTGAGAGGGGATCTTATAGAAACTTACAAAATTCTTAAGGGGTTGGACAGGCTTGATGCAGGAAGATTGTTCCCGATGTTGGGGAGGTCCAGGACAAAGGGTCACAGCTTAAGCATAAGGGGGAAATCCTTTAGGACCAAGATGAGAAGGACCTTTTTCACACAGAGAGTGGTGGGTCTCTGGAACTCTTTGCCACAGAGGGTAGTTGAGGCCAGTTCATTGGCTATATTTAAGAGGGAGTTAGATATGGCCCTTGTGGCAAAGGGGATCAGAGGGTATGGAGAGAAGGCAGGTACAGGATACTGAGTTGGATGATCAGCCATGATCATATTGAATGGCGGTGCAGGCTCGACGGGCCGAATGGCCTACTCCTGCACCTAATTTCTATGTTGCTATGTTTCTATGCTAAATCCATCCAATGATTTGGCCTCCACTGCGCAGGGAATTCCACAAATTCACAACTCTCTGGGTGAAAAGGGTTTTTTCTCACCTCAATCTTAAATGGCCTCCCCTTTATTCTAAGACCTTATGGCCCCTGGTTCTGGACTCGCCCCCCAACATTGGGAACACGTTTCCTCTGCCTCTTGATTTCCCCCCTTCTCTGGGTAAAAGACTGTTTAACCGATCCATTCCTCTCATGCACCTCTATAAGATCATCTCTCAGCCTCCTGCGGCTCCAGGGAATGAAGTCTTAGCCTGCACAACTGCCCCTATAGCACAGGCCCCTCGAGGCCTGGCAACATCCTCGTAAAATCTTCTCTGCGCCCCTAGCAGCTTAAAGAGATTTAGCGAGGCTTTAGTTTGAAGTAGGGTTGAATTTTGCAAGTTAAATAGACGTATCGATGTTGAATTTGGATAATCCCACAATTTTGGAAACTCCCCGAGGATCAGTCTGCTGTTGAACTAACTGTCTATTGGACAGCTTGCGAAATACTTTTGAAAAGACATTATTGCCTGCAACAGCAAATTTCCAGCAGCACTTATAAGTACTTCTCCAGGTGCCTTGGGCAAGAGTCTCGTGCAGATTGTCGGATTACGTGCTTCACCTTGTCGTGTGAGAGAAAGAGATATGTTCGCTTAATAGACGAGCTGCCTTTTATCAAGTAAAATAAACATTAGCCGTGCGCATGATGAGGCACGTTAGGATTAAGGAATGGGTAATTTATTCAGATTCCTCTCGTAAACACCCTCAGAAACAGGGACTGTAAAGGTTAGATGCAATTATGGGGTCAGGGCTGCGTTGAAAACAGGCCCTTCAGCCCGGCTTGTCCATTTGGTCCATACCTCTGTGAAGGAAGGGCCTGTCGACTTCACGACTTTTGGTCCATACCTCTATGAAGGGCCCGTCGACTTGCCGACTTTTTCGGCGACTGCGAGCGTCGGTGAATGACGCCCTAAAAACCGTCGAGGTGCACGTCAATCCACGACAGGCCTCGACACTGCGCGACATTTCATTACAAGAGGATTTCAGTGCAGGAGTAAAGAGATTCTTCTGCAGTTGTATAGGGCTCTGGTGAGACCACATCTGGAGTATTGTGTACAGTTTTGGCCTCCTAATTTGAGGATTCATTCACCAATTATCCCCTGGTCAGTGCTTCGATATACAGCGTGGAAAACAGACCGAATCCGCGCTGACCAACGATCGCCCCGTACACGAGCACTATCCGACACGCACCAAGACACAATTTACAATATTTTTTTTAATCAAAGCTGATTAACTCCTAATTGGAGAAGGACATGTGATTGAGGCAGTGCAGCGTAGGTTCACGAGATTGATCCCTGGGATGGCGGGACTGTCATATGAGGAAAGATTGAAAAGACTAGGCTTGCATTCACTGGAGTTTAGAAGGATGGGGTGGGTGGTAGGATCTTACAGAAACATATAAAATTATAAAAGGACTGGACAAGCTAGATGCAGGAAAAATGTTCCCAATGTTGGGCGAGTCCAGGACCAGGGGCCACAGTCTTAGAATAAAGGGGAGGTCATTTAAGACTGAGGTGAGAAAAAACTTTTTCACCCAGAGAGTTGTGAATTTGTGGAATTCCCTGCCACAGAGGGCAGTGGAGGCCAAGTCACTGGATGGGTTAAAGAGAGAGTTAGATAGAGCTCTAGGGGCTAGTGGAATCAAGGGATATGGGGAGAAGGCAGGCACGGGTTATTGATTGGGGACGATCAGCCATGATCACAATGAATGGCGGTGCTGGCTCGAAGGGCCGAATGGCCTCCTCCTGCACCTATTTTCTATGTTTCTATGTTTCAACCAGCTAGCGGAAAGATAATGCATGATTACAATCGAGCCGTCCGCAGAGTACCGATACAAGATAAAGGGAATAATATTTAGCGCAAGGTAAAATCTAGTAAAGTCGGATTGAAGACCGTCTGAGGATCTTCAATGAGGTGGATAGTAGCTCGGGACCACTCTCTAGTTGTTGGTAGGATGGTTCAGTTACCTGATAACAGCTGGGAAGAAACTGTCTCTGAATCTAGAGGTGTGCATTTACACACATGCCGCGGGGTGTATGTTCTGGGGTGAGTGACTCATCCCCTGTTTTCTCAAAGACATTCTATCACTCACTCAGGAGAGCTGCCGCCTTGGACCTGGGTTCGATCCTGACTGCGGATGCTGTCTGTATGGAGTTTGCACGTTCTTCCCGTGACGAAGGAACAGAAGGAGCAAAGAGGGACCCGGCGTGGCGGGGAGTGCCGTGAGGGAGGAGGGAAGGGGGGAGATCAAAGGGGGACCCTGGCGCGGAATACTTTGTAACCTTGTAAGCACCCTTCTTGTGGTGACTATTTGTATGCCTTCAGTGGATAAGCATAGACTCTCAGTGTGACTTGTCACATGTGACAATAACATTTATTGAAACATATAAGATTATTAAGGGTTTGGACACGCTAGAGGCAGGAAACATGTTCCCGATGTTGGGGGAGTCCAGAACCAGGGGCCACAGTTTAAGAATAAGGAGAAAGCCATTTAGAATGGAGACGAGGAAACACTTTTTCTCACAGAGAGTGGTGAGTCTGTGGAATTCTCTGCCTCAGAGGGCGGTGGAGGCAGTTTCTCTGGATGCTTTCAAGAGAGAGCTAGATAGGGCTCTTAAAGATAGTGGAGTCAGGGGGTATGGGGAGAAGGCAGGAACGGGGTACTGATTGGGGATGATCAGCCATGATCACATTGAATGGTAGTTGAGGGTAGTTGAGGCCAGTTCATTGGCTATATTTAAGAGGGAGTTAGATGTGGCCCTTGTGGCTAAAGGGATCAGAGGGTATGGAGAGAAGGCAGGTACGGGATACTGAGTTGGATGATCAGCCATGATCACATTGAATGGCGGTGCTGGCTCGAAGGGCCGAATGGCCTACTCCTGCACCTATTGTCTACTGTAAAATATTCATTCATCTGCGTGGGTTTACTCCGGGTGCTCTGGTTTCCTCCCACACTTCAAAGATGCACAGTTTTGTAGGTTAATTGACTTTGATAAAATCGTAAATTGTCCCTAGTGTGTGTAGGATAGTTTTTAGTGTAAGGGAATCGCTGGTCAGCGGAGATTCGGTGGGCCGAATGGCCTGTATCTGCACTGTATCTCTAAGGTAAAAGTAAACATTAAAACTCACTAGTTTTTGGTGGTAGGATGGTTCAGTTGCCTGATAACAGCTGGGAAGAAACTGTCTCTGAATCTGGAGGTGTGCGTTTTCACGCATTTCCTGGGGTGTATATTCTGGGGTATCCGACTCATTTCCTGTACTTCCCAAAAGCCTTTCTATCATTTGCAAAGGATTGAATGCTTCTCAACTTCATGAATTAGCAACACACCAACAATGCACAAGATGAATACCATCTGGAATCTGGCCGTAAGTCTCCGGAGTGAATGGGGAACTCACGCGCTTCTAACTTGTCCCTTCACCTCCCCCATCCACTCCTTTCAGGGACCCAAGCAGTCCTTCCAGGTCCGACAGAGGTTCATCTGCACCTCCTCCAACCTCATCTACTGCATCCGTTGCTCCAGATGCCAGCTGATCGACATCGGTGAGACCAAGCGGAGGCTGGGCGATCGTTTCGCCGAACACCTCCGCTCGGTCCGCAATAACCAACCCGACCTCCCGGTGGCTCAGCACTTCAACTCCCCCTCCCATTCCGTATCCGACCTCTCGGTCCTGGGCCTCCTCCACGGCCAGAGTGAGCAACACCGCAAGTTGGAGGAACAGCACCTCATATTCCGCTTGGTGAGTCTGCATCCTCTGGGCTTAAACATTGAATTTTCTCAATTCTGTTAACCCAGGCTGCCTCCTCCCCTTCCCACCTCTCCCTCAGCCCTCGGACCCTGGCATTCCCTCTCTCTCTATCTCTCCCCCACCCAAGTCGCACTAGCTTCTCATTTTCACACTACAAACAGCTAACAATGGCCTGTTTCCTTTATCATCTATACTTTTTTGCATATCTTTAATTCATTGTTCTTTATCTCTCCGCATCACCGTCTATATCTCTCGTTTCCCTGATCCCTGACCAGTCTGAAGAAGGGTCTCGACCACGAAACGCCACCTATCTCCTTCGCTCCTTAGATGCTGCTGCACCCGCTGAGTTTCTCCAGCCTTTTGTGTAACCCCCGCTTCTAACTCAAGTTGACACCGGGCCGTTTCACTGTACACTTGAGATATTGCCGTGATTTCCCTCTCCAGTCGAAAGATAAACGCGTGTAAAATCCAGTGCGCAAAATCACGAGAGGAATAGATCGGGTTGACGCGCAGTCTCTTGCCCAGAATAGTAGGGGAATCGAGAACCAGATGACATAGGCTTAAGGTGAAGGGGGAAAGATTTAATAGGAATCTGAGATAGACACAAATGTTGGAGAAACTCAGCGGGTGAGGCTGCATCAGATGGAGCGAAGGAATAGGTGACGTTTCGGGTCGAGACCCTTCTTCAGACTGAGCATGAAAACGCACACCTCCAGATTCAGGGACAGCTTCAGTCTGAAGATGGGGCCTCGACCCGAAACGTCACCTATTCCTTCGCTCCACAGATGCTGCCTCACCCGCTGAGTTTCTCCAGCATTTCTGTCTACCTTCGATTTTTCCACCATCTGCAGTTCTTTCTTAAACATAGGAATCTGAGGGGTAACTTTGTCAAACAGAGGGCGGTGGGTTTACGGAACAAGCTGCCAGAGGAGGTAGTTGAGGCAGGGATGAGTGCAATGTTTAAGAAACAATTGGAAAGGTACATGGACAGGCCAAGTTTGGAGGGAAATGGCTTAATCACAGGCAGGAGGGACTAGATAGAAACATAGAAACATAGAAAATAGATGCAGGAGTAGGCCATTCGGACCTTCGAGCCTGCACCGCCATTCAATATGATCATGGCTGATCATCCAACTCAGATCCCGTACCTGCCTTCTCTCCATACCCCCTGATCCACAAGGGCCACATCTAACTCCCTCTTAAATATAGCCAATGAACTGGCCTCAACTACCCTCTGTGGCAGAGAGTTCCTGAGACTCACCACTCTCTGTGTGAAAAAAGTCCTTCTCATCTCGGTCCTAAAGGATTTCCCCCTTATCCTTAAACGGAACCAATCCAAATGTTATTGACTTCTCCTTGCAGCTGCTGAATATACCAAGCCGTCAAAGGCCTTGTCGAAAGTCTTGAGCCAAGGACGGCTCGATTGTAATCACGTGCAGTCTTTCCGCTGACTGGATAGCGCGTGAGAAAGAATTTTTCACTGTACCTGACAATAACATTTCACCGCAGGTTTCAATAAACAAAACTAAACGAAGCTAAACTAAGTTTAGCCACCATGGGCGGCACGGTGGCGCAGCGGTAGGGTTGCTGCTTTACAGCGCCGGAGACCCGGGTCCGATCCTGACTACGGGATCTGTAGGATCAAGTCAGGAGTCAACTCAAGAGAGTTAATTGTCACGTGTCCCAGATAGGACAATGGAATTCTTGCTTTGCTTCAGCACAACAGAACATGGTAGGCATGAATACAGAACAGGTCCATATACCATATAACATATAACTATATAACAATTACAGCACGGAAACAGGCCTTCTCGGCCCTTCCAGTCCGTGCCGACCATTTATTTTCCCCTAGTCCCATCTACCTGCACTCAGACCATACCCCTCCATTCCCTTCCCATCCATATACCTATCCACTTTACTTTTAAATGTTAAAATCGATCCTGCCTCCACCACTTCTGTTGGAAGCTCATTCCACACAGCCACCACTCTCTGAGTAAAGAAGTTCCCCCTCATGTTACCCCTAAACTTCTGTCCCTTAATTCTCATGTCATGCCCTCTTGTTTGAATCTTCCCTACCCTCAATGGGTAAAGCTTATCCACGTCAACTCTGTCTATCGCTTTCATCATTTTAAAGACCTCAATCAAGCCCCCCTTAACCTTCTGCGCTCCAAAGAATAAAGACCTAACTTGTTCAACCTTTCTCTGTAACTTAGTTGCTGGAACCCAGGCAACATTCTAGTAAATCTCCTCTGTCCTCTCTCTATTTTGTTGACATCCTTCCTATAATTAGGCGACCAAAATTGTACACCATACTTACCAATGCCTTGTACAATTTTAACATTACTTCCCTACTCCTATATTCAATGCTCTGATTTATAAAGGCCAGCACACCAAAAGCTTTCTTTACCACCCTATCTACATGCGATTCCACCTTCAGGGAACTATGCACAGTTATTCCTAGATCCCTCTGTTCCACAGCATTCCTCAATTCCCTACCATTTACCATGTACGTCCTATTTTGATTTGTCCTGCCAAGATGTAGCACCTCACACTTATCAGTATTAAACTCCATCTGCCATCTTTCAGCCCACTCTCCCAAATGGCCTAAATCTCTCTGTAGACTTTGAAAATCTACTTCATTATCCACAGCACCCCCTATCTTAGTATCATCTGCGTACTTACTTATCCAATTTTCCACCCCATCATCTAGATCATTGATGTACATGACAAACAACAGTGGACCATTATATAAATATATACACACATCAACAAATAAGCAGATAAAGTGCAAATAAACAGATAATGGGCTATTAATGTTCAGAGATTTGTTTCAGTTGAGTTTAATAGCCTGATGACTGTGGGGAAGTAGCTATTCCTGAACCTGGACGTTGCAGTCTTCAGGCATGTAGTCCAGTTGTACATAGTCCAGGGTTTGTACGTTCTCCCCGTGACCTGCGTGGGTTTTCTCCGTGATATTCGGTTTCCTCCCACACTCCAAAGACGTACAGGTTTGTTGGTTAAATACGTGTGTAGGGTAGTGTTAGTGTGCAGGATCGCTGGTCGGTGCGGACTCGGTGGGCCGAATGGCCTGTTTCCGCGCTGTATCTCTACACTAAACTAAACTATACTAAGCTGAGCTTAAAGTAAAGACTGGGTCCATGCTGTCCAACCTAACATCGCCATCTGCAGTCGGAACATTTGCTGTCATTTTCTTTTCTATTTTCTTCCCGTTTTTCTTCCTGATTTGAGTTCCACCAACATTCGAGGCCATGTCACGGAAGGAATTCTGCATTCGGAGAGGTGCAATCTTTCAGCGAAAGCATTCACGTTTCGTGTGGGAAGGAACTGCAGATGCTGGTTTAAACCGAAGGTAGGCACAAAAAAAACCCAATTCGGGGGGACATGCAGCATCTGTGGAGAGAAGGAATGGGTGACCTTCTTCAGACTGAGGACAGGGTCTCGGCCCGAAACGTCACCCGTTGATGTTTCCTTGAACTCTCCCGGGAACAGCTCCATCCAAGATCTCGTGTCCTGTTGTCGAGACAACAATCTTTCTCTCAACGCCAGCAAGACGAAGGTGATGGCGATCAACTTCGGGATCATACCCCAGTTTGCATTGATGGTACTGAAGTAGAGGAGTCCATATCACCAACAATGTCTCCTGGACCTGAAGCAATGACCGCCAAGGCACACCAACGCCTCTACTTCCTTGGAAGGCGTAAGAAGTTGGGCACGTCCCCATACAACTCTCACCAACCTCTACAGATGCTCCATTGGAAGCATTTTATCAGGGAAGCACCACAAGCTTGGTTTGGGAACAGCTCCATCAGGCAAGAGGTACAGAAGTGGGAAAACGCACACCTCCAGATTCAGGGACAGTTGAAGATAGGCTCTTGAAGATAGTGGAGTCAGGGGATATGGGGAGAAGGCAGGAACGGGGTACTGATTGGGGATGATCAGCCATGATCACGTTGAATGGCGGTGCTGGCTCGAAGGGCCGAATGGCCTACTCCTGCACCTATTGTCTATTGCCTATTGTAAAATATTCATTCATCTGCGTGGGTTTTCTCCGGGTGCTCTGGTTTCCTCCCACACTTCAAAGAGGTACAGGTTTGTAGGTTAATTGGCTTTGGTAAAATCGTAAATTGTCCCTATTGTGCACAGGATAGTTTTTAGTGTAAGGGAATGGCTGGTCGGCGGAGATTCGGTGGGCCGAAGGGCCTGTATCTGCACTGTATCTCTAAAGTAAAAGTAGACAATAAAACTCACTAGTTTTTGGTGGTAGGATGGTTCAGTTGCCTGATGACAGCTGGGAAGAAACTGTCTCTGCATCTGGAGGTGTGCGTTTTCATGCATTTCCTGGGGTGTATATTCTGGGGTATCCGGCTCATCTCCCGTACTTCCCAAAAGCCTTTATATTATTTGCAAGGGATTGAATGCTTCTCAGCTTCATGAATTAGCAACACACCAACAACGCACAATGCCCGGTTGCCTGTTGCTTCTTCCCAGCTGTTAGAAGAGCGAAGGAACCGTCTTCTCGCCGGCAAGAGAGAAGTCGTGATCTCCCATCTAGCACTTTGGAGGACGTTGAGCCTTTGAACTCTCTTTAATCGGACTTTATTGGATTCGAGATTCAAGAGAGTTTATTGTCGTGTGTCCCAGATAGGACAATGAAATTCTTGCTTTGCTTCAGCACAACAGGACATAGTAGGCATTGACTACAGAACAGATCAGTGTGTCCATATACCATTATATAAATATACACACACATGAATAAATAAACTGATAGGATTTTATCTTGCACTGAATAATATGTATGTGTCTGTACACTGTACACTGTGGACTACTTGATTGTAATCTTGTGTAGTCTTATTGTTGACTGGGTAGCCTACAACCAAAAAGCATTTCACTGTACCTCGGTACACGTGACAATAGTAATCAACTAAATTAAGATTATCTTGCCAGAGTAGGTGGATCGAGGACCAGAGGACATAGGTTTAAGGTGAAGGGGAAACTTTTTAACAGGAGTCTGAGGGGTAACTTTTTCACACAAAAGGTGGTCTCTTCCTCTTGCGTATGGCGTGCACAGCCTAAAGTTGCAGGACAACTTGTTCTATTTGATCTTATTTGATTGTGCACGGCAGGTTGATTGCATTAGTCGATGCAGGGCGGACCACGTGAAGGTTGCAGTCTCCCACCCCAACAAAGGGTGGTGGGTGTATGGAACAAGCTGCCAGAGGAGGTCTGAAGAAGGGTCTCGACCCGAAACGTCGCCTATCTCCTTCGCTCCTTGGATGCTGCTGCACCCGCTGAGTTTCTCCAGCCTTTTGTGTGCCAGAGGAGGTAGTTGAGGCTGGGACTATCCCAACGTTTAAGGAACAGTTGGACAGATACATGGATAGGACGGGTTTGGAGGGATATGGGCCAAAAGCGGGCAGGTGAGACTAGTGTAGCTGGGACATTGTTGGCCGGTGTGGGCGAGTTGGGCCGAATGGGCTTGTTTCCATGCTGTATCACTCGATGACTCTGTGGCTCGATAAACTAAACTAAACTAAACTAAACGGAAGGAGGGCCTGTCCTACCAGCATCCGACTCCATGCGATGAGCGCGATCAAACTAGAAGCGGGGGCCGCGCGGAGGTCGGGTGATCCCTGTACAGGGCCGTTCCCACCAGCATGCGCCTGCATGCGGCAAGCACGACCAAATCGGCAGCGAGGGCCGCGCGGAGGTCGGGTGAGTGGCGCAACGCGGCGCAAAGTGAGGTGAACTTGGAGCGAAGTCGAAAGGTAACTTCGCCAGGACAGAGAGGGGCACACAGAGAGGGTCACAGAGGCACACACACACACAGAGGGCCACGGAGCCACACACAGAGAGGGTCACGGAGGCACCTACAGAGAGGGTCTCAGAGGCACACACACACACAGAGGGCCACGGAGGCACATACAGAGAGGGTCACAGAGGCACGTCGTTGAGGCGGTGTGTAATGCGTCGAGGCGGCTGCGAGCCGACAAGCCGTTGCCGCGCGGAATTTTTGAACATGGTCAGTTTTTCGGAGCAGCGCGCGATGTCGGGACGAACTCCGCACAATTCCGCACGGCTCTGGCGATCGAAGTGGGACCGGCCCCGTGACGCCGGACGGCTCAAGCGACCATGTTAGGTCGCGCTCATCGCATGGAGTTGCATGCTGGTGGGACAGGCCCTTAAAGAATTCCAGTACGCTGTGCAGTAGTGTGAACAACATGGAACATTGAACAGTGACCAGCAATCACCCTGTACACTAGGGGCAATTTTACAGAAGCCGATGAACTTACAAACCCTCTTGTCTTTGGAATGTGGGAGGAGACCGGACCACCCGGAGAAAACCCACGCAGGTCACGGGGAGAACGTACAAACTCCGTACAGACAGCACCCGTAGTCAGGATCGAACCTGGGTCTCCGATGCAGAAAGGCAGCAACTCTACCGCTGCGCCACCATGCTGCCCCTTAGATCAAATGGCCTATTTCTGCTTTAAGAATAAGGAGTGAGCCATTTAGAACGGAGACGAGGAAACACTTTTTCTCACAGAGAGCGGTGAGTCTGTGGAATTCTCTGCCTCAGAGGGCAGTGGAAGCCAGTTCTCTGGATGCTTTCAAGAGAGAGCTAGATAGGGCTCTTAAAGATAGCGGAGTCAGGGGATATGGTGAGAAGGCAGGAACGGGGTACTGATTGGGGATGATCAGCCGTGATCACATTGAATGGCGGCGCTGGCTCGAAGGGCCGAATGGCCTACTCCTGCACCTATTGTCTATTGTCTAATTACGATAACATATGAACTGATAATCAGACTTTATCGAACATCCCAAGGACAAACAAGCTTGTAGGTTAATTAGCCCTGGTTAGATGTAAAATTGTTCCCCAGTGTGTAGGATAGTGTTAGCGTGTGGGGTGACCGCTGGTCAGCACAACCATAGTGGGCCGAAGGGCCTGTTTGCGCACAGTATCTCTCAAGTTTAAAGTCTAAAGTAAAAAGTCTCCTCTGCCATATAACCGTGGCTGATGAATATTTCCCACTGAACCGCATTCCCCGGCCTTCTCCCTGTATCCCCTGACATCCGTACTAATCAAACACCTGTCAATCTTTACTTTATTAATTCCAGAGAATTCCACAGACTTAGCTTGCACAGATTTCCACAGATTCACCACTCTCTGGCTAAAGAAATCCCTCTTCATCTCCATACTAAAGGTACATCCTTTCATTGTGAGGCTGTGCCCTCTGGTCCTAGACTCTCCCACTATACAACTGAGGTTCGACTTCAGTTGTACAGGGTCTTGGTGAGACCACACCTGGAGTACTGCGTACAGTTCTGGTCTCCAAATCTGAGGAAGGACATTAATGCCATAGAGGGAGTACAGTGAAGGTTCACCAGACTGATTCCTGGGATGTTCGGACTGTCTTGTGAAGAAAGACTGGATAGACTCTCTAGAATTTAGGAGATTGAGAGGGGATCTTATAGAAACTTACAAAATTCTTAAGGGGTTGGACAGGCTAGATGCAGGAAGATTGTTCCCGATGTTGGGGAGGTCCAGGACAAGGGGTCACAGCTTAAGGATAAGGGGGAAATCCTTTAAGACCGAGATGAGAAGGACTTTTTTTCACACAGAGAGTGGTGGGTCTCTGGAACTCTCTGCCACAGAGGGTAGCTGAGGCCAGTTCATTGGCTATATTTAAGAGGGAGTTAGATGTGGCCCTTGTGGCTAAGGGGATCAGAGGGTATGGAGAGAAGGCAGGTACGGGATACTGAGTTGGATGATCAGCCATGATCATATTGAATGGCGGTGCAGGCTCGAAGGGCCGAATGGCCTACTCCTGCACCTACTGTCTATGTTTCTATGTTTAAAGTCAAAGTCAACGTCAAAGTCAAATTTATTCGTCACAGGCACCCGAAGGTGCAGTGAAATGAATTTGCCAGCAGCGATACACTTAAAAAGAATACACATTACACGATAGAATTATTATTTATTTTTTTTAAAGTTAAATTTAATTAGAGGCATGTACATATCCTAATAATAATAATAATAAGAATAATAACTTTATTACGGACTCAGGGTCCAGACAAGGGGCAACATTACATTAAAAAAGTGCATTGCATATGAAATATCATAAATATTATATAAATTCGTGGTAAATCACATAAAAACATCATAATTTATATATTTTAAAGCCCCACAATATTTAAGTTAAAAATCCAGAGTAAAAGATGGTCAATGTCTTTCAACGAGGCAACGTTGCCCGAACCACTACAAACTTTGTTAAGCGGTTACATGTTTAATATCCAGGATTCCAGGGACTCCGCTACCATTGTGGCTGGGGTCTTCATTTAACGGTTACATATTAACATTGACTCTAATTATTATTATTTTTTTTTTAATAGATAGAAAAGATAAAGAAAAAGAAAAGAAAATTAGAAAAATAAAATAAACTATCCATAATACAACTTAGGAGGTCCGTAATACACAATAGAATTTAACACAAACATCCACCACAGCATTCTTCACTGTGGCAGAAGGCAGCAACGTTCAGCCAGTCCTCCTCCTTTGTTCACCCGTGGTCGGGGGTCACGAATCCTCCGCAGTCGCCGCTACGGACGGCCGGATGCACAGGCCCCCTCGTCGGGATGATCAAACCTCCAACGTCGGGACTGGAGCACTCTTCTCTGGCGACCCCCCGGCAAGGGTTCGCCCGCTCAGCAGTGGAAAAGTCCACGCCGCGCCCACTGCTGGAGCTCCGGGCCCGGCTCCGGGAAAGGGCGCTCAATTCCACGCTGTTAGGCGGCGAGGGAGGCGGCGCGGGAAAAAGCCGCCTCTCCGTCAAGGAGGCGAACGTAAAGTGGTTTTCTTCCCCCCCCCCCCCCCCCCCCCCCGCCCCCTACGCAAGACATACCGAGAAACCCCTAAACTAACATTTGGACACACCAAAAAAAAATAAAATAAAATAACAAACACGCTGCTGGCAGGGTAGCCGACTCACGGCGCCCCCAACATACCAAAATAAGGGGTCACTTTTCCGCACACAGGGTGGTGGGTGTATGGAACGTGCTGCCGGAGGAGATGGTTGAGGCAGGGATGATTACAGCGTTTAAGAAACAGTTATTCTTTCGAGCGCAGAAGGTTAAGGGGGGACTTGATTGAGGTGTTTAAAATGATGAAAGGGATAGACAGAGTTGATGTGGATAAGCTTTTCCCATTGAGGGTAGGGAAGATTCAAACAAGAGGGCATGACATGAGAATTAAGGGACAGAAGTTTAGGGATAACATGAGGGGGAACTTCTTTACTCAGAGAGTGGTGGCTGTGTGGAATGAGCTTCCAGCAGAAGTGGTGGAGGCAGGATCGATTTTAACATTTAAAAGTAAATTAGATAGGTATATGGTCGGGAAGGGAATGGAGGGGTATGGTCTGAGAGCAGGTAGATGGGACTAGGGGAAAATAAATGGTCGGCACGGACTGGAAGGGCCGAGAAGGCCTGTTTCCGTGCTGTAATTGTTATATGGTTATATGGTTATATGGTTATATGGTTATACAGGTTTGGAGGGATATGGGCCAAACGCGTGCAGGTGGGACTAGTGTAGATGGGGCGTGTTGGTCGCAAGTTGGGCCGAAGGGCATGTTCTACGCTGTATCACTCTGTGACTATGATATGGGCCATGTCTAAGCAGGTGGGACTCGTGCCTGATGGGACGTGTAAGTCAGCATGGGCAAATTGGGCCGAAGGGCCTGTTTATGACTCTGTGATTAAACTCTGGCACAAAGCAGATGGCCTCTCCCGCTGCATCAGAATCAATGCAGAATGAGTTGTGTGTTTAGCTTGGAGGAGTTGACTGCAAGTTTAGATGACAGGTTTTTAATAACAGTTGTCCCCGCTCTCTGGCTAATAATTCGAGATCTTGGGTAATGGCATCCACCCGCACCTGGAGACGTTAATTATGCTGCTCCAACATGTAGAGACAGCTTGGGCTTTGTTCCAGTCAGCCCAGCTACAAGGGCCCCCCTCTCCACAGAACACCACAGGTTTGGTGAGTGGGACGGGGTGGGAGGCAGAGTGGAGATCCCTGATCTCCTCCCACCTCTCCAGGGCCCCTCCACCCCGCATGGTCCACTGGGCAACAACTGCCACTGAGGCAGCGGACACACGGATGGAGTGGACCTCTGAGCTGGCACCTCTAACGCTAGAGGCGTAGCCTCGTCATAGGTCACCGAAAAGACGCTACGGCTCTTTGGGCGACTGAGGAGACTACTCACGACCGTACAGGTGACACCCTGGCGACACGTCGCGGAGTGAAGCCTGTACGGTCGTGAGTAGTCACCCAAAGAGTCGTACCTTGTTCTGGTCGCCGCTGGATTTTCAACGTGTTGAAAATCTTCGGCGGCCTATGATGGGGGCCGGCAGTCGCCGAAAAAGTCGCATAAATGGGACAGGCCCTTGAGAGTCTAGAAGGATGAGGGGAAACTTGCCGGATGGTGAAAGGCCTGGAATGAGTGGATGTGGAGAGGATGCTTCCGTTAGTGGGAGAGTCTAGGACCGGAGTCCATCGCCTCAGAATTAAAGGGCGTTCCTTGAGGAAGGAATCCGTGGAATTCATTGCTGCCGAAGGCTGTGGAGGCCAAGTCAATGGATAATTTTAAGGCAGAGACAGGCAGATTCTTGATTAGTGCGGGGGTCAGGGGTGATGGGGAGAAGGCAGGAGAATGGGGTTGAGGAGGGAGAGATAGACCAGCCGTGATTGAATGGCAGAGTAGACTTGGTGTGCCGAATTCGGGATTCACGCCCGACTGCATACCGCCTGTCACCGCTGGCGGTTCGCCGGAGGCTTCACGTTTTGGTCCATCACGACGCTGTCCGCCGACCTCTTCGATGTGCAGCTACTCAGGCCAACACGAGATGGCACGAGAAGTCCCAAGACCCCAAACACTTCCGGTCAAAGACCTCACATACTGCAGTACCAAAACACGGCGACAGGCTGCATGCAAAACCAACTTGGGCGCAAAGGCGCCCCGGACCTATGGAAACACGCACAAGTCACGGGGAGAACGTGCAAACTCCGCACAGACAGCACCCATATAACCATATAACCATATAACAATTACAGCACGGAAACAGGCCCTCTCGGCCCTTCCAGTCCGTGCCGAACACTTACTCTCACCTAGTCCCATCTACCGGCACTCAGACCATAACCCTCCATTCCTTCCCCGTCTATATACCTATCCAATTTATTATTAAATGATAGAATTGAACCAGCCTCCACCACTTCCACTGGAAGATCATTTCACACAGCCACCACTCTCAGAGTAAAGAAGTTCCCCCTCATTGTTACCCCTAAACTTCTGTCCCTTAATTCTCAAATCAAACCCTCTTGTTTGAATCTTCCCTACTCTCAATGGAAAAAGCTCATCAGGTCAGGATCGAACCCGGGTCTCTGGCGCTGTGAGGCAGTGCCTCCACCGCCGCGCCACACGCGCCACCTTAACCAGGAACCGCGCGGCGAGGTAGAGATGCCCCGTGAAGCACAAAGTGCCGCAAGGTTGCTGCTTCATTGCTATTAATGTGGGCTGGAATCCTCCACAAAAATCCATCAGGTTATCATGCCGACGTCTAACATGCTGTCAGGGGCGACTAGTTGCCCCGAGCACTCTGGTTTTATGATTTAGTGTTGCTGGCTACAAGAAGTCTGGCTGTCAGAAGCGAATCTCAAGAGATCTGAATTTGACAGCTGAGTTATAATTGAATTATTGGCTTCTGATCCTTGCTGCATGTCAGCCACGAACAAAAAACTTGAGGAACTGTGGGTCAGGCAGCAGCATCTCTGGAGAAAAGGAATAGGTGACGTTTCAGGTCGAGACCCATCTTCAGACGGAGGGTCGGGGGGGGGGGGGGGGGGAGGGAAAGGAGAGATATGGAGCGATATCAGAACAAATGCAGCTGTCCTGTTAAATGAATTCCACAGATTCACCGCCCTCTGACTAAAGAAATTCCACCTGTTCTTTCCAACGGAACGTCCTTTCATGACCGGGGCCTAGTGCATGACCTCTGGTCCTAGACTCTCCCACGAGCGTAAACATCCCCTCCACGTCAACTCTATCCAGGTATTTCATTGTAACAGGGCTGACTCCTCTCTCCTGACTCTGAAGAAGGGTCTCGACCTGAAACGTCACCCATTCCTTTGCTTCACAGATGTTCCCTGACCCAGAAGGTTAAGGGGGGACTTGATTGAGGTCTTTAAAATGATGAAAGGGATAGACAGAGTTGACGTGGATAAGCTTTTCCCATTGAGGGTAGGGAAGATGCAAACAAGAGGGCATGACATGAGAATTAAGGGACAGAGGTTTAGGGGTAACATGAGGGGGAACTTCTTTACTCACAGAGTGGTGGCTGTGTGGAATGATCTTCCTGCAGAAGTGGTGGAGGCAGGATCGATTTTAACATTTAAAAGTAAAGTGGATAGGTATATGGACGGGAAGGGAATCGAGGGGTATGGTCTGAGTGCAGGTAGATGGGACTAGGGGAAAATAAATGGTTGGCACGGACTGGAAGGGCCGTGAAGGCCTGTTTCCGTGCTGTAATTGTTATATGGTTATATATGACCCGCTGAGTTACTCCAGCTTTTTGAGTCTTATCATTGTGATCATCATGGGAGGGATAGATGGGGTAGATGCACAGAGCCTTTTACCCAGAGTAGGGGAATGATGTTCCCAATGTTAGGGGACCCAAGAACCGGGGGCCACAGTTTAAGAATAAGGGGTAGGCCATTTAGAACAGAGACGAGGAAACACTTTTTCTCACAGAGAGTAGTGAGTCTGTGGAGTTCTCCACCTCAGAGGGCGGTGGAGGCCGTTTCTCTGGATACTTTCAAGAGAGAGCTAGATAGGGCTCTTAAAGATAGCGGAATCAGGGGATACGGGGAGAAGGCAAGAACGGGGTACTGATTGGGGAATGATCAGCCGTGATCACATTGAATGGCGGTGCTGGCTCAAAGGGCAGGATGGCCTACTCCTGCACCTATTGTCTATTGTCTATTGAATCGAGGACCAGAGGACATAGGTTCTAGGTGAAGGGGAAAAGATTTAATAGGAATCCGAGGGGTAACTTTTTCACACAAAGGGTGGTGGGTGTATGGAACAAGCTGCCAGAGGAGGTAGTTGAGGCTGAGACTATCCCATCGTTTAAGAAACAGTTGGACAGGTACATGGATAGGACAGGTTTGGAGGGATATGGACCAAGCGCAGGCAAGAGGGACTAGGGTAGCTGGGACATTGTTGGCCGGTGTGGGCAAGTTGGGCCGAAGGGCCTGTTTCCACACTGTATCACTCTATGACTGTTATAGACTCTGCAATCGTAGATATTGCAGCGCGCCAACACCACGGAAACAGGCCCTTCAGCCCGTCGGCCTTGCCCACCAAGTTGCCCATCTATGCCAGTGTGGCATTACCTGATGGTCAGGCCACTTACAATCAAACCCTCGTCAGCGGTTATGAAGACTGTCACGTGACGTCATGTGTTAAGGGGAGTGTCCTGGTGCATCAGCAGATCCTACCTTGAGATCACAACAGATAATAGACAATAGGTGCAGGAGTAGGCCATTCGGCCCTTCGAGCCAGCACCGCCATTCAATGTGATCATGGCTGATCATCCCCAATCAGTACCCCGTTCCTGCCTTCTTCCCATATCCCCTGACTCCACTATTTTTAAGAGCCCTATCTAGCTCTCTCTTGAAAGCATCCAGAGAACCCGCCTCTACTGCCCTCTGAGGCAGAGAATTCCACAGTCTCACCACTCTCTGTGTGAAAAAGTGTTTCCTCATCTCCGTTCTAAATGGCTTACTCCTTATTCTTAAACAGTGTGGCCCCTGGTTCGGGACTCCCCCAACATCAGGAACATGTTTCCTGCCTCTAGCGTGTCCAAGCCCTTAACTATCTTATATGTTTCAATGAGATATCCTCTCATCCTTCTAAACTCCAGAGTGTACAAGCCCAGCCGCTCCATTCTCTCAGCATATGACAGTCCCGCCATCCCGGGAATTGACCTGGTGAACACCAGTGGCAAGACACGAGTCTTGCCACCAGAAAGTGCAGAAATGATTACAAGTGGTGATCCTTTTCTGGACTTTATGAACAGACAGGCTGAGAAGACGTCAGTAAAGGGCCTGTCCCACCAGCATGCGATTCCATGCGATGAGCGTGATCAAACTAGAAGCGGGGGCCGCGCGGAGGTCGGGTGATCCCCTGTACAGGGCCGTTCCCACCAGCATGCGCCTGCATGCGGCAAGCGCGGCCAAACCGGCAGCGGGGGCCGCGCGGAGGTCGGGTGAGTGACGCAACGCGGCGCAAAGTGAGGCGAACTTGGAGCGAAGTATTAAAGGTAAGTTCGCCAGGACAGAGAGGGACACACAGAGAGGGGCACAGAGGCACACACACAGAGGGCCAAGGAGCCACACACAGAGAGGGTCGCGGAGGCACCTACAGAGAAGGTCACGGAGGCATGACGTCGAGACGGTGTGTAATGCGTCGAGGCAACTGCGAGCCGACAAGCCGTTGCCGCGCGGAATTTTTGAACATGGTCAGTTTTTCGGAGCCCCGCGCGATGTCGGGACGAACTCCACACAATTCCGCACGGCTCCGGCGATCGAAGTGGGACCGGCCCCGCGACGCCGGACGGCTCAAGCGACCACGTTAGGTCGCGCTCATCGCATGGAGTTGCATGCTGGTGGGACAGGCCCTTAAGATAAGGCCTGAGTCAGCCAAACACACCTGCAAGCTTTTCCCAGTGGAGTTGCCCGTGGCTGCATGACCCAGTTACAGGCTGCACCAAGCACTTCTAGTTAGTGTTTTGAGTGACTCAGGCACATGCAGAGAGAGGGTTCCCAGCGGTAACACTGAGATTTTAGTTCAGTGTAGATTAGTTTAGAGATACGGTGCGGCAACAGGCCCTTCGGCCCACCGAGTCGGCACCGACCAGCCATCCCCGCACATTAACAGTATCCTAGGCACACAATGGGAGACAACTTACACCGGGCCAATTCACCTACCAACCTGTACGTCTTTGGAGTGTGGGAGGAAACCGAAGATCTCTGAAAAAACCCACGCAGGTCACGGGGAGAACGTACAAACTCCGCACAGTCATCGCCCGTAGTCGGGATCGAACCCGGGTCTCCGGCGCTGCAAGCGCTGTAAGTAAACAACATTATCAAGTGTTGGATGGCCCAGAACTTCCTCCAACTAAACGAGAGTAAAGGGCCTGTCCTACCAGCATCCGACTCCAAGCGATGAGCTCGATCAAACTAGAAGCGGGGGCCGCGCGGAGGTCGGGTAATCCCTGTACAGGGCCGTTCCCACCAGCATGCGCCTGCATGCGGCAAGCGCGACCAAACCGGCAGCGAGGGCCGTGTGGAGGTCGGGTGAGTGGCGCAACGCGGCGCAAAGTGAGGCGAACTTGGAGCGAAGACTTCAAGGTAAGTTCGCCAGGACAGAGAGGGACACACAGAGAGGGGCACAGAGGCACACACAGAGAGGGTCACGGAGGCACCTACAGAGAGGGTCATGGAGGCACGACGTCGAGACGGTGTGTAATGCGTCGAGGCGACTGCGAGCCGTCAAGCCGTTGCCGCGCGGAATTTTTGAACACGGTCAGTTTTTCAGAGCCCCGCGCGATGTCGGGACAAACTCCACACAATTCCGCACGGCTCCGGTGATCGAAGTGGGACCAGCCCCGCAACGCCGGACGGCTCAAGCGACCACGTTAGGTCGCACTCATCGCATGGAGTTGCATGCTGGTGGGACAGGCCCTTTAGTCTGAGGTCATCCTTCTCGGCCCCTCAGACTCAACCAAAAGGATAGCAGGTAGCCTTAGAAGCCTTACCCCACTACTCAAACCGCACGTCAAAAACCTAGGCATGATATTTGACTCAGCTTTGAAATTTGACAAACAAGTCAATGCCGTGGTAAAAGCCAGCTTCTTCCAGCTTTGGACGATAGCTGAAATAAAACAATTCCTCCGGTTTGACGACCTCGAAAAGACCATCCACACATTTATCTGCTCCCGCCTCGATTACTGCAACTCCCTCTACACTGGCATCAGCCAATCTTCCCTGTCCCGCCTGCAACTGGTCCAAAACGCCGCAGCGAGACTCCTGACGGGCACCCGAAAAAAGGGACCACGTCACCCCGATCCTGGCCTCTCTCCACTGGCTCCCTGTGCGGTTCCGAATAAATTTCAAAAATCCTTCTTTATGTCTACAAAGCCCTAAACGGGCTCGCCCCCAGCTACATCACAAGTCTGCTCACCCACCACACCACCTCCAGGTCCCTCAGATCGGCCGACTTGGGGTTGCTGAACATCCCGCGGTCTAGGCATAAGCTCAGGGGCGACCGCGCCTTTGCGGTTGCAGCTCCTAGACTGTGGAACAGCATCCCTCTTCCCATCAGAACTGCCCCCTCCATCGACTCTTAAAACTCATCTCTACTCCCAAGCCTTTCTTGACGTCCTCTGAGGGAGGGCTATATGTATGTATTTATGTATGTACTTAATCTATGAACCACTGTTGTATAACGTTAGTACCTCCACCAATGCAAAGCACTTTGGTCAACGAGAGTTGTTTTTTAAATGTGCTATAGAAATAAAAGACACTTGACTTGACATTTTGCCCAAATGAACCAAAGATAGAAGATAGAACCAAAAGCTGGAGTAACTCAGCGGGTCAGACAGTATCTCTGGAGAAAAGGAGTAGGTGACGTTTCAGGTCGAGACCCTTCCTCAGTTCAGTTCAGTTTATTGTCACGTGGACCGAGGTACAGTGAAAAGCTTTTGTTGCGTGCTAACCAGTCAGCAGAAAGACAATACATGATTACAATCGAGCCGTCCGCAGTGTACAGATACATGATAAGTGAATGACGTTTAGTGCAAGGTAAAGCCGGCAAAGTCCGATCAAGGATTGTCCGAGGGTCACCAAAGAGGTAGATAGTTGTTCAGCACTGCTCCCTGGTTGTGGAGATATGAAGAGGTACAAAGGACAAATGAATGAATGGTGTGAAAAGGACAAATCAAAGCCAGCAACAATGATCAAGGAAAGGTGGAGCCCACAATGCTCCATTGTTGGCTGTGGAGAAAGTGATACATGATAAAGGGGATGACGTTTAGTGCGAGATAAAGCCAGTAAAGTCCGATCCAAAATAGTCCAAGTGTCACCAAAGAGGTAGATGGTAGCTCAGGACTGCTCTCTGGTTGTTGGTAGGATGGTTCAATTGCATGATAACAGCTGGGAAGAAACTGTCCCGGAATCTGGAGGTGTGCGTTTTCACACTTCTGTACCTTTTGTCCGATGGGAGAGGGGAGAAGAGGGAGTGACTGGGGTGAGACTGGTCCTTGATGATGCTGCTGGCCTTGCCGAGGCAGCGTGAGGTGCAGATGGAGTCAATGGAAGGTAGATAGGCACAATAAGCTGGAGGAACCCAATGGGTCAGGCAGCATCTCTGGAGAAAAGGAATATGTGACGTTTCGGGTCATAAACCTTTCTCGAACCGAAACGTCAGCTATTCCTTTCCTTCAGCCCTGACCCGCTGAGTTACTCCAGCATTTTGCGTCTTATCTTCGGTTTAAACCAGCATCTGCAGTTCCATCCTCCAGAGAGTTTAACCATCAGGAGATGATGAGGAATTTCTTTCGTCAGAGGGTGGTGAATCTGTGGAATTCATTGCCACGGACAGCTGTGGAGGCCAAGGATCTTATAGAAACTTACAAAATTCTTAAGGGGTTGGACAAGCTAGTGGCTGGAAGATTGTTCCCGATGTTGGGGGAGTCCAGAACAAGGGGTCACAGTCTAAGTATAAGGGGGAATTCCTTTAGGACCGAGATGAGGTAAACATTCTTTGCACAGAGAGTGGTGAGTCTCTGGAATTCTCTGCCACAGAAGGTAGTTGAGGCCAGTTCATTGGCTATATTTAAGAGGGCGTTAGATGTGGCACTTGTGGCTAAAGGGATCAGGGGGTATGGAGAGAAGGCAGGTACAGGATACTGAGTTGGATGATCAGCCATGATCACATTGAATGGCGGTGCAGGCTCGAAGGGCCGAATGGCCTACTCCTGCACCTATTTTTCTATGTTTCTATGTTTCTAAGTCAATGGATTTTTTTAAGGCAGAGATAGATAGATTCTTGATTAGTGCGGGTGTCAGGGGTTATGGGGAGAAGGCAGGAGAATGGGGTTAGATAGATCAGCCATGATTGAATGGCAGAGTGGGCTGAGAGGCCTAATTCTGTCCCTATCACTTGTGACCTGATGGCACAAAGTGGGAGAGTAACTCAGTGAGCCAGGCAGCATCTCGTAAACATCTACGCCCATTGCAATCAATCCGAAGCAGGTTTCGGAACCAAAAATTCACCTATGACCATTCCCTCCACAGAGGCTGCCTGACCTGCTGAGTTACTCCAGCACATGGTGTATTAATTGAAATACTCCTTTTTTACCATCTGAAGCCCACTGCTCTACCCCTACCACACAGGCAGACTCCTAACCCAGAGTACTGGGGTCATTGCATGCGGCGCGGTGGCGCAGCGGTGGAGTTGCTGCCTCACAGCGCCAGTGACCCAGGTTCGATCCTGACCACGGGTGCTGTCTGCACGGAGTTTGCACGTTCTCCCCGTGACCTGCGTGGGTTTTCCCCGAGATAATCGTTTTCCTCCCACACTCCAAAGACGTGCAGGTTTGTAGGTTAATTGGCTTGGTATGAATGTAAATTGTCCCCAGTGTGTGTAGGACAGTGTTAGCATGCGGGGATAGAAACATAGAAACATAGAAAATAGGTGCAGGAGGAGGCCATTCGACCCTTCGAGCCAGCGCAGCCATTCATTGCGATCATGGCTGATCGTCCCCAATCAATATCCCGTGCCTGCCTTCTCCCCATATCCCTTGATTCCACCAGCCCCAAGAACTCCATCTAACTCTCTCTTAAATCCATCCAGTGATTTGGCCTCCACTGCCCTCTGTGGCAGGGAATTCCACAAATCACTGGAATCTGATCGCTGGTCGGCACGGACTCGATGGGCTGAAGGGCCTGTTTCCGCGCTGTATCTCCAATCTAAACTCAGCGGGGTCGGGCATCACCTGCGGAGAAAACGGATGAGTGACGTTTCGGGGTCGGGACCTTCCTTCAGGCTTGTTCTCCCGTCTCCTAATTTGCTTCCAGTATGCTTTTGAAGCTAAGAAATAAACGGAAGGAATCTGGTTTTGTGGCGTCTCAAACTCACCTCACATCTACAAATTCATGTTCACGTGATCGGAGCAGAGTTAGGCCATTCGGCCCATCATGTCTACTCTGCGATTGAATCATGGCTGATCTACAATAGCTCTCCCTCTCATAACCCCATCCCCCTGCCTTCTCCCCATAACCCCTGACACCCGTACTAATCAAGAATCTACGAACTCCTGCCTTAAAACTATGCATTGAATATAGTTTTTATAGTTTCACCCACTAAACTACGATGATATGCAAGCCAAACGTTTTCTATTTACAACCCAGAGGTTGATTTCTTTAATTTCAGTAACTCCTCCCAATCCCCCCTCCCCACCCCTCTCCCCTCCCTCCCCCCCATCCTAGATGCCCTACTAGTTCCACTGATCGCATCCTTGTATTCCTGCCATTATCACCTCTTCCGCAGCCAACAATAGACCATTGTGGGCTCCACCCTTCGTAAGATCATCTGTTGTCGGCCCTGGACATCCGGTGGCGCTGTTGCTAGCTGCCTCCACCCACGGTTATTATGTTTAGGGTTACACAAAAAGCTGGAGAAACTCAGCGGGTGCAGCAGCATCTAAGGAGCGAAGGAGATAGGCGACGTTTCGGGTCGAGACCCTTCTTCAGACAGTTATTATGTTTAGAGTGTGTGGTTTTTTTTAAATTCGGGATTTTATGCGGGGGGATGTGGGTAGGGTAAGGGGGAAACCGTCCTTCAGTTGCTTCCTGCGGCTATTATCCGGGTCGCGTCCTCGCCCCCCCCCCACCCCCCCAGCGGCCTAGATTGTCGCGGCCTTTCCTGCTGGGACCGGACTCGAGCTGGAAACATCGCAGAGCGGGCGAGGCCTTCCTTGGAGCTCCGGAGCGCTGGGCCGCTGCTCCAACTTCGCAGAGCCGTGGGTGCGGATTCGCCAGCGCGAATCTCCGCCCAGCGCGGCCTGTGAACTTCGGGAGCCGCGGACTCCGGTGGAAGGCGGCCGACGAGAGGTCGCCGGCGAGAGGGCCTGAGCATCGGGCCGCCCCGCAGCGGCGACTGCGGGGGGCTCGGGAGGCCCCGGCCACGGGGGAACATCGGGGAACATCGGCGAGGAGGTCGACTGGACTTTGGTTCCTCCCCTCACACAGTGGGGAACTTTGGTGCCGCTGTGGGGATGGTTGTGTTACATAGAAACATAGAAACATAGAAATTAGGTGCAGGAGTAGGCCATTCGGCCCTTCGAGCCTGCACCGCCATTCAATATGATCATGGCTGATCATCCAACTCAGTATCCCGTACCTGCCTTCTCTCCATACCCCGTGATCCCCTTAGCCAGAAGGGCCACATCTAACTCCCTCTTAAATATAGCCAATGAACTGGCCTCAACTACCCTCTGTAGCAGAGAGTTCCAGAGACTCACCACTCTCTGTGTTCTGTGTTTCGTGTTTTTTTTATTTTATTTTTTTGTATGACTGTAAGGGAAAAATAATGTTGTTGTGTCTTCATTGAAGACAATGACAATAAATTAAATCAAATCAAATCAATTTGTTCTGGCCTTTTCTCATCTCCAGTATATTCCTCCCTCTGCCTCCCCCCCCCCCCAACCACTACTATCAGTCCGAAGAAGGGTTCTGTCCTGAAGCGTCACTTATTCCTTTCCTCCAGAGATGCTCCCTGACCCGCTGAGTCACTCCAGCACGTTGTGTCATATAACCATATAACCATATAACAATTACACCACGGAAACAGGCCTTCTCGGCCCTTCCAGTCCGTGCCCACCATTTATTTTCCCCTAGTCCCATCTACCTGCACTCAGACCATACCCCCTCCATTCCCTTCCCGTCCATATACCTATCCACTTTACTTTTAAATGTTAAAATCGATCCTGCCTCCACCACTTCTGCTGGAAGATCATTCCACACAGCCACCACTCTCTGAGTAAAGAAGTTCCCCCTCATGTTACCCCTAAACTTCTGTCCCTTAATTCTCATGTCATGCCCTCTTGTTTGAATCTTCCCTGCCCTCAATGGGAAAAGCTTATCCACGTCAACTCTGTCTATCCCTTTCATCATTTTAAAGACCTCAATCAAGTCCCCCCTTAACCTTCTGCGCTCCAAAGAATAATGTGTCCATTTTCTATTTTAAGTATTTTCTTGAGAAATTATAATACAATACATTTATCATACTTTGACCATAATTATTGTTTTGGAAGTAACCATTTAACTATAAATGGGACATGGAGGAATATACATGAACTAGCAAGCAAAAACAAATCTTTGAACTTCAAAGACCCCGGTTCGATCCCGACTGCGGGTGCTGTCCGCATGGAGTCTGTTCGTTCTCCCCGTGACCTGCGTGGGTTTTCTCCGAAATCTTCGGTTTCCTCCCACACTCCACAGACGTGCAGGTTTGCATGTTAATGGGCTTGGTAAATGTAAAAATTGTCCCTAGTGTGTGTAGGATAGTGTTAATGTGCGGGGATCGCTGGTCGGCGCGGACCCGGTGGGCCGAAGGGCCTGTTTCTGCGCTGTCTCTCTGAACTCAACTAAACAAGGGCCATATAAGGTAGTGACAGATTTGGTTAGAGAAACAAGATAGATTAGATATTTAAAAGATAGACACAAAATGCATATTTCATGTTACGGGTTTGCGTGTATTTCTGAACTACTAATGAATAAAGCATATTTTGAAGTAATAAAAATTAAATAAGCGTAGTACAGTGTTTTCAGACGGCACTGGGCCTGTACTCACTGGCGTTTGGAAGGATGAGGGGGGGGGGACCTCATTGAAACTTCCCGAATAGTGAAAGGCTTGGATAGAATGGATGTGGAGAGGATGTTTCCACTGGTGGGGGAGTCTAGGACCAGAGGCCACAGCCTCAGAGTTAAAGGATGTTCCTTCGGGAAGGAAGATAAGGTGAGAAGAAACGTTTTCACCCAGAGAGTTGTGAATTTGTGGGGAATTTCCTGCAACAGAGGGCAGTGGAGGCCAAGTCACTGGATGGATTTAAGAGAGAGTTAGATAGAGCTCTAGGGGCTGGTGGAGTCAAGGGATATGGGGAGAAGGCAGGCACGGGTTATTGATTGGGGGCGATCAGCCACGATCACAATGAATGGCGGTGCTGGCACGAAGGGCCGAATGGCCTCCTCATCCTCCACCTATTTTCTATGTTTCTATAAGGAAGAATTTCTTTAGTCAGAGGGCGGTGAATCTGTTGAGTTCAGTGCCACAGGCGTCTGTGGAGGCCGTCATTGGATATTTTTAAGGCCGAGATAGATAGATGGCACATATCAACTGTTGGGTGCCACGGATGAAAAGACAGCGCCCCAACATGGTGAATGGGGCGAGCAAAATACTAGAGCAATCCAGATACTAGATCTGCATTTTATCTCTGTGTGCTTTGGAGCTCTCGTGAGCTCTCGTCCGAGCTAACAGTGATCTTTTCCACATTTTCCCTGATCACCATCCCCTTTGATGTCTCATTCTCACACCTTACACTTCCTTAACTCTGTAGTCTCCCCCTCCCCTGACCCTCAGTCTGATGAAGGGTCTCGACCCGAAACGTCACCCATTCCTTCTCTCCAGAGATGCTGCCTGTCCCGCTGAGTGACTCCAGCTTCCGCCTGGGGTTTTATTGCCACTGGCCCGCTCCAGACTGCGGGAGTGCGCGCTGAGGGACGCTCTGAAGCTCGATGCAGCCAACGCCAAGGCTCTGTGGGGGGAAGGACCACAGTTCATAACTTCATCATTGATAGGAGCAGAATTAGGCCATTTGGCCCATCAAGTCTACTCCGCCACTCTATCAAGGCTGATCTATCTTTCCCTCCTAACCCCATTCTCCTGCCTTCTCCACACAACCCCTGATACCCGTACTAAATAAGAATCTATCAAACTCCGCCTTAAAAATATCCACTGTCTTGGCCTTCACAGCCTTCAGTGGATATTTTCTATATTTTCTACTTGTTCTATTTGATCCTCCGTTTGTGCACGTCGAGTTGATTGCATTAGTCGAAACGGCGGACCACGTGAAGGTTGCAATCTTCCACCCCCCCCCCCCCTATAGCCCCTGACTCCCGTACTAATCAATAATCTGTCTATCTCTGCCTTAAAAAATATCCACTGACTTGGCCTCCACAGGCGTCTGTGGCAATTAATTCCACAGATTCACCACCCTCTGAGTCAGGAAATTCCCCCCTCGTCTCCTTCCTAAAGGAACGTCCATTTATTCCGAAGCTGTGCCCTCTGGTTCCTAGATTCTGCCACAAGTGGAAACATCCTCTCCACATCCACTCTATCCAAGCCTTTCACTATTCTGTATGGTCTTATTTCAACATGGTCCCCCCTCATTCTTCTAAACTCCAGCGAGTACAGGCCCAGTGCCGTCAAACGCTCATCTTGTGTTAACCCTCCCATTCCCGGGATCAATCTCGCAAACTTCCTCTGGACCCGCTCCAGTTATGGTGCCTTTGAAGAGCCTTCCCTGATGTTGTATACAAGCCCTCTTTAAATAAATGTTAGCATTGCGTTTGCCTACCTTACTTTGGTGATTTTGTAGGCGACTCCAGGCGACTAGGCTGTCGCCATATGGTCACTGGGGTGTCGCCTGTATGGCCGTGAGTCGTCTCGTCAGTCGCCCAAAGAGTCATAGCGTTTTTCTGGTCGCCGCTGGATTTTGAAATGTTCAAAACCTTTCTGCGATAGTCGGCGACAGTTGGCTTGACGACAATGAGCGTAGCTTGACTTCTCCTGACTTCTCGTGACGTCAAGTTGGGAAAAGGGGAAGTACAACGGGATCTGGGGGTCCTTGTACATCAGTCTATGAAAGTAAGCATGCAGGTACAGCAGGCAGTGAAGAAAGCGAATGGCATGTTGGCCTTTATAACAAGAGGAATCGAATATAGGAGCAAAGAGATCCTTCTGCAGTTGTACAGAGCCCTAGTGAGACCACACCTGGAGTAATGTGTGCAGTTTTGGTCTCCTAATCTGAGGAAGGACATTCTTGCTATTGAGGGAGTGCAGCGTAGGTTTACTAGGTTAATTCCCGGGATGGCGGGACTGTCATATGCTGAGAGAATGTAGCAGCTGGGCTTGTACACTCTGGAGTTTAGAAAGATGGGAGGGGATCTTATTGAAACATATAAGATTGTTAAGGGCTTGGACACACTAGAGGCAGGAAACATGTTCCTGATATTGGGGGAGTCTAGAACCAGGGGCCACAGTTTAAGAATAAGGAGTAAGCCATTTAGAACGGAGACGAGGAAACACTTTTTCTCACAGAAAGTTGTGAGTCTGTGGAATTCTCTGCCTCAGAGTGCGGTGGAGGCAGGTTCTCTGGATGCTTTCAAGAGAGAGCTAGATAGGGCTCTTAAAAATAGCGGAGTCAGGGGATATGGGGCGAAGGCAGGAATGGGGTACTGATTGAGTGTACACAAAAGGCTGGAGAAACTCAGCGGGTGCAGCAGCATCTAAGGAGCGAAGGAGATAGGTAACGTTTCGGGGATGATCAGCTGTGATCACATTGAATGGTGATGCTGGCTCGAAGGGCCAAATGGCCTACTCCTGCACCTATTGTCTATTGTCTATTCTAGGTGCTGTCATAGGTTGTCACCGGGTGACGTCGGTCGCCGCCGGGTGCTGACTTCAGTGAGTTCCATTGGCGACTGTCAACCGGCAACTGTATTATTGGATCTTGTCGGTAGCTTGTCGCGGGTGGACGGTGGTTGTCGCAGGTGTGACCATAGGTGGACGTCCTAATGGGTCGCCGTTTGTCGGTAGCTTGCCGCTGCTTGACGTCGACTAGGTGTGAGGTTGCTGTAGACATTGTCGTAGACATTGTTGTAGCGGGGTGGGTTGAGCCGTCGGTTTTTGCCTAAGTGAGACAGGCAGATTAACCCCTGGTCCTCACCTTTCACCCCACCAGCCGGCGCATACAACAGATAGTCCTCCGCCAGTTTCGCCACCTCCAACGTGACCCCTCCACTCGCCACATCTTCCCATCTCCCCCCCTGTCTGCCTTCCGCAAAGACCGCTCCCTCCGCAACTCCCTTGTCAATTCTTCCCTTCCCTCCCGCTCCACCCCTTCCCCGGGCACTTTCCCTTGCAACCGCAAGAGATGCTACACTTGTCAGATTCAATTAATTGTCAGTGTACAGTACAGAGACAACGAAATGCAACGAAATGTCCCTTCCACTCCCCCATCCACTCCTTTCAGGGACCCAAGCAGTCCTTCCAAGTCCGACAGAGGTTCACCTGCACCTCCTCCAACCTCATCTACTGCATCCGTTGCTCCAGATGCCAGCTGATCTATATCGGTGAGACCAAGCGGAGGCTGGGCGATCGTTTCGCCGAACACCTCCGCTCGGTACGCAATAACCAACCCGACCTCCCGGTGGCTCAGCACTTCAACTCCCCCTCCCATTCCGTATCCGACCTCTCGGTCCTGGGCCTCCTCCACGGCCAGAGTGAGCAACACCGCAAGTTGGAGGAACAGCACCTCATATTCCGCTTGGGGAGTCTGCATCCTCTGGGCTTAAACATTGAATTTTCTCAATTCTGTTAACCCTGGCTGCCTCCTCCCCTTCCCACCTCTCCCTGAGCCCTCGGGCCCTGGCATTCCCTCTCTCTCTATCTCTCCCCCATCCAAGGCGCACTAGCTTCTCATTTTCACACTACAAACAGCTTACAATGGCGTTTCCTTTATCATCGATACTTTTTTGCGTATCTTTCATTCATTGTTCTTTATCTCTCCACATCACCGTCTATATCTCTCGTTTCCCTGATCCCTGACCAGTCTGAAGAAGGGTCTCGACCCGAAACGTCGCCTATCTCCTTCGCTCCTTAGATGCTGCTGCACCCGCTGAGTTTCTCCAGCCTTTTGTGTAACCAACGTTCTTTGGAATCCTGCACCAGCGCTCCCAAGTCCCTTTGCACCTTCGATTTCTGTATCCTCTCCCCATTTAGAAAATAGTCTACGCCCTTATTCCTGCGACCAAAATGCATGACTCCACACTTTGCTGCATTATTATACCACCTGCCACTTCTCTGCCCACCCTCCCAACCCTGTCCAAGACCCTTTTGTAGAGTCCCTGCCTTCTCTACACTTCCGTAGCATCTGCAAACTTGGCCACAAAGCCTTCAATCCTCCCCCCCCCATCCAAGAATTATTGCATCATGCTTGTTTTGTACATTCTTGCTATTGAGGGAATGCAGCGTAGGTTCACAAGGTTAATTCCCGGGATGGCGGGACTGTCATATGCTGAGGGAATGGAGCGGCTGGGCTTGTACACTCTGGAGTTCAGAAGGATGAGAGGGGATCTTATTGAAACACATAAGATTGTTAAGGATTTGGACTCGGTAAGTTTCGATGAGGTCCCCCCCCTCATCCTTCTAAACTCCAGCGAGTACAGACCCAGTGCCGAAAAACGCTCAGCGTACATTATCCCACTCATTTCCGGGATCATTCTCGTTAAACCTCCTCTGGACCCTCTCCAGCGCCCTTCCTCAGATATAGGGCCCGATCTTATTGAAACATATAAGATTATTAAGGGTTTGGACGCGCTAGAGGCAGGAAACATGTTCCCGATGTTGGGGGAGTCCAGAACCAGTTTAAGAATAAGGGGTAAGCCATTTAGAACGGAGATGAGGAAACACTTTTTATCACAGAGAGTTAGTGGTGAGTCTGTGGAATTCTCTGCCTCAGAGGGCGGTGGAGGCCGGTTCTCTGGATACTTTCAAGAGAGAGCTAGAAAGGGCTCTTAAAGATAGCGGAAACCTTGGGTGGGGCGCAAAGTCTCCAGAGGTTTCCGTTTAGGTTCCTAAGTGGGACAGGGGCATAAAGCCATTTAGTTTAGCTTAGTTGAGGAAGAAACTGTAGATGCTGGTTTAAACCTGAAATAGGCACAAAATGCTGGAGTAACTCGGTGGGACAGGCAGCATCTCTGGAGAGAAGTAAATGGGTGACGTTTCGGGTCGGGACCTTTCTTCAGAATTTTTTTCCTTTTGATGGAAATGTCAAAGGATAGGGTGAGAAGGATGAGAGGGGATCGCATTGAAACATATAAGATTGTTAAGGGTTTGGACACGCTAGAGGCAGGAAACATGTTCTCGACCCGAAACGTCGCCTATCTCCTTCACTCCTTAGATGCTGCTGCACCCGCTGAGTTTCTCCAGCTTTTTGTGTACCCTCGATTCTCCAGCATCTGCAGTTCCTTCTTTAGCAACATGTTCCCGATGTTGGGGGAGTCCAGAACCAGGGGCCACAGTTTAAGAATAAGGAGTCAGCCATTTTGAACGGAGACGAGGAAACACTTTTTTTCACGGAGAGTGGTGAGTCTGTGGAATTCTCTGCCTCATAGACCGGTTCTCTGGATACTTTCAAGAGAGAGCTAGATAGGGCTCTTAAAGATAGCGGAGTCATGGGATATGGGGAGAAGGCAGGAACGGGGTACTGATTGGGGATGATCAGCCATGATCACATTGAATGGCGGTGCTGGCTCGAAGGGCCGAATGCACCTATTGTCTTTTGTACATATGTTTTATTATTCTGAATAAACATTTTTTTTGACGAAATGAAAGTAAAATGGGGAATGACTTGTTCCTTCAGGTCAATCGCAGGTGAACACTCTTTATTCTGTGCCCCGTGGCGCGATTATATCCACAGCATATGTTCAGCAACGCAGGGCATTTTGATCTGATTGAACGTGACTACCAGTTTCCTCTTCATTCGGTTGCACGGTCGACAAATATCCTTCAGGTTTGCATCCAAATCCTCTGCGGACGTTTGATCTGAGCCAGTTGCTAGGCTCGAGGATGACGTTACTTCCCACCTTGACCTCCCCTGAGGAGCTGCGGACCTCCCACCGACGGCGGTCCCAGCTGGTAGACGTTACGGGATCCGACCCCGGAACGCCGTGGGAAGGCGGCGGGGAAAGAATGGCCAGGACGCCACAGACTCGTGAAGAAGGAAGACGAATATCTCGTGTAGAGTCCCTTGCCCAGAGTAGGGGCGTTGAGAACCATGGGGCTGAGTGGATGTGGAGAGGATGTTTCCACTAGTGGGAGAGTCTAGACCAGAGGCTCTATAAGATGCTGATCAGACCGCATTCGGGATATCATGAGCAATTTTGGGCCCCATATCTGAGGAAGCATGTGCTGGCTCTGGAGAGGGTCCAGAGGAGGTTTACAAGAATGAGTGGGTTAACATATGATGAGCGTTTGACGTGAGCACTGGGCCTGTACTCGCTGGAATTTAAAAGGCTGAGGGGGAGACCCAATTGAAACTTACCGATTAGACAATAGACAATAGACAATAGGTGCAGGAGTAGGCCATTCGGCCCTTCCAGCCAGCACCGCCATTCAATGTGATCATGGCTGATCATCCCCAATCAGTACCCCGTTCCTGCCTTCTCCCCATATCCCCTGACTCCGCTATCTTTATGAGCCCTATCTAGCTCTCTCTTGAAAGCATCCAGAGAACCCGCCTCCACCGCCCTCTGAGGCAGAGAATTCCACAGACTCACAACTCTCTGTGAGAAAAAGTGTTTCCTCGTCTCTGTTGAAAAATGGCTTACTCCTTATTCTTAAACTGTGGCCCCTGGTTCTGGATTAGTGAAATAGCCTGGATCGAGTGGATGTGGAGAGGATGTTTCCACTGGTGGGAGAGTCTAGGACCAGAGGTCACAGCCTCAGAATTAAAGGACATTCCTTTGGGAAGGAGATGAGGAGGAATTTCTTTAGTCAGAGGGCGGCGAATCTGCGGAATCCATTGCCGCAGAAGGCTGTGGAGGCCAAGTCGGTGGATATTTTTAAGGCAGAGATAGATAGATTCTTGATTAGGGGGGGGTGTCAGAGGCCATAGGGGGAAGGCAGGAGAATGGGGTTAGGAGGGAGAGATTGATCAGCTATGGTGTAGAATGGCGTAGACTAGATGGGCTGAATGGCCTAATTCTGCTCCTATCGCTTAAGAACCTATGACACAGGTGGGATAAGATGAGGGAAGAATGATTTAATAGGAACCTGAGGGGTAACTTTTACACGCAGCGGGATGATGGGTTCATGGAACAAGCTGCCAGAGGAGGTAGTTTTCTCTGGGTGCTCCGGTTTCCTCCCACCATCCAAAGACGTACAGATTTGTAGGTTAATTGGCTTTGGTAAAATTCAAAATTGTCCCTATAGTACTAGTGCACAGGGATCGCCGGTCAGCACGGACTCGACAGGAGGAAGGGCCTGCTTTAATCTAAACTGAACCTCTGTGTAGGAAGGAACTGCAGATGCTGGATAGGCACAAAAAGCTGGAGTAACTCAGCGGGTCAGGCAGCATCTCTGGAGAAAAGGAATAGGTGACGCGTAGATTAGATTAGATTAGATTTTATCAGAGAGGCTCGAACGAAACTCCGTTTCTACAAGCCATACAACAGTACAATTCATTAAAAAAACACACAAACAATTCAATTCACACAAACATCCATCACGGTGAATCTCCTCCTCACTGTGATGGAAGGCAAAGTCTTCTCTCTCCCCCGCACCATTTCTCTCCCGAGGTCGAAGCCCCAGGCGGGCGGTGTTAAGTTCCACGATGTATGGCCCCGCTCTAGGCCCAAAGTCACAACGTTGGAGCCCCCGGCGGGCGTTGAAATGTCCCGCGGCCATTAAAGCCGCGCCAGGCGATGTACGGCCCCGCTCCGGGTCGTTCCAACCCCGCGACACGGGCGGGAGAAGCTGTGTTGCGGGAGCTTCCGGAGAGCGGTCTCCCACCCGGGCCCGCGAGCTCCCGATATCCCGACGGTCCACCGGTCTGCAGCTGGAGCTCTGGAGTTGGGCCGCAGCGGCGAGCCACCACCGCTCCCCACGCTCCGAGGCCGGCCAGCCCCACGACGGTGAGTCCGCAGCTCCGCAGGCTCCGTGACTGGAGCCCCCAGGTCGTCCCGGTCGGAGGCCGCTCCACGGTGCGAGGCCCCAACGACAACAGAGACCCGACAGGGAAAAAGTCGGGTCTCCCGTGCAGGGAAGAGATTTTAAAAGTTTCCCCCTCCCACCCCCACCCCCCACACATACACAGTTAGAAACAGTACCAAAAAAAACACGAACAACTACATTTAACTAGACAAAATTTTTTTTAAAAGACAGACAGGCTGTAGGGGCCGCTGCAACGTGAGTCGCGCCCGCCCTCTAACAGGTCAAGACCCTTCTTCAGACAAGGTTTCTGATATTAAAGCCTGTTGAACTAAACCGATCTACCCCTCCCACCCTCCATCCTGCCCTCTCCCTCCACACCCCTGGCCTCCTCCACCGCCACCCATACAGTTCCCTCCCCACTAGGGTCGCCAACGTTCTCTCACTCCCAAACAAGGGGCAAAAGGTCAAAATAACGGACAAATTCCCGACGGCAGCTCGTTGAACGACTGGGCCGTGGCTGGGTGAATAATGAGTTGGCCCCGGGTGCTGGACTGCACACAAAGCCCAGCCGGCGGGCCAGCTGAGGGGTTTTGGCCCCGGGGGCCGCGCGCAAAGTCCGGCGCCCCGTCCAACTCATGACCCGATGATCAGCCACAAGAAGGAGGGGTGGTGGTGGTGCCGGCGGTAAGCGAAGGTCCGAAGGTCGGGCAGCTGGCCGGGCTGCCGACCAACCGACCGACGGGGCCACGGGCGAGGCGCTGCTGCTGCTGCTGCTGCTGCACTCCATGGGCTGCACTACGTCGGGACGGGCGAGGCGGGGCCGGACGACACGACAGTCCCCTCGACCCGAGTAGTAGCGGTCAAACACGGGACAGGGGCGGTCCCGAATGGGACAAACCAATTTAGCCCGAAATATACGGGATGTCCCGGCTAATACGGGATAGTTGGCGACCCTACTCCTCTCTTCAGCTGTGAGACTGCAAGCTAGTTTTGTTTTCTCTCAGAGGGAGATTCTAATAATGAGCAGAACTTGTGTATCCAGGTGCACTTGGCAGAAACCTCGGGGAATTTTACTGCAGGTGAGAATCACGTTTCCGCGATCTTGCAGCTAGTTTGATAAACCATCTCACTCAAAGTTGGTGGGTCCCCATCACACCACCTTTGGTTTATACAGAAGGTTCATAAGTTCATGAGTTCTTGGAACAGAATGAGGCCATTCGGCCCATCAAATCTACGGACAGTAGGGAGGTGCGGGGAGGAGTGAAGGGGAGGGAGGGGGGGAGGAGATAGAGGGTGAGAGGGGGGCTGTGTGAAGGGAAGGGAAGAGAGGGAGGGAGGAATGAGGAGGGGAGATAGAGGTAGGGTTGCAAACTGTCCCGTATTAGCCTGGACATCCCATATATTGGGCTAAATTGGTTTGTCCCGTATGGGACTGCCCTTGTCCCGTGTTTGACTGCTACTAGGATAGGGAATTGAGGAATGCTGTGGAACAGAGGGATCTAGGAATAACTGTGCATAGTTCCCTGAAGGTGGAATCGCATGTAGATAGGGTGGTAAAGAAAGCTTTTGGTGTGCTGGCCTTTATAAATCAGAGCATTGAATATAGGAGTAGGGAAGTAATGTTAAAATTGTACAAGGCATTGGTGAGACCAATTCTGGAGTATGGTGTACAATTTTGGTTGCCTAATTATAGGAAGGATGTCAACAAAATAGAGAGAGTACAGAGGAGATTTACTAGAATGTTGCCTGGGTTCCAGCAACTAAGTTACAGAGAAAGGTTGAACAAGTTAGGTCTTTATTCTTTGGAACCCAGAAGGTTAAGGGGGGACTTGATTGAGGTCTTTAAAATAATGAAAGGGATAGACAGAGTTGACGTGGATAAGCTTTTCCCATTGAGGGTAGGGAAGATTCAAACAAGAGGGCATGACATGAGAATTAAGGGACAAAAGTTTATGAGGAGACATGAAGTTTATGACAGAAGAACATGAGGGGGAACTTCTTTACTCAGAGAGTGGTGGCTGTGTGGAATGATCTTCCAGCAGAAGTGGTGGAGGCAGCATCGATTTTAACATTTAAAAGTAAAGTGGATAGGTATATGGACGGGAAGGGAATGGAGGGGTATGGTCTGAGTGCAGGTAGATGGGACTAGGGGAAAATAAATGGTCGGCACGGACTGGAAGGGCCGAGAGGGCCTGTTTCCGTGCTGTAATTGTTATATGGTTATATGGTTATATGGTTGCTACTCGGGTCGAGGGGACTGTCGGGTCGTCCGGCCCCACCTCACCCGTCCCGACGTAGTGCAGCCCGTGGAGTGCAGCAGCAGCAGCAGCAGCAGCGCCTCGCCCGTGGCCCCGTCGGTCGGTCGGTCGGCAGCCCGGCCAGCTGTCCGACCTTCGGACCTTCGCTTACCACCGACACCACCACCACCCCTCCTTCTCACGGCCGATCATCGGGTCACGTGTTGGACGGGGCGCCGGACATTGCGCGCGGCCCCCGGGGCCAAAACCCCTCAGCTGGCCCGCCGGCTGGGCTTTGTGTGCAGTCCAGCACCCGGGGCCGACTCATCATTCACCCAGCCACGGCCCAGTCGGTCAACGAATTGCCGTCGGGAATTTGTCCCGTATTTTGACCTTTTGCCCCTTATTTGGGAGTGAGAAAGTTGGCAAGAACCGAGAGAGGGGGAGTGAGCGAAGGGGGGGAAGTGAGTGAGGACAAGAAGGGAGAGATGAGAGAGAGGGAGGGGAAGGAGATAGAGGGTGAGAGGAGGTAGGCGAGGTGAATGAAGGAGCGGGAGGGGAAGGGCAGAGAGAGGAGGGGGATGACGGGAAGATAGGTAAAGACAGGAAGGGGGAGAGGAGGAGAGGAGTGAGAGGAGGGGGTGCGGGAAGTGGGGGGAGGGTAGAGGGGATGGAGGGAGATGGGGCAGAGGGGACAATAGACAATGGACAATAGGTGCAGGAGTAGGCCATTCAGCCCTTCGACCCAGCACCACCATTCAATGTGATCATGGCTGATCATCCCCAATCAGTGCCCCGTTCCTGCCTTCTCCCCATAACCCTGACTCTGCTATTTTTAAGGGGCCTATCTAGCTCTCTCTTGGAAGTATCCAGAGAACTGGCCTCCACCGCCCTCTGAGGCAGAGAACTCCACAGACTCGCCACTCTCTGTGAGAAAAAGTGTTTCCTCGTCTCCGTTCTAAATGCCTTTAAGCCCCTGTCCCACTTAGGAAACCTGAACGGAAACACTCTGGAGACTTTGCGCCCCACCCAAGGTTTCCGTGCGGTTCCCGGAGGTTCCCGGAGGTTTTTGTCAGGTTCCCGGATGTTCCCGGAGGTTTTGTCAATATTTTGAAATCATCGCCGGAACATAGAAGAAACGGGAACCACTTTCGACCATTAGGGAGACCGACAAAAACCTCCGGGAACCGCACGGAAACCTTGGGTGGGGCGCAAAGTCTCCAGAGTGTTTCCGTTCAGGTTTCCTAAGTGGGACAGGGGGCATTGGTGCTCCTTATTCTGAAACTGTGGCCCCTGGTTCTCGAGAGAAAGACAAGAGAGATAGGGAGCTGGGAAAATCCCACGACATGTCTTGAATGCAGTGGGCAGAGCTAGCTATTCCTGCTATTTTTTTTCCCCTGGTATTGCGTTGTTAACGTTATAATTAAGATGTTCCTGAGGGGTGTGGGTGGGAGTTTGGAAAGCCCCACTGCCCCAGCTTTGATCCTGAGGCAAGTTACATCCAGCTGTGCAGGCACATTAGAGGGCAGGCAAGAAAGACGTCGATAATGACAGCCCAGAGATCTTCACAGGCAGATGCTCGAGGTGAGATGAAAGGGCGCTCTGTGTCGTTGCCTGACCAACATCCCACCTACCACATTAGTTCGGGGCGTCGGAGGTTATGGCGAGAAGGCAGGGGAATGGAGTGGAGGAGGGAGAGATTGATCGTCCATGATTGAATGGTGGAGCGGTCACGGTGGCGCAGCGGTAGAGTCGCTGCCTCACAGCAAAAATGCAGCACCGGAGACCCGGGTTCGATCCCGACTACGGGTGCTGTCTGTACGCAGTTTGTACGTTCTCCGCCTGGGTTTTCTCCGAGATCTTCGCTTTCCTCCCGCGTTCCAAAGACATACAGGTTTGTAGGTTAATTGGTTTGATGAATTGGCTTGATAAAAATGGAAAATTGTCCAAGTTGACGATATAGAAACATAGAAACATAGAAACATAGAAAATAGATGCAGGAGTAGGCCATTCGGCCCTTCGAGCCTGCACCGCCATTCAATATGATCATGGCTGATCATCCAACTCAGTATCCCGTACCTGCCTTCTCTCCAAACCCTCTGAT
The DNA here is from genome assembly GCA_963514005.1 of Raja brachyura. The sequence continues at coordinate 4,893,575 of OY740787.1, read as the reverse complement.
CCCCTTAGCCACAAGGGCCACATCTAACTCCCTCTTAAATATAGCCAATGAACTGGCCTCAACTACCCTCTGTGGCAGAGAGTTCCAGAGACCCACCACTCCCTGTGTGAAAAAATTCCTTCTCATCTCGGTCCTAAAGGATTTCCCCCTTATCCTTAAGCTGTGACCCCTTGTCCTGGACCTCCCCAACATCGGGAACAATCTTCCTGCATCTAGCCTGTCCAACCCCTTAAGAATTTGGTAAGTTTCTATAAGATCCCCTCTCAAACCCCTAAATTCTAGAGAGTATAAACCGAGTCTATGCAGTCTTTGTTCATAAGGCAGTCCTGACATCCCAGGAATCAGTCTGGTAAACTGATATGCAGAGTACTGCCAGGCTGGCTACAAAATTCAGAGAGTTCAGAAGGATGAGCCTGAATGGCCTAATTCTACACCTACCCTTCACAACCATATGAACATATTTCTGGTGTCGAACAAGTAATTATTTATAAAATGACAAAAAGGACTGGACAAGCTAGATGCAGGAAAAAATGTTCCCAATGTTGGGCGAGTCCAGAACCAGGGGCCACAGTCTGAGAATAAAGGGGAGGCCATTTGAAACTGAGATGAGAAAAAAACGTTTTCACCCAGAGAGTTGTGAATTTGTGGAATTCTTTGCCACAGAGGGCAGTGGAGGCCAAGTCACTGGGTGAATTTAAGAGAGAGTTAGATAGAGCTCTAGGGGCTAGTGGAATCAAGGGATATGGGGAGAAGGCAGGCACGGGTTACTGATTGGGGACAATCAGCCATGATCACAATGAATGGCGGTGCTGGCTCGAAGGGCTGAATGGCCTCCTCCTGCACCTATTGTCTATGTTTCTATGTTTATTTCGCCAAAGATGGACACAAAAAGATGAAGTAACTCAGCAGGCCAAGCAGCATCCCTGGAGAGAAGGAATGGGTGACGTTTCGGGTCGAGACCCTTTTACTCCAGGTGTGGTGTGAGACCACACCTGGAGTATTGTGTGCAGCTTTGGTCCCCTAATTTGAGGAAGGACATTCTTGCTATTGAGGGAGTGCAGCGTAGGTTTACAAGGTTAATTCCCGGGATGGCGGGACTGTCATATGCTGAGAGAATGCAGCAGCTGGGCTTGTACACTCTGGAGTTTAGAAGGATGAGAGGGGATCTCATTTCAACATATAAGATTATTAAGGTTTGGACACGCTAGAGGCAGGAAACATGTTCCCGATGTTGGGGGAGTCCAGAACCAGGGGCCACAGTTTAAGAATAAGGGGTAGGCCGATTAGGACGGAGACGAGGAAACACTTTTTCTCACAGTCTGTGGAATTCTCTGCCTCAGAGGGCGGTGGAGGCCGGTTCACTGGATGCTTTCAAGTTCAAGTGAGTTTATTGTTATTTGTCCCTGATAGGACAATGACATTCTTGCTTTGCTTCAGCAGACAGAAGATAGTATGCATTCAAGAGAGAGCTAGATAGAACTCTTAAAGATAGAGGAGTCAGAGGATACGGGGAGAAGGCAGGAATGGGGGACTGATTGGGGACGATCAGCCATGATCACATTAAATGGCGGTGCTGGCTCGAAGGGCCGAATGGCCTCCTCCTGCACCTATTGTCTATTGTCTATTGTCAATTCTCGACCCGAAATGTCAGTCGTTCCTTCTCGCCAGAGATGCCGCCTGTCCCGCTGAGTTACTCCAGCATTTTGTGCCTATCTTTGGTGTAAGCCAGCACCCGCAGTTCCTCCCTACTCCATTCCTGTCGTAGATTTGTACACGTCCGCAAGGTCACCTCTCGTCCTCATGCAAAGGCAGCGTCTGTGGAGAGGGAATCAGAGGGAATGTTTCATGTTGATGACCTCCCATCCGCACTGTTTCTCTCCCAGGGCGCTTGTCCGTAGGGAGTTTGGACCCTCTCCCCATGGCCCGCGAGGGTTTTCTCCGAGATCTCCGGTTGCCTCCCACACTCCAAAGACGTCCTGTGCAGGTTTGTAGGTTAATTGGCTTTGTATCAAAATGTAAATAGTTCCTAATGCGTGTAGGATACTGCTAAGGGCCTGTCCCACTTACGTGTCCTTGGCATGCAAATTACGCGGGCATCGTGTGGCCACGCGGGGCCGGTCCCACTTAGAAGCGCGGAGGGGTATGTAGTTGTGCGCGACATCGCGCGGGGCTCCGGAATTTTTGTACCGAACGAAATCTTCGCGCGCCTGTCGCAGAACTGACGGCCAAAGTGGGACAGGCCCACGACCCTGGCGCGACGCAACGTCTCACTCCCAACAGCAGCGGAAGCAGGCAAACGATCGCCGAGCTCTGCCCTGGGGCTCACGGCTGTTGCAGATCCGGATCCGCACCCACATCTATTCCAGAGCGGGGCCAAGAAAATTGAAATTCGGAACAAAATGCTGGAGTAAGTCAGCGGGACAGGCAGCATCTCTGGAGAGAAGGAATGGGTGACGTTTCGGGTCAAGACCCTTCTTTTCAGACTGAAGAAGACTCGACCCGAAACATCATCCATTCCTTCTCTCCGGAGATGCTGCCGGTCCCGCTGAGTTACTCCAGCTTTGTGTCCATCTTCAATGAAGTCACGCGCTCCAGACGGCTGTGCGGGCGCATGAAATCGCGCACGACCTTCGCGGGACCGTGGTGCCTCAGCGCGACCACGAGGTCGCGTAATTAGACAATTGACAATAGACAATAGGTGCAGGAGTAGGCCATTCGGCCCTTCGAGCCAGCAACCGCCATTCAATGTGATCATGGCTGATCATCCCCAATCAATACCCCGTTCCTGCCTTCTCCCCATATCCCCTGACTTCGCTATCTTTAAGAGCCCTATCTAGCTCTCTCTTGAAAGCATCCAGAGAACCCGCCTCCACCGCCCTCTGAGGCAGAGAATTAGCGTGCCAAGGACATGTAAGTGGGACAGGGGCTTTAGTGTGGGGGGATCGCTGGTCGGCGCGGACTCGGTGGGCCGAAGGGCCTGCATCTCCAAACTAAACTAACCTGTTCCACATGTGTCAGTGGGCGATCAACAAAATCTGTTCCAGGCAGTGGGTGACTGGGATGTGAAACCTTTAATACTGGGCTCTACAATCCGACGGCCCTCTGATCTTGTGGGCAACTGAGGTCTTTGGAGACACTACCATTAAAATGCTACTTACAAAGGAACGCAGCGGCGCCACGGTTAGAGACGCTGCCTCGCCCGCGCCGGGGACCCCGGTTTGATCCTGACCTCGGCTGCCGTCGGTGCGGAGTTTGCACGTTCTCCCCGTGTGACCGCGGTTTCCCTCCGGGTGCGCCGGTTTCCTCCCACATCCCAAAGACGGGCGGGTTTGTCGGTCAATTGCCCCCCTTGCGCAGGGAGGGGATGGGAGAGTGAGATTGCATAGGACTACGTAAGGGCGGCACGGTGGCGCAGCGGTAGACTTGCTGCCGGGTTCCATCCAGACCACTGATCGATAGACAACAGACAATAGGTGCAGGAGTAGGCCATTCGGCCCTTCGAGCCTGCACCGCCATTCAATGTGATCATGGCTGATCATCCCCAATCAGTACCCCGTTCCTGCCTTCTCCCCATATCCCCTGACTCCGCTATCTTTAAGAGCCCTATCTATCTCTCTCTTGAAAACATCCAGAGAACCGGCCTCCACCGCCCTCTGAGGCGGAGAATTCCACAGACTCACCACTCTCTGTGAGAAAAAGTGTTTCCTCGTCTCCGTTCTAAATGGCCTACTCCTTATTCTTAAACTGTGTGGCCCCTGGTTCTGGACCCCCCCAACATCGGGATCCTGTTTCCCGCCTCTAGCGTGTCCAGGCCCTTAACAACCCTTGATCCCGTCGGCTGTCTGTGCGGAGTTTGTACGTTCTCCCCAGGACCACGTGGGTTTTCTCCAGGTGCTCCGGTTTTCCTCCACATTCCAAAGACGTGCAGGTTTGTAGGTTAATTGGCTTGGTATTAATAGTAAATTGTCCCTAGTGTGTGTAGGATAGTGTTCGTGTTCGGGGTGATCGCTGGTTGGCGCGGACTCGTCGGGCCGAAGGGCCTGTTTCCATGCTGTATCTCTAAACTAAACTAAACTAAAGGGGACGTTGGGAGGAAGCCCACGCAGGTCATGGCGAGAACGTACAGACAGCGCCCATAGTCTGAAGAAGGGTCTCGACCCGAAACGTCACCCATTCCTTCTCTCCTGAGATGCTGCCTGTCCCGCTGAGTTACTCCAGCTTTTTGTGTCCCCACTTTACTTTAAGTTTAGTTTAGAAACGTAGAAACATAGACAATAGGTGCAGGAGTAGGCCATTCAGCCCTTCGAGCCTGCACTGCCATTCAACGTGATCATGGCGGATCATCCAACTCAGATTAGAGATACAGCGCGGAAACAGGGTCTTGGACCCAGCGAGTTGGTGCAAACTAACGCTATCCTACACACACACACGAGGGGCATTTTACATTTTCGCCAAGCCAACTAACCCATGTACGTCTTTGGAGTGCGGGAGGAAACTGGAGCATCCGACGAAAACCCACGCAAGTCACGTGGGAGGACGTACAAACTCCGCGCAGACAGCGCCCGTAGTCGGGATCGAACCTGCGTCTCTGGCGCTGTCAGGCAACAACTCTACCTCTGCGCCACCATCACTGGTTGGCACGCACTCGGTGGGCCGAAGGGCCTGTTTCTGCACTGTATCTCCAAACTAAACTAAACTAAACTAAACTGTGACGTTTCGGGTCGAGACATTTTTTCTGGTTTGACTTCCCTTGTACATCGTCTGCCTAGCCAGGTTGTATCAATGTTTAATGCACTACGAGTTATTAAATAATGGTCCACCCCCCCCCCCCCCCCAGAATATACTATGGTCCATCCTGGTCCATCCAGCTTGCCCAAAGGACTGTCCTTGTACACCGGTCACTGAAAGTTGGCGTGCAGGTACAGCAGGCAGTGAAGAAAGCTCATGGAATGTTGGCCTTCATAACAAGAGGATTTCAGTACAGGAGTAAAGAGGTCCTTCTGCAGTTGTATAGGGCTCTGGTGAGACCACATCTGGAGTATTGTGTACAGTTTGGTCTCCTAATTTGAGGAAGGACATCCTTGTGATTGAGACAGTGCAGCGTAGGTTCACGAGATTGATCCCTGGGATGGCGGGACTGTCATATGAGGAAAGATTGAAAAGATTAGGCTTGTATTCACAGGACTTTAGAAGGATGAGGGGGATCTTATAAAAACATATAAAATTATATAAAAGGACTGGATAAGCTAGATGCAGGAAAAATGTTACCGATGTTGGGCGAGTCCAGAACCAGGGGCCACACAGTCTTAGAATAAAGGGGAGGCCGTTTAAGAATGAGGTGAGGAAACACTTTTTCACCCAGAGAGTTGTGAATTTGTGGAATTCCCTGCCAACAGGCTCTGGGGCCCACCGGGTCCGCACCGACCAGCGATCACACATGGGGAACAATTTTGAGAACCAAAGATATTCTTCTGCAGTTGTATAGGGCTCTGGTGAGACCACATCTGGAGTATTGTGTACAGTTGTGGTCTCCTAATTTGAGGAAGGACATCCTTGTGATTGAGGCAGTGCAGCGTAGGTTCACCAGATTGATCCCTGGGATGGCGGGACTGTCATACTAGGAAAGATTGAAAAGATTAGGCTCGCTGGAGATTAGAGCGATGAGGGGGGATCTTATAGAAACATATACAATTATAAAAGACAAGCTAGATGCAGGAAAAATGTTTCCAATGTTGGGCGAGTCCAGAACCAGGGGTCACAGTCATAGAATTAAGGGGAGGTCATTTAAGACTGAGGTGAGAAAAAACTTTTTTACCCAGAGAGTTGTGAATTTGTGGAATTCCCTGCCACAGAGGGCAGTGGAGGCCAAGTCACTGGATGGATTTAAGAGAGAGTTAGATAGAGCTCTGAGGGCTTCATGGAATATGGGGAGAAGGCAGGCACGGGTTATTGATTGGGGATGATCAGCCATGATCACAATGAATGGCGGTGCTGGCTCGAAGGGCCGAATGGCCTCCTCCTGCAACTATTTTCTATGTTTCTATGCATCCCTTAGTTAGAGGGCGGTGAATCTGTGGAATCCTTTGCCACAGAAGGCTGTGGAGGCCAAGTCAGTGGATATTTTTATGGGAGAGGTAGATAGATTCTTGATCAGTACGGGTGTCAGGGGTTGTGGGGAGGAGGCAGGAGAATGGGGTTAGGAAGGAGAGATAGGTCAGCCATGATTGAATGGTGGAGTAGACTTGATGGGCCGAATGGCCTAATTCTGCTCCTGTGACTTATGAACTTGCGCTGACGTGGAGATCAGTCTATATGTTAATTGGCCTCTGTAAAATTGGCCCAATTCTGCTCCTATCACTTGTGATCTTATGATCTTCTGAATGAATGTTGAATAATCTGGGGCCTAAATTGATTGCCGCATCTGCCTGAATAATTACGGTCGCGGGCGGCCTGCCAAAGGTGAGGCATTCGTAACGAGTGCCGAACACAAGTGCGTGAAAAGGCACGTTCAAAGTAAAGGTATTCCTAAGTTCACTTTTGTCATCATTTGCTGGGAATCCCATGAATTTACAGCCTGGTTGCCTCCGGGCTGCTTGCCTCAAAGATGGATGTAGGCAAACGCAACAAGTAGGAGCAGGAATAGTTTCGCTCAGTTCAGAGATTACATCGCGCTAACAGGTTCTGGGGCCCACCGGGTCCGCGCTGACCAGCCATCGCGCCCCGTACACGCGTTCTAACCTACACACAAGGGGAACAAGTTTGAGAACCAAAGAGGTTCTTCTGCAGTTGTATAGGGCTCTGGTGAGACCACATCTGGAGTATTGTACAGTGTACAGTTTTGGTCTCCTAATTTGAGGAAGGACATCCTTGTGATTGAGGCAGTGCAGCGAAGGTTCACGAGACTGATCCCTGGGATGGCGGGACTGTCATATGAGGAAAGATTGAAAAGACTAGGCTTGTATTCACTGGAGGGTTACACAAAAAGCTGGAGAAACTCAGCGGGTGCAGCAGCATCTAAGGAGCGAAGGAGATAGGCGACGTTTCAGGTCGAGACCCTTCTTCAGACTGGTCAGGGATCAGGGAAACGAGAGATATAGACGGTGATGTGGAGAGATAGAGAGAGATAGAGATAGAGATAGGGGGTTACACAAAAAGCTGGAGAAACTCAGCGGGTGCAGCAGCATCTAAGGAGCGAAGGAGATAGGCGACGTTTCGGGTCGAGACCCTTCTTCAGACAGAAGGATAGAGATCGAGATATGTGTATTCACTAGGGTTTAGAAGGATGAGGGGGGATCTTATAGAAACATATACAATTATAAAAGGACTGGATAGGGTAGATGCAGGAAAAATGTTCCCAATGCAGCGTAGGTTCCCTGGGTTGGCGGGACTGTCGTCTGAGGAAAGATTGAAAAGACTAGGCTTGTATTCACTGGAGATTAGAAGGATGAGGGGGGGATCTTATAGAAACATATAAAAGGACTGGACAAGCTAGATGCAGGAAAATTGTTCCCAATGTTGGGCGAGTCCAGAACCAGGGGCCACAGTCTTAGAATAAAGGGGAGGCCATTTAAGACTGAGGTGAGAAAAAATGTTTTCACCCAGAGAGTTGTGAATTTATGGAATTCCCTGCCACAGAGGGCAGTGGAGGCCAAGTCACTGGATGGATTTAAGAGAGAGTTAGATAGAGCTCTAGGGGCTAGTGGAGTCAAGGGATATGGGGAGAAGGCAGGCATGGGATATTGATGGGGGACGATCAGCCATGATCACAATGAATGGCGGTGCTGGCTCGAAGGGCTGAATGGCCCCTTCCTGCACCTATTTTCTATGTTTCTATGTTTCTGTGTAATTTCACAGAGGCCAGTTAATCTATAGACCTCGCATGTTGGAAGGAACTGCAGAAGCTGGTTTAGACTGAAGATAGACACAAAACTGCTGTAGTAACTCAGTGGGACAGACAGCACCTCTAGGGAGAAGGAATGGGTGACCTTTCGTGCAGAGACTTTTCTTCAGTCTGAAATGTCATCCATTCCTTCTCTCCAGAGATGCTGCCCTGTCCCGCTGAGTTACTCCAGCATAGCAGCCGAATTAGGCCATTCGGCCCATCAAGTCTACCCTGCTATTCAATTATGGCTGATCTATCTCTCCCTCTCAACCCAATTCTCCAGCCTTTTCTCGATAACACCTGTACTAATCAAGAATCTATCTATCTCTGCCTTTAAAATGCCCATTGACTTAGCCTCCACATTGAATTCCACAGATTCACCACCCTCTGACTAAAGAAATTCCGCCTTTCGAAAGGTACGTCCTTTGATTCTGAGGCTGTTCCCTCTGGTCCTAGACTCTCCCACCAGTGGAAACATCCTCTCCACATCCACTCTATCCAGTCTGAAGGAGGGTTCTGACACGAAACGTCACCTATTCCTTTTCTCCAGAGATGCTGTCTGACCTGTTGAGTTACTCCAGCACTTTGTGTCTATCTTCGGTATAAACCAGACACCTGCAGTTCCTTCCTCCGCTCTATCCAGGCCTTTTGCTATTTGGTAAGTGTCAATAAGATCCCCCCCCCCCCCCCTCATCCTTCTAAACTCGGCAAACACCAGGAGAAAGCCCACGCGGTCACAGGGAGAGCGTACAGACTCCGCACAGACAGTGGTCAGGAATAGACCAGAGTTGACCCTGTGCAGCGAGATCGTTGATGATCTTGGCTTCAGATCTACTTACCTGGCTGACAATAGACAATAGACAATAGATGCAGGAGTAGGCCATTCGGCCCTTCGAGCCAGCAACGCCATTCACCGTGATCATGGCTGATCATCCACAATCAGTACCCCGTTCCTGCCTTCCCCCCATATGCCCTGACTCCGCTATTTTTAAGAGCTCTATCTAGCTCTCTCTTGAAAGCATCCAGAGAATTGGCCACCACCGCCCTCTGAGGCAGAGAATTCCACAGACTCACAACCCTCTGTGAGAAAACGTGTTTCCTCACCTCCATTGTAAATGGCTTACCCCTTATTCTTAAACTGTGGCCCCTGGTTCTGGACTCCCCCAACATCGGGAACATGTTTCAGCGTAGGTTCCCTGGGATGGCGGGACTGTCATATGAGGAAAGATTGAAAAGACTAGGCTTGTATTCGCTGGAGATTAGAAGGATGAGGGGGGGATCTTATAGAAACATATAAAAGGACTGGACAAGCTAGATGCAGGAAAAATGTTCCCAATGTTGGGCGAGTCCAGAACCAGGGGCCGCAGTCTTAGAATAAAGGGGAGGCCATTTAAGACTGAGGTGAGAAAAAACTTTTCACCCAGAGAGTCTAGTGTGTTCAAACCCTTAATAATCTTATATGCTTCAATAAGATCCACTCTCATCCTTCTAAACTCCAGAGTGTACAAGCCCAGGCGCTCCATTCCATCAACATATGACAGTCCCGCCATCATTATAACCCTGGAACAGAACTCTGCTTATCGCAAGGCTTCGATGGATTTGGACCAAAGTGTTGGCAGAGGTCACCATGTATACATTGTGTATGCAACTAAAGAATCTCACTGTGTCTAGTCACATGAGACAATAAAATATTCCTGTCCCTATTCCTAGTCTTCTAAATTCCAGTGAATAATCCAATCCCAATCGATCCTTTATTTCATCATATGACAGTCCCGCCATCCCGGGAATTAACCTGGTGAATCTACGCTGCGCTCCCTCAATAGCAAGAATGTCCTTCCTCAAATTTGGAGACCAAAACTGCACACAATACTCCAGCTGTGGTCTCACCAGGGCCCTGTACAACTGCAGGAGGACCTCCTTGCTCCAAAACTCAAATCGGCTCGGTATAATTGTGCCTGTCCGCCAATCAACATTACCCCAGGTTACCACATTCCCTCGCAACTAGAATAGTGCATTGGAAATAGAGAAACGGAAATGGAGGCAAATGTCATTCCCTTATCATGTATTGTCATCATAAGGAAAGCGCGCACCACCAGATGCAGGAACAGCTTCTTCCCCTCTGTTATTCCCAACGGCTCTTCCATAAGCCAGGGTACTGTCCGATTCACCTCTTCCCCATTGCGGGCATTGGCATTTGTCTCTGGAAATGGTGCACTACCATGTTGAGAACTACATTCTGCACTCTGTATCTTCCCCTTTGCTCTATCCGTTATACTTGAGTTTGACTTGCTTGTATTTATGCATGGTGTTATCAGATCTGTTTGGATAGCGTGCAGAACTGTACCTCGGCACACGTGACGATATTAAACCTAAACCTAAATGTCCACGTCTAATCTGTCCCACCCGGTTAGAGTCTCCAACATGTGATGATGTGGAACATCGAACAGTATGTCCTTGTGGACTCTGGAGTTTAGAAGGATGAGAGGGCATCTTATCCGAGATCTTCGGTTTCCTCCCACACTCCAAAGGCGTACAGGTTTGTAGGTTCATTGGCTTGGGAAATGTAAAAATTCTGCGGGCATCGCTGGTCAGCACGAACCCGGTGGGCCGAAGGGCCTGATTCCCGTTCTGTATCTCCAAACTAAACTAAAACTAAACTAAACTGGAGTATGGTGTACAATTTTGGTCGCCTAATTATAGGAAGGATGTCAACAAAATAGAGAGAGTACTGAGGAGGTTTACTAGAATGTTGCCTGGGTTCCAGCAACTAAGTTACAGAGAAAGGTTGAACATGTTAGGTCTTTATTCTTTGGAGCGCAGAAGGTTAAGGGGGGACTTGATTGAGGTCTTTAAAATGATGAAAGGGATAGACAGAGTTGACGTGGATAAGCTTTTCCCATTGAGGGTAGGGAAGATTCAAACATAAAAACATGGAAACATAGAAATTAGGTGCAGGAGTAGGCCATTCGGCCCTTCGAACCTGCACCGCCATTCAATATGATCATGGCTGATCATCCAACTCAGTATCCCGTACCTGCCTTCTCTCCATACCCCCTGATCCCTTTAGCCACAAGGGCCACATCTAACTCCCTCTTAAATATAGTCAATGAACTGGCCTCAACTACCCTCTGTGGCAGAGAGTTCCAGAGACCCACCACTCTCTGTGTGGAAAAAGTCCTTCTCATCTCGGTCCTAAAGGATTTCCCCCTTATCCTTAAACTGTGACCCCTTGTTCTGGACTTCCCCAACATCGGGAACAATCTTCCTGCATCTAGCCTGTCCAACTCCTAAAGAATTTTGTAAGTTTCTATAAGATCCCCTCTCAATCTCCTAAATTCCAGCGAGTACAAGCCAAGTCTATCCAGTATTTCTTCATATTCCAGTATTTCTTCATAAAACAAGAGGGCATGACATGAGAATTAAGGGACAGACGTTTAGGGGTAACATGAGGGGGAACTTCTTTACTCAGAGAGTGGTGGCTGTGTGGAATGATCTTCCAGCAGAAGTGGTGGAGGCAGGATCGATTTTAACATTTAAAAGTAAAGTGGATAGGTATATGGACGGGAAGGGAATGGAGGGGTATGGTCTGAGTGCAGGTAGATGGGACTAGGGGAAAATAAATGGTCGGCACGGACTGGAAGGGCCGAGAGGGCTTGTTTCAGTGCTGTAATTGTTATATGGTCATATTATATGGTTATATGGTTATATGGTGTTGGAAGTTGCAAGGGGCCAGCTTCTGCAAAATAGTTTCAATATAACATAGATACATAGACAATAGGTGCAGGAGGAGGCCCTTCGAGCCAGCACCGCCATTCAATGTGATCATGACTGATCATCCGCAATCAGGGAATGGAGGGGTATGGTCTGAGTGCAGGTAGATGGGACTAGGGGAAAATAAATGGTCGGCACGGACTGGAAGGGCCGAGAGAGCCTGTTTACGTGCTGTAATTGTTATATGGTTATATAAACTCAAACTGTTGGTTCAGAGTTCAACGTGTCTTCAACTTTTGTTCCTCAGGTGATGCCCTTCACCTGAACCTGGGAACACTCACCTGGGACTGCTTGCAAACACGTAATTAAGACTGGGCTGGGTGTTGCTGCAATAACCTGGCATGTCTGTGCTGCTGTTAGCAGTAATTAGCACAAACTAATGTACTGTAGATTCCATCAGCCAGGAGTGCTCAACAGCTCTCAGTGTTCAGCTTTGAGCGTGGCTGCAGGGGGCAGCCCATCACGCACTGACCAACCTCCAAGGGCATGTGAAATCCCAAGGACAAAGGCATTCAGCTGGAGAAGAACCTGCTTAATGCTGTGCTCTCCCCTCACCTCAAGTCGGGTACGTCCATGACAACTTGTGACATGGCAGGTGGGGCAGCATCTCTGGAGAGAAAGAATTTCGGGTCGAGACTGATTCCTGGGATGTCAGGACTGTCTTATGAACAAAGATTGCATAGACTTGGTTTATACTCTCTAGAATTTAGGAGACTGAGGGGGGATCTAATAGAAACTTACAAAATTCTTAAGGGGTTGGACAGGCTAGATAGGGTCGCGCGGGGCTCCGAAAAACTGACCGTGTTCAAAAATTCCGCGCGGCAACGGCTTGTCGGCTCGCAGTCGCCTCGACGCATTACACACCGCCTCGACGTCGTGCCTCCGTGTCCCTCTCTGTAGGTGCCTCCGTGACCCTCTGTGTGTGTGTGGCTCCGTGGCCCTCTGTGTGTGTGTGGCTCCGTGGCCCTCTGTGTGTGTGCCTCTGTGCCCCTCTCTGTGTGCCCCTCTCTGACTTGGCGAACTTACCTTTAAGACTTCGGTCCAAGTTCGCCTCACTTTGCGCCGCGTTGCGCCACTCACCCGATCTCCGCGCGGCCCTCGCTGCCGGTTTGGTCGCGCTTGCCGCATGCAGGCGCATGCTGGTGGGAACGGCCCTGTACAGGGGATCACCCGACCTCCGCGCGGCCCCCGCTTCTAGTTTGATCGCGCTCATCGCATGGAGTCGGATGCTGGTAGGACAGGCCCTTTACTTACTTAACTGGTGGTCTGAGCATGCAGAAGGTGTCATACAGAGAGTACAGAGAAGGTTCACCAGACTGATTCCTGGGATGGCAGGACTTGCATATGAAGAAAGACTGGATAGACTCGGCTTGTACTCGCTAGAATTTAGAAGATTGAGGGGGGATCTTATAGAGACTTACAAAATTCTTAAGGGGTTGGACAGGCTAGATGCAGGAAGATTGTTCCCCATGTTGGGGAAGTCCAGAACAAGGGATCACAGTTTAAGGATAAGGGGGAAGTCTTTTAGAACCGAGATGAGAAAATCATTTATCGCACAGAGAGTGGTGAATCTGTGGAATTCTCTGCCACAGAAGGTAGTTGAGGCCAGTTCAATGGCTATATTTAAGAGGGAGTTAGATGTGGCCCTTGGGACTAAAGGGGTCAGGGAGTATGGAGAGAAGGCAGGTACGGGATACTGAGATGGATGATCAGCCATGATCACATTGAATGGCGGTGCAGGCTCGAAGGGCCAAATGGCCTACTCCTGCACCTATTTTCTATGTTTCTATGTTTCTATGCCCAGGGTGTCAGGGGTTAATGGGCAGAATGGGGTTAGGAGGGAGAGATAGATCAGCCATGGTTGAATGACGGAGTCGACGTGATGGGCCAAATAGCCTAACTCTGCTCCTATGACCTATGACCTTAAGACTTTATGTTGCAAGAAGCAGGTATAGGGATTTTCCAAGGACAAGATATTGAAGGAATGTTTAGAGAGTTGGTGAGACAATGGCGGGGGGGGGGGGGGGGGGGGGCGAGAATGAAGGGGGGGACGCAACACAGGACTTTCGGGAATGGGGCGGAGGGGGGCTGAGGACGGATAAGGACCCGGCTGGTGGTCGCCGAGAACGCCTGTCTCGGTGAAGTCTAATGCCCCACGACAATCGTTGCTCTCTCGTACTGATCTACGATGGGCGACCTCATTGAAACACCGAATAGTGAAAGGCCTGGGTAGATTGAGTGTGGAGAGTCTGGGATCCGCTCTCTAGTGGGCGAGAGGATGGGTCAGTTGCCTGATAACAGCCGGGAAGAAACTGTCCCTGAATCTGGAGGTGTTCGTTTTCACACTTCTGTACCTCTTGCCCGATGGGAGAGGGGAGAAGAGGGAGTGGCCGGGGGTGAGACTGGTCCTTGATGATGCTGCCGGCCTTGCCCGAGGCAGCGTGAGGTGTAGATGGAGTCCATATAGGGAACTCCGCCTAGTCTCATGTGATCTCCCGATCGCCAAACACTTTAACTCCCCCTCCCATCCCCACAATGATCTTTCTGTCCTGGGCCTCCTCCATTGTCAAAGTGAGGCCCAGCGCAAATTGGAGGAGCAGCACCTCATATTTTGCTTGGGCAGCTTACTTCCACCCCAGCGGTATGAACATTGACTTCTCTAACTTCAAGTAACCATATAACCATATAACAATTACAGCACGGAAACAGGCCTTCTCGGCCCTTCCAGTCCGTGCCAACCATTTATTTTCCCCTAGTCCCATCCACCTGCACTCAGACCATACCCCTCCATTCCCTTCCCGTCCATATACCTATCCACTTTACTTTTAAATGTTAAAATCGATCCTGCCTCCACCACTTCTGCTGGAAGATCATTCCACACAGCCACCACTCTCTGAGTAAAGAAGTTCCCCCTCATGTTACCCCCTAAACTTCTGTCCCTTAATTCTCATGTCATACCCCCTTGTTTGAATCTTCCCTACCCTCAATGGGAAAAGCTTATCCACGTCAACTCTGTCTATCCCTTTCATCATTTTAAAGACCTCAATCAAGTCCCCCCTTAACCTTCTGCGCTCCAAAGAATAAAGACCTAACTTGTTCAACCTTTCTCTGTAACTTAGTTGCTGGAACCCAGGCAACATTCTAGTAAATCTCCTCTGTACTCTCTCTATTTTGTTGACATCCTTCCTATAATTAGGCGACCAGAATTGTACACCATACTCCAGAATTGGTCTTGCATTCTCTCTCTCTCCACCCCTCCGCCACCCTAGCGGTCCAACAAAATTTAAATCTCCTTCTGATTAATGTTACTGTTTCTACGCCTCATTGTCACCTTCCCCTCGGCAAACAATTTTGTGCCTACCTAGGGAACGCCTCTACTTCCTTAGAAGGCTCAGTAAGTTGGGCATGTCCCCAACAACTCCCACCAACTTCTAATAATAATAATCATATCTTTTATTGTCATTACACATAAGAACAACGAGATTTGGTTTGCAACTTCGAGATTTCGGTTAGCAACCCTCGAGAACAAGGTTTGCAAAAACGAACACTAGACCAGTAACATCAACACAGACTAAAGTGCGAGGCCGGGGGAGACAGTCCATGGGGGGGGCGGGGGGTACTCAGCGGGGCCGATCAGAGCCGCTATAGCTCTGGGAATGAAGCTGTTCCTGAGTCTGGAGGTGCGGGCGTAGAAGGCCTTGTAATGTCTGCCGGACGGGAGTAGTTCGAACAGTCCATTACAAGGGTGAGAGGAGTCTTTATGTAAGCTGACGGCCTTCCTGAGGCACCGTGTGCGGTAGATGCCCTCCAAGGCTGGTAGCGGTGCCCCAATGATCTTCAGCGCTCTGTGGACGACCCGCTGAAGAGCTCTCCTCTCCGCCTCCGTGCAGCTGAGATACCACACAGAGATGCCGTGCGTTCGGATGCTCTCTGTGGTGCAGCGGTAGAAGGTCGTCAGCAGCTGTTGGGGCAGACCAGTCCGTTTCAATGTTCTCAGGAAGAACAGTCGTTGCTGTGCCTTTTTGACCAGTGCAGCGGTGTTGGTGGCCCATGTGAGGTCCTCACACTTGAGATGTGAGTGCCCAGAAACTTGAAGCTGGACACTCTCTCCACACTGTCCCCGTAGATGGAGATTGGGGCATATTCCCCATTCTGTGACCTCCTGAAGTCGATAATCAGCTCCTTGGTCTTGGAAGGTGTTTAGCGACAAGTTGTTCCGTGAGCACCAGTCCGCCAGGTTCTGCACCTCCGCTCTATAGTTTGTTTCATCACCGTTGGTGATCAGCCCGATCACCGTTGTGTCGTCTGCAAACATGACAATGGTGTCGTTGTCAAATGCAGGGACACAGTCGTGGGTGAAGAGGGAGTAGAGCATGGGGCTCAGTACACAGCCCTGTGGTGTGCCGGTGCTCAGGGTGATAGTGGAGGACAGGTGCGGCCCCAGTCACACTGCCTGCGGTCGCTCCGTCTGAAAATTCAGGATCCAGAATTCTACAGATTCACCGCGGAAAGCATTTTATCAGGATGCCTCACGGCTTGTTTTGGGAACAGCTCCATCCAAGACCAGAAGAAATTGCAGCGAATTGTGGACGCAGCCCAGACCGTCACACAAACCAACCTCCCTTCCATTGACTCCATTTGTACCTCACGCTGCCTCGACAAGGCCAGCAGCGTAACCTAGGATGAGTCGCACCCTGGCCACTCCCTCTTCTCCCCTCTCCCATCAGGTTAAACGTATAGAAGTGTGAAAACGCACACCTCCAGATTCAGGGACAGTTTCTTCCTGGCTGTTATCAGGCAACTGGTAACAAGAACTGACCCATACCACCACAACCAGAGAGCAGTGCTGAATTACTACCGACCTCGTTGGTGAACCTTGGACTATCATTGATTGGACTTTGCTGGCTTTACCTTGCATTAAACGTTATTCCCTTCATCATGTATCTGTGCATTGTACATGGCTCGATTGTAATCATGTGTTGTCTTTCCGTTGACTGGATAGCACGCAACGAAAGCTTTTCACTGTACCTCGGTACACGGGACAATAAACCAATCTGGAGGGCCTGTTCCACTAACGCAACTTTTCAGCGACTGTCTTCGACCTTCAAGCTCGAGGGCGCTCACCTGAAAAACCTCGAGCTGGATCGACCGTCAGCGATGAAACCCCGAGCTGGATCGACTGTCTGTGCGCACACACACGCACACACATACGCACACACACACACACACACACACACACACACACACACACACACACACACACACACACACACACACACACACACACACACACACACACACACACACACACACACACACACACACACACACACACACATCGCAAAGGTGGGGGCCAGGGAAAGCGGGGGAACGCAGTGATGCATTGTCTTTCCGCTGACTGGATAGCACGCAATGATAGATTTTCGCACCTGCGATGAGCAGGAAAGTAAAAGACGGCTGGCACAGTGTACGGTAAGTCCTTTAGAGAGCGTGGAGAGGAGGGGAGAGAAGGGGTGAGAGGGGAGAGAGGGGAGAGATGGTGGGGGGGGGGAGTAGTGGAGACACTTAAGAAGCCAGACAACTTATAATGAAGTTTAGCGGGCATTTAACATTACCTTGGTTGGTTTTCCTTGGTTCTGAAAGCTCCAAGGACCCCACGTGTCGACCATGCTGCGAGTTTGAGTCGAGCGTAAACTCTTCTAAACTCGCAGATTAGGTCGCCGCAGTGGGACAGCCCCTTAACTAACTATTAAAGAAGGAACTGCAGATGCTGGAGAATTGAGGGTTACACAAAAAGCTGGAGAAACTCAGCGGGTGCAGCAGCATCTAAGGAGCGAAGGAGATAGGCGACGTTTCGGGTCGAGACCCTTCTTCAGACTGGTCAGGGATCAGGGAAACGAGAGATATAGACGGTGATGTGGAGAGATAAAGAACAATGAATGAAAGATATGCAAAAAAGTATCGATGATAAAGGAAACAGGCCATTGTAAGCTGTTTGTGGTGTGAAAATGAGAAGCCAGTCTGAGTTTCTCCAGCTTTTCGTGTAACCCTTAACTAACTAACCAACTAACTAGAAGAAATATTAAAGGGAGATGTCCCTGACTTTTGGTAGGGAGCAAGGCCAACAATGTTATGAATGAATGGATTGTCAGCTGTTCCGACTAAGATATGAATGTACATCATTAAATAACCATCTTCTTTGAGGTGGGAATTGAAAGGAAGGACAGCAAGTATGGGCACTGTGTTTACATTTTAAAAGGCTCCCGCTGAGCCACTTAATGATAGGTCTGAGGACAGCCATGGCAGGATCTGAAGCACTCAATTACTAATATTCTCATTCTCCAAATTACTTACTCATGTTTAAAACCCCAGCACATATAAACAGACAGACGCAGACACGCACCCACGCACGCACAGAGTCACGGACACGCACACACACACACACGCATCCACACAGTCAACGACACACGCACCCACACAGACACCGACACACACACAGTCACAGACACACACTCACACAGACAATTTCATCAGTCAATGAAAGTAAGCAGGGGGTTTACACAAAAAGCTGGAGAAACTCAGCGGGTGCAGCAGCATCTAAGGAGCGAAGGAGATAGGCGACGTTTCGGGTCGAGACCCTTCTTCAGACTGGATTCAGGTAGAGCAGGCAGTGAAGAAAGCGAATGGCATGTTGGCCTTCAAAACCCGAGGAGTTGAGTGTAGGAGTTCTGCAGTTGTACAGAGCCCTGGTGAGACCACACCTGGAGTATTGTGTGCAGTTTTTGGTCCCCGAATTTGTGGAAGGACATTCTTGCTCTTGAGGGAGTGCAGCGTAGGTTTACAAGGTTAATTCTCGGGATGGCGGGACTGTCATATGCTGAGAGAATGGAGCGGCTGGGCTTGTATACTCTGGAATTTAGAAGGATGAGAGGGGATCTTATTGAAACATATAAGATTATAAGGGGTTTGGACACGCTAGAGGCAGGAAACATGTTCCCGATGTTGGGGGAGTCCAGAACCAGGGGCCACAGTTTAAGAATAAGGGGTAGGCCATTTAGAACGGAGATGAGGAAACACTTTTTCTCACAGAGAGTGGTGAGTCTGTGAAATTCTCTGCCTCAGAGGGCGGTGGCGGCAGGTTCTCTGGATGCTTTCAAGAGAGAGCTAGATAGGGCTCTTAAAGATAGCGGAGTCAGGGGATATGGGGAGAAGGCAGGAACGGGGTACTGATTGGGGATGATCAGCCATGATAACATTGAATGGCGGTGCTGGCTCGAAGGGCCGAATGGCCTACTCCTGCACCTATTGTCTATTGTCTATTGTCTAAACCCATCCTATGCATGTTCTATATCTCTCTACATCACCGTCTATACAACTACAGAAGGTAGTTGAAGCCATAGACTGGATAGACTCGGCTTGTACTCGCTGGAATTTAGAAGATTGAGGGGGGATCTCATAGAGACTTACAAAATTCTTAAGGGGTTGGACAGGCTAGATGCAGGAAGATTGTTCCCGATGTTGGGGAAGTCCAGGACAAGGGGTCACTGATTAAGCATAATGGGGAAATCTTTTAGGACCGAGATGAGAAAATCATTTTTCATACAGAGAATGGTGAATCTGTGGAACTCTCTGCCACACAAGGTAGTTGAGGCCAGTTCATTGGCTATATTTAAGAGGGAGTTAGATGTGGCCCTTGTGGCTAAGGGGATCAGGCGGTATGGAGAGAAGGCAGGTACGGGATACTGAGTTGGATGATCAGCCATGATCACATTGAATGGCGGTGCTGGCTCGAAGGGCCGAATGGCCTACTCCTGCACCTATTTCTATGTTTCTATGTTTCATTTCTCTTTCCCCCGACTCTCAGCCTGATGAACGGCCTCGACCCATTCCTTCTCTCCAGAGGCGCTGCCCGACCCGCTGAGTTACTCCAGCTTTTTGTGTCCACATTACGGTTGAAGCTGGAACCTGCAGTTCCTTCCAGCACGATGCGACCCCATCGATGGATTCCATGGGCGCAGCTGGAATCGCACGAACCCTGCCACATTCCTGTTAAACTGTGTGATTAAAAGTGGAATTAAACATTTCCCAACTCCCATCAGTAACGAGAGGTTTGTGATAATCCACCTGCGCGCACACACAGGCAAATACAAACATTTCGCCCTCTGCCAGAGAATGACAGCTTTGCCACTTTGATCCAGCACCCGTCAACGGGCTCGCTCTCTCTTCACGATGCTAATCTACGTTGGAATGCTTCAGATCAAACCAAATTATTATTTTTCCATCTTCCTCCTGTTTTTGTGTTGCCGAGATGCCTCATTAAATGTGTACCATCATTACATCTGATATTCGCCATATGATGTCTTTGACTTGGGCCTGTTAAGGCAAAAAGCACTCTTTGACTTAAAAAAGCTAATTAATAATGACAGCGCGCCTCATATCATTCCAGCTCATCTTTTAAGCAATGTTCAGTTCGGTTTTCAGACAGACACGAGAAAATTGCTGGAGGAGCTCAGCGGGAAAGGCAGCATCTCCGGGGAGAAGGAATGGGCGGCGCTTTTAGGGACAGCGCGGAAACAGGCCCTTCGTGCCAGCGGGTCCACGCCGACCAGCGATCCCTGCACCACTTAAGAGCCCGTCCCACTTGGCCGTCAGTTGCGCGCCGTTTTACGCGACCTCCCAGAATGTGGTGGCCGCGTTGAGACGCACGGGTAGCGTGAGGGCGAGGCGTGGAGGAGCGTGGAGTTGCGCGCGGTGTCGCGCGGCGCTGCAGGATTTCGTGCTGCACGCATTGGCGTCGCACGCTAGCATCCCGACGTCTCACGTATATTGGGTGGTGACGCGTGATTACGTCACCGTGGTAACCATGCGTCGCCGCGCGCCGCAGGGTATTCAAATTATGTCACGCGCACCAGACGGCATGATGACACGTGATTAGCGAGCATCGACCTATTTTTCATATGACGCGTAAATGAGGCGCAAATGACAGCCAGGCGGGTCAGGCCCTTAACACTACCCTACACACGCTAGGGACAATTTACATTTATACTAAACCCAATTAACCTGCAAACCTGCACGTCTTTGGAGTGTGGGAGGAAACCGAAGATCTCGGATAAAACCAAGCAAGGACGCGGGGAGAACGTACAGACTCCGTTGAGACAGCGCCGGTAGTCGGGACCGAACGCGGGTCTCTGGCGCTGCGATGCGGCAACTCCACCGCTGCGCCACCGTGCCATCCTAATGGAGTTGAGGAAAGTCGACATTAAGGCTGTGATTCTGGGTTAGAGCTACCCACTGTTATAAGGTCAAACACCGTGGAAACAAGCCCTACGGTCCCAGTCCATTAATCCACCTGCCTGCATTTGGCCCATATCCCTCCAAACCTGTCCTAACCATGTACCTGTCTAACTGTTTCTGAAACGTTGCGATAGTCCCAGCCTCAACTACCTCCCCCGGCAGCTCGTTCCATACACCCACCACTCTTTGTGTGAAAAAGTTACCCCTCTGATTCCTATTAAATCGTTTCCCCTTCACCTTAAACCCATGTCCTCAGGTGCTTGATTCCCCTACACTGGGCAAGAGGCTGACATATCACAAAGTCGTGGAAGAACTCAACAGGACGGGCAGCATCTGTGGAAGGAGTGGATAGGTTTAATTTTGGGTCGAGGTCCAGACCTGGGTCAAGACCCGAAACGTCGCCTGTTCAATCCCTCCACTGTTGCTGTCAGACCCGCTAAGTTTAGCTTAGTTTAGTTTAGTTTAGCCTAGTTCAGATTAGTTTAGTTTAGTGAACCAGTGTTGAAACATGCCCTTCGGCCCACCGAGTCCGCGTCAACCAGTGATCAACCCGTACACAAGTTCTATTCCACACCTGGAGTATTGTGTGCAGTTTTGGTCCCCTAATTTGAGGAGGGACATTCTTGCTATGGAGGGAGTGCAGCGTAGGTTTACAAGGTTAATTCCCGGGATGGCGGGACTGTCATACGCTGAGAGAATGGAGCGGCTGGGCTTGTACACTCTGGAGTTTAGAAGGATGAGCCTGGATCTCATTGAAACATATAAGATTGTTAAGGGATTGGACACGCTAGAGGCAGGAAACATGTTCCCGATGTTGGGGGAGTCCAGAACCAGGGGCCACAGTTTAAGAATAAGGAGTAAGCCATTTAGAACGAAGACGAGGAAACACTTTTTCTCACAGAGAGTGGTGAGTCTGTGGAACTCTCTGCCTCCGAGGGCGGTGGAGGCCGGTTCTCTGGATGCTTTCAAGAGAGAGCTAGATAGGGCTCTTAAAGATAGCGGAGTCAGGGGATATGGGGAGAAGGCAGGAACGGGGTACTGATTGGGGTCAGCAGGTCAGACAGCAACTGTGGAGGGAAGCCATGATCACGGGGTGGAAGATTGCAACCTTCACGTGGCCCGCCCTGTTTCGACTAATGCAATCGACTCGACGTGCACACACCGAAGATCAAATAGAACAAGTTGTCCGACAACTTTAGGCCGTGCACGCCACACGGAAGAAGAAGTGGCCATGATCACAGTGAATGGCGGTGCTGGCTCGAAGGGCCGAATGGCCTACTCCTGCACCTATTACACTCTATGGACAATTTACAGAAACCAATTAGCGTGCAAGCCCGTAAATTTGTTTTTTTGCAGTGTGGGAGGAATCCGGAGTGCCCGGAGAAATCCCACGGGGAGATCGCCATGCAGGACCGAACCTGCAGCCCGCAGTCAGGACCGAACCGAGGTCTCCGGCGCCGAGAGGCAGCAACTCCACCTCTGCGCCACCGTGCCGCCCTCCCCAGTTCCTCGACGCTCGAGTCCCACATAAAGCACCCGAGTGTTTGATCTAAACTGGCGGATCCAGTGAAGAAGTAACCACCTTGCCAGCAGGATGCAAAGCTATCAGAAGCTCCTTCTGTCTGGATGAAGCCGTGTGCTGTTGGGAAAACTCGAGAAAAGCTTTAAAAGGCAGCAGCACTTTGATGCGAGGCCTTTCATCTCACCACCTTAGTATATTTCAAACCAGAAATTTCAAAGTATTTTTTTTTTTTTTTAATACATTTTTAATTTCTTTCGCAAACAGGGAGAGAACTCCAGCCTAAAAATAGCGAACCGCCATGCAAGCTTATTAGCTGGAGAAATTTGTCAGACAAAGATTAAAGATATCCTTCAGATCAAATGAAGGCATTTTTCTTCCTTTCCGCTAATGATTATTTACGCTCTAATCTGGAGATCTAATAATCAACCTTTCAAGAACTGAAGACGTTTTAAGTCTCGGAAGAATATTTTGCTCACCGGTGACTGATGTTGTAGCTTCTGACTGCATCAGTGCCCTTTTTTGTTGTACTGTTGTGGGCTCTGCACATTGCTGGCAAGGCCATTATTCGATGCTCCCTCCCTGCTACATGTCTCTGAGATGGTGAGCCTCACCCCGGGCATTCCCTCTTCTCCCCTCTTCCATTCAGGCAAGGGGTACCAAAGTGTCCAGATTCGGGGGGCAGTTTCTTCCCAGCTGTTATCAGGCAACTGAATCATCCTACCACAACCAGAGATTAGATTAGATTATCCTTTATTGTCATTCCGACCTTTCGGTCTGAACGAAATTTCGTTACCTTGCAGTCATAACATATAATAAACAACAAAACACACAATAAACCCATATTTAACATCCACCACAGTCAGTTCACCAGGCACCTCCTCACTGTGATGGAAGGCAAAAGTCTTAAGGGCCTGTCCCACCAGCATGCAACTCCATGCGATGAGCGCGACGTAACATGGTCGCTTGAGCCGTCCGGCGTCGCGGGGCCAGTCCCACTTCGATCGCCGGAGCCGTGAGGAATTGTGCGGAGTTCGCCCCGGCATCGCGCGGGGCCACGAAAAACTGACCGTGTTCAAAAATTCCGCGCGGCAACGGCTTGTCGGCTCGCAGTCGCCTCGACGCATTACACACCGCCTCGACGTCGTGCTTCCGTGACCCTCTCTGTAGGTGCCTCCGTGGCCCTCTCTGTGTGTGTGGCTCCGTGGCCCTCTGTGTGTGTGCCTCTGTGCCCCTCTCTGTGTGCCCCTCTCTGTCCTGGCGAACTTACCTTTAAGACTTCGCTCCAAGTTCGCCTCACTTTGCGCCGCGTTGCGCCACTCACCCGACCTCCGCGCGGCCCTCGCTGCCGGTTTGGTCGCGCTTGCCGCATGCAGGCGCATGCTGGTGGGAACGGCCCTGTACAGGGGATCACCCGACCTCCGCGCGGCCCCCGCTTCTAGTTTGATCGCGTTCATCGCATGGAGTCGGATGCTGGTAGGACAGGCCCTTAAGAGTCTATGTCTTCTTCCCTCCTTGTTCTCCCTCTGCGCTGAGGGGATCCAGGCCTCCGTTGTTGCCGTCCACCAGGCCCGTGACCGAGCCTCTGAAGCCGGGCTGCTGCCACCGCCGTCGCCAGAATGCCGGAACTCCACCACAGGGCCCGCCGCTGGAACGCTGGAGCACCACAGCCCCGAAAGCCAGGTCGCCGCTGGAACGTCACTGGAGCATTCTTCACCTCCCATCTACCTCGTGTTTAAGAAGGAACTGCTGATGCTGGAAAATCGAAAGTGCTGGAGAAACTCAGCGGGTGAGGCAGCATCTGCGGAGCGAAGGAAATAGGCAACGTTTCGGGCCGAAACTTTGATATTTTCTTCGCTCCATAGATGCTGCCTCACCCGCTGAGTTTCTCCAGCACTTTTGTCTACCTCCCAGACCCTCAGGCTATCTTTAATCAGACTTTGTTGGCTTAAAGGGCCTGTCCTACCACCATCCGATCAAACTAGAAGCGGGGGCCGCGCGGAGGTCGGGTGATCCCCTGTACAGGGCCGTTCCCACCAGCATGCGCCTGCATGCGGCAAGAGCGACCAAACCGGCAGCGAGGGCCGCGCGGAGGTTGGGTGAGTGGCGCAACGCGGCGCAAAGTGAGGCGAACTTGGAGCGAAGTCTTAAGGTAAGTTCGCCAGGATAGAGAGGGGCACACAGAGAGGGGCACAGAGGCACACACACAGAGAGGGCCACGGAGCCACACACATAGAGGGTCACGGAGGCACCTACAGAGAGGGTCACGGAGGCACGACGTCGAGGCGGTGTGTCATGCGTCGAGGCGACTGCGAGCCGACAAGCCGTTGCCGCGCGGAATTTTTTAACATAGTCAGTCTATCGGAGCCGCGCGCGATGTCGGGATGAACTCCACACAATTCCGCACGGCTCCGGTGATCGAAGTGGGACCGGCCGCGCGACGCCGTACGGCTCAAGCGACCACGTTAGGTCGTGCTAATTGCATAGATTTGCATGCTGGTGGGACAGGCCCTTTACCTTGCTCTATGCATTATTCCCTTATCTTGTATCCACACACTGTAAATGGCTCGATAGTAATCATGTATTGTCTATCCGTTGACTGGATAGCACACAACAAAAGCTTCTCACTGTACCTCGGTACACCTGACAATAAACTACACTGGAACTGAACTGAACTGAATTAGCCCACACCGACCAATGCTTCCCTTCCACCCCAGTCCCACCTGCCCGTGTTTGCCCCATAGCCCTCTAATCCTGTCCTATCCAGGTCTCTGAAACATGGTGATGGTACTGCCTCAACTACCTCCTCTGGCAGGTTTTGTTTAATTTCATTTATTTAATGTTAGTTTAGTTTAGTTTTCTTTCGTTTAGTTCGGATGCACAGCGCGGCAACAGGCCCTCCGGCCTAGCGAATCTCCACCGGCCAGCGGCCCTGTACACCAGAACTACCCCATTCACACTAGGGACAATTTACCAAAGACATTTAATCTACAAGCCTCTACGTCTTTGGAGTGCGGGAGGAAACCGGAGCACCTGGAGAAAACCCACGTGGTCACAGGTTGAACGTACAAATCTGTACAGACAGCACCGAACCGTCAGGATCGAACCTAGGTCCCTGGCGCTGCGAGGCAGCAACTCTACCGCTGCGCCACCGTGCCGCACCTTAACTGGACTTTATTTTGCAGTTTACATTATTCGGTTTATTCTGCATCTGTACAAAGTGGACAGCTTGATTGTGATCATGCAGTCTTTCTCCTGATTGGAAAAAAAAGCCGAGAGAATGGAGCGGCTGGGATTGTGCACTCTGGAGTTTGGAAGGATGAGAGGAGATCTTATTGAAACATATAAGATTATTAAGGGTTTGGACACGCTAGAGGCAGGAAACATGTTCCCGATGTTGGGGGAGTCCAGAACCAGGGGCCACAGTTTAAGAATAAGGGGTAAGCCATTTAGAATGGAGATGAGGAAACACTTTTTCTGACAGAGAGCGGTGAGTCTGTGGAATTCTCTGCCTCAGAGGGGGGTGGAGGCCGGTTCTCTGGATGCTTTCAAGAGAGAGCTAGATAGGGCTCTTAAAGATAGCGGAGTCAGGGGATATGGGGAGAAGGCAGGAACGGGGTACTGATTGGGGATGATCGGCCATGATCACATTGAATGGCGGTGCTGGCTCGAAGGGCCGAATGGCCTACTCCTGCACCTATTGTCTATTTTCCATTGTCTGTACCTCAGTACACGTGACAATAAACTAAACAAAATTAAAGCAACTTCCTTGAACGAAAGTAGTCAGCATGGTGACGGTGTCACTGTCCATCATTGCCTGGTCCATCACGGGTAGAAACATAGAAACATAGACAATAGGTGCAGGAGTAGGCCATTCAGCCCTTCGAGTCTGTGCCGCCATTCAATATGATCATGGCTGATCATTCAACTCAGTATCCCGTACCTGCCTTCTCTCCATACCCCCAGATCCCATTAGCCACAAGGACCACATCTAACTCCCTCTTAAATATAGCCAATGAACTAGCCTCAACTACCTTCTGTGGCAGAGAATTCCACAGATTCACCACTCTCTGTGTGAAAAATGTTTTTCTCATCTCAGTCCTAAAATACTTCCCCCTTATCCTTAAACTGTGACCCCTTGTTCTGGACTTCCCCAACATTGGGAACAATCTTCCTGCATCTAGCTTGTCCAACCCCTTAATGTGGGGTCACATTAATGTGAGAATTCAATGTGATCATGGCTGATCATCCCCAATCAGTACCCCGTTCCTGCCTTCTCCCCATATCCCCTGACTCCGCTATCTTTAAGAGCCTTCTACAGACTCGGTTTATACTCTCTAGAATTTAGGAGATTGAGAGGGGATCTTATAGAAACTTATAAAAGTCTTAAGGGGTTGGACAGGCTAGATGCAGGAAGATTGTTCCCGATGTTGGGGAGGTCCAGGACAAGGGGTCACAGCTTAAGGATAAGGGGGAAATCCTTTGGAACCGAGATGAGAAGGACCTTTTTCACACAGAGAGTGGTGGGTCTCTGGAACTCTGCCATAGAGGGTAGTTGAGGCCAGTTCATTGGCTATATTTAAGAGGGAGTTAGATGTGGCCCTTGTGGCTAAGGGGATCAGAGGGTATGGAGAGAAGGCAGGTACGGGATACTGAGTTGGATGATCAGCCATGATCATATTGAATGGCGGTGCAGGCTCGAAGGGCCGAATGGCCTACTCCTGCACCTAATTTCTATGTTCTATGTTTCTATAGCTCTCCCTTGGAAGTATCCAGAGAACCTGCCTCCACCGCCCACTGAGGCAGAGAATTCCACAGACTCACCATTCTCTGTGAGAAAAAGTGCTTCCTCGTCTCCGTTCATCTCGGTCCTTAAAGACTTCCCCCTTATCCTTAAACTGTGACCCCTTGTTCTGGACTTCCCCAACATCGGGAACAATCTTCCTGCATCTAGCCTGTGCTGACCTCCCCACCATCCAGGGGGTCTGTAGGAGTTGCTGTCTCAAAAAGGCAGCTAATGTCATCAAAGACCCACATCACCCTGTCCACGCACTCATTACACTTGTACCATCGGCAAGAAGATTATAGGAGTAAGTTTGAAAATCATGAACACCAGGTTCAAGAACAACAACTATGGAGCTCTTGAACGATTTCAATCTTAACTACGAACTTCTATGGACTGTCTTTGAATGCACTTATGGGCCTGTCCCACTTGGCAATTTCTTTAGGCAACTGCCGGCGACTGTCATGGTCGTAGCAGGTCGCCGAAAAACCAGCGACAACGTACGTCACCCTGGCGACGACCTACGACAGCACCCACGTCAGGAGAAGTCAAGCTACGCTCGTTGGCGTCAAACCCACTGACGCAGAAACATTTTCAACACAGCGGCGACCAGAAAGACGCTACAACTTTTTGCGCGACCGAGGAGACTACTCCCGACGAACACCGGCGAACATGTGGCGACAAACTAGTTGCCTGTAGTTGCCTAAAAACGGGCGACAGGCCCATGAGGACTTGTGTTATTTTTATACTGGTATTAGAGTTTAGAGTCCAGTGTGGAAACAGGCCCTTCGGCCCACCGCGGCCACGCCGACCAGCGATCCCCGTACACTTGCACCAGGGACAGTTTTCACCAATTTTCCCGAAGCCAATTAACTGCACGCCTTTGGAGCGTGAGAGGAAACCGGAGCACCCGGAGAAAACCCACGCAGGTCTCAGGGAGAACGTGCGAACTCCGTACGGACAGCACCCGTGCTCAGGATCGAACCCGGGTCTCTGGCGCCGAGAAAGCAGCAACTGTAGCGCTGCTCCAACGTGCCGACCGTGAGTGGTTGAAAGGCTTTTGGGAAGACTCGTTGAGCCACCCTAGAATACACGTGAAAACGCACGCTCTCAGATTCGGAGACAGTTTCTTCCCAGCTGTCATCAGGCCATGAAACCATCCTACCAAACAACGAGAGAGCGGTCCTGACCTCCCCTCGACCTCATCAAAGACCCTCGGAATACCATTAATCGCACTTGACTGGACTTTCCACGTCTTTTCCCTTTGCTACCATTGGGCAGGTGGTAGGCATTCCTCAAGTCCCAACACCACCAGATTCAGAAACAGCTTCTTCCCAACAATTATCAGGTTCTCAAACCAACCAGCGCAACTCGAATCCAACGTTGGCAACGGAACTCTACACACCACCTCTTCGAAGACTTGTTTTTTTCTTTAATTATCCGTAGCACTAATCTCTTCAGTTTGTTTAATTGGCTTTGTTTTATAGACAATAGACAATAGGTGCAGGAGTAGGCCATTCGGCCCTTCGAGCCAGCACCGCCATCCAATGTGATCATGGCTGATCATCCCCGAAACGTTACCTATCTCCTTCGCTCCTTAGATGCTGCTGCACCCGCTGAGTTTCTCCAGCTTTTTGTGTAACCCCAAACAGTACCCCGTTCCTGCCTTCTCCCCGTATCCCCTGACTCCACTATTTTTAAGAGCCCTATCTAGCTCTCTCTTGAAAGCATCCAGAGAAACTGCCTCTAAAACCCTCTGAGGCAGAGAATTCCACACTCACCACTCTCTGTGTGAAAAACACTATTTTTTAACAGTCTTTTAGAATTTGGGTTTAGATTTAAGTTTATTAGTTTATTTAATTTTAGTTTGGAGATACAGTGTAGAAACAGGCCCTTCGGCCCAACGATCCCCGCACGCTAACACTATCCAGGGACAACATTACATTTATACCAAGCCAATTAACCTACAAGCCTGTACATCTTTGGAGCGAGGGAGGAAACCGAAGATCTTGGAGAAAACCCACGCAGATCACTGAAAGAACGTACAAACTCCGCACAGACAGCACCCAGAGTCGGAATCAAACCCGTTTCTCCGGCGCTGCATTCGCTGTAAAGCAGCGACTCTACCGCTGCGCCACTGTGGCCTCCCCTTGTCTAGTGTACCGAGGTACAGTGAAATGCTTTGACAACAGACAACAGACAATAGGTGCAGGAGTAGGCCATTCGGCCCTTCGAGTCAGCACCGCCATTCAATGTGATCAAGGCTGATCATCCCCAATCAGTACCTCGTTCCTGCCTTCTCCCCATATCCCCTGGCTCCGTTATCTTTAAGAGCCCTATCTAGCTCTCTCTTGAAAGCATCCAGAGAACTGGCCTCCACCGCCCTCTGAGGCAGAGAATTCCACAGACTCACCACTCTCTGTGAGAAAAATGTTTCCTCGTCTCCGTTCTAAATGGCTTACCCCTTATTCTTAAACTGTGGCCCCTGGTTCTGGACTCCCCCAACATCGGGAACATGTTTCCTGTCTCAAACGTGTCCAAACCCTTAACAATCTTATATGTTTCAATGAGATCCCCTCTCATCCTTCTAAACTCCAGAGTGTACAAGCCCAGCCGCTCCATTCTCTCAGCATATGACAGTCCTGCCATCCCGGGAATTAACCTGGTGAACCTAGGCTGCACTCCCTCAGTAGGAAGAATGTCCTTCCTCAGTTGATGAGGTAGTTGTTGAGAGCGTGGAGGACTGCCGTGAGGGGAGAGGGGGAGAACAATGGAGGTGTCGGCGTGGGGGGGACTGTTGGGGTGGGGGTGGGGGGTGTGGGGGGGTGTGGGGGGCAACAAAAGGGAGAGCGGGCGTGCTTTGTAACTTTGTCAGGGCTGTGAGTGGCTGCCATTTGTGTACATGGTGTGTGCAAGCAAGGAATCTCACTGTGCCTAGCTACATGTGACCCTAGAATATTCCTACTCCTAGAGTACACAAAAAGCTGGAGAAACTCAGCGGCTGCAGCAGCATCTAAGGAGCGAAGGAGATAGGCGACGTTTCGGGTCGAGACCCTTCTTCAGACTGGTCAGGGATCAGGGAAACAAGAGATATAGATGGTGATGTGGAGAGATAAAGAACAATGAATGAAAGATATGCAAAAAAGTATCGATGATAAAGGAAACAGGCCATTGTAAGCTGTTTGCAGTGTGAAAATGAGAAGCTAGTGCGACTTGGGTGGGGGAGAGATAGAGAGAGAAGGAATGCCAGGGCCCGAGGGCTGAGGGACAGGTAGGAAGGAGAGGAGACAGCCAGGGTTAACAGAATTGAGAAAATTCAATGTTTAAGCCCAGAGGATGCAGACTCCCCAAGCGGAATATGAGGTGCTGTTCCTCCAACTTGCGGTGTTGCTCACTCTGGCCGTGGAGGAATCCCAGGACCGAGAGGTCGGATACGGAATGGGAGGGGGACTTGAAGTGCTGAGCCACCGGGAGGTCGGGTTGGTTATTGCGGACCGAGCGGAGGTGTTCGGCGAAACGATCGCCCAGCCTCCGCTTGGTTTCACCGATGTAGATCAGCTGGCATCTGGAGCAGCGGATGCAGTAGATGAGGTTGGAGGAGGTGCAGGTGAACCTCTGTCGGACCTGGAAGGACTGCTTGGGTCCCTGAAAGGAGTGGATGGGGGAGGTGAAGGGACAAGTGTAGCATCTCTTGCAGTTGCAAGGGAAAGTGCCCGGGGAAGGGGTGAAGCGGGAGGGAAGGGAAGAATTGACAAGGGATAATCCTACTCCTATGTTGGCCAGTGTGGGCAAGTATGGGCAAGTTGGGCTGAAGGGCCTGTTCCCACGCTGTATCACTCTGTGACTCTATGTTGGCCATGTACCCCTGATGCTGCTGCCAGCAAGATTTTTCATCGCATCCGAACCTCGCCGCAGAGTGTGTGTGGTCCGTGCTTAGTTGCTGGTGGTCCCTCCCGGTGGGCTCCGGAGGCCCAGGTTCAATCCCAGCCTCGGCTGCTGTCTGTGTGGCTCTGCGAATTCTCACCGTGGCCACGCGGAGTTTCCTCCGGGCGCTCCGGTTTCCTCCCGCGTCCCAAAGACGTGTGGGCGGGCAGGTTAATTGTCCTCCGTGCCGTCCCTTGTGGTGCGGGCGTAGTAATGGAACCGAGACGGACGTAGGAGTGGGGAGAATTACATGTAGCTAGCTCGAAGGAAGATCGAAGGCCCATTGTGGATTACGCTGCTTCCAGTGTCTGGGCAATATGAATAACACGTGTGTGCTTCCTGTCCTCACTAGTTCAGTTTAGTTTTGTTTTGAGATACAGCGGGGAAACAGGCCCTTCGGCCCACCGAGTCCGTGCCGACCAGCGATCCCCGCACATTAACACTATCAAGTCAAGAGAGGGTTACACAAAATGCTGGAGAAACTCAGCGGGTGCAGCAGCATCTAAGGAGCGAAGGAGGTAGGCGACGTTTCGGGTCGAGACCCTTCTTCAGACTGGTCAGGGATCAGGGAAACGAGAGATATAGACGGTGATGTATCCGACCTCTCGGTCCTGGGCCTCCTCCACGGCCAGAGTGAGCAACAGCGCAAGTTGGAGGAACAGCACCTCATATTCCGCTTGGGGAGTCTGCATCCTCTGGGCTTAAACATTGAATTTTCTCAATTCTGTTAACCCAGGCTGCCTCCTCCCCTCCCCACCTCTCCCTCAGCCCTCGGGCCCTGACATTCCCTCTCTCTCTATCTCTCCCCCACCCAAGTCTCATTTTCACACTTCAAACAGCTTACAATGGCCTGTTTCCTTTATCATCGATACTTTTTTGCATATCTTTCATTCATTGTTCTTTATCTCTCCGCATCACCGTCTATATCTCTCGTTTCCCTGATCCCTGACCAGTCTGAAGAAGGGTCTCGACCCGAAACGTCGCCTATCTCCTTCGCTCCTTAGATGCTGCTGCACCCGCTGAGTTTCTCCAGCACTTTTGTCTGCCTTCGATTTTCCAGCATCTGCAGTTCCTTCTTAAACAAATATAAAAGTTCAGTGTGAGTGTGTACACGTACACACATTCACACATCAGACAAACATACACATATATGAAGAGGGGTCTCGACCCGAAACGTCACCAATTCCTTTGCTCCATAGATGCTGCCTCACTCGTGGAGTTACTCCAGCATTTTGTGTCCACAGCATATATGTAGTCACGGTGGCGCAACGGTAGAGTTGCTGCCTTACAGCAAAATGCAGCGTCAGAGACCCGGGTTCGATCCCGACCAAGGGTGACAATAGACAATAGACAATAGGTAGGCCATTCGGCCCTTCGAGCCAGCACCGCCATACAATGTGATCATGGCTGATCATCCCCAAAACGTTACCTATCTCCTTCGCTCCTTAGATGCTGCTGCACCTGCTGAGTTTCTCCAGCTTTTTGTGTATCCCCAATCAGTACCCCGTTCCTGCCTTCTCCCCATATCCCCTGACTCCGTTATTTTTAAGAGCCCTATCTAGCTCTCTCTTGAAAGCATCCAGAGAACCTGCCTCCACCGCCCTTTGAGGCAGAGAATTCCACAGACTCACCAATCCCTCTATGAGAAAAAGTGTTTCCACGTCTCCGTTATAAATGGCTTACTCCTGATTCTTAAACTGTGGCCCCTGGTACTGGACTCCCCCAACATCGGGAACATGTTTCCTGCCTCTATCGTGTCCAAGCCCTTAACGATCTTATATGCTTCAATGAGATATCCTCTCATCCTCCTAAACTCCAGAGTTTACACGCCCAGCTGCTCCATTCTGTCAGCATATGATATCCCACCATCCCGGGAATTAACCTTGTAAACCTACGCTGCACTCCCTCAATGCTGTCTGTATGGAGTTTGTACGTTCTCCCCTTGAACTGCGTGTGTGCTCTCCGAGATCTTCGGTTTGCTCCCACACTCCAAAGACGTACAGGTTTGCAGGTTAATTGGCTTGTAATTAATGTAAAATTGGCCAGTGCTGAGTGATGCTCTACCTCTAACTTTTCAGCTTACTACATCCAGATCCAGATACTCCAGATCCTACACTCACTAGGGACAATATTTACATTTTACACCAAGCCAATTAACCTACACACCTGTACGCCTTTGGAGTGTGGGAGGAAAACGAAGATCTCGGAGAAAACCCACGCAGGTCACGGGGAGAACGTGCAAACTCCGCACAGACCGCACCCGTAGTCGGGGATCGAACCCGGGTCACTGGCGCCCCAAGGCAGCAACTCTACTGGTCAGGAAACTAGTTAAAGAAACAAAACTACCTCCTCTTTTGATGCAAGATGGTGTCATAGAAACATAGAAACATAGAAATTAGGTGCAGGAGCAGGCCATTCGGCCCTTCGAGCCTGCACCACCATTCAATATGATCATGGCTGATCATCCAACTCAGTATCAAGTACCTGCCCTCTCCATACCCTCTGATCCCCTTAGCCACAAGGGCCACATCTAACTCCCTTCTTAAATATAGCCAATGAACTGGCCTCAACTACCCTCTGTGGCAGAGAGTTCCAGAGACCCACCACTCCCTGCGTGAAAAAAGTCCTTCTCATCTCAGTCCTAAAGGATTTCCCTCTTATCCTTAAGCTGTGACCCCTTGTCCTGGACCTCCCCAACATCGGGAACAATCTTCCTGCATCTAGCCTGTCCAACCCCTTAAGAAGTTTCTATAAGATCCCCTCTCAATCTCCTAAATTCTAGAGAGTATAAACCGAGTCTATGCAGTCTTTCTTCATAAGACAGTCCTGACATCCCAGGAATCAGTCTGGTGAACCTTCTCTGCACTCCCTCTATGGCAATAATGTCCTTCCTCAGATTTGGAGACCAGAACTGTACGCAATACTCCAGGTGTGGTCTCACCAAGACCCTATACAACTGAAGTAGAACCTCCCTGCTCCTATACTCCTATGTCGAGCTGGAAATGATGCAGGGAATGTTTAAGATGGAACTGCAGATGCTGGAAAAATGGAAAGTAGGCAAAAAGTGTTGGAGTAACTCAGCGGGCGAGGCAGCATCTATGGAGAGAAGGAATCGGCAACGTTTCGGGTCGAGACACTTCTCAAGATTCAAGATTTAAGATCCAAAAGAGTTTATTGTCGTGTGTCCCAGATAGGACAATGAAATTCTTCCTTTGCTTCAGCACAACAGAATATTTGTCATAAATATAGATTCCGATCAGTGTGTCCATATACCATTCAATATATATACACACACACATCAATAAACAGATAAAGTGCAATAAGTTGTTATACTTCAGAGTTTGTTTGAAGTTGTGTTTAATAGACTGATGGCTGTGGGGAAGTAGCTGTTCCTGAACCTGGATGTTGCAGATTTCAGGCTCCTGTACCTACCTGAAGGTAGCAGCGGGGAGATGAGTGTGTGGCCAGGGTGGTGCGGGTCCTTGATGGTGCTGCCAGCCTTTTTGAGGCAGCGACTGCGATAGATCCCCTCCTCGTTGGTACGGAGGTCAGATGGACTGGGCAGTGTTTGCAACGTTTTGCAGCTTTTCCCGCTCCTGGATGCTCGAGTTCTTCAGACCTTCTACAGGGTACAGAGAGGATTTACAAGGATGTTGCCAGGGCTGGAGGGTCTGAGCCACAGGGAGAGGCTGGGACTCTTGGAGCGCAGGAGGATGAGGGGTGATCTAATAGAGGTGTATAAAAGCAGAGGAATAGATCAGGTAGATGCACAGAGTCTCTTGCCCAGAGTAGGTGAAACGAGGACCAGAGGACATAGGTTTAAGGGGAAGGGGAAAAGATTCAATAGGAATCTGAAGGGTGACTTTTTCACACAGAGGGTGGTGGGTGTATGGAACAAGCTGCCAGGGGAGGTAGCTGAGGCCGGGACTATCCGAACAGTTAAGAAACACTTAGACGGGTACATGGATAGGACAGGTTCGATGGGATGTGGAGCAAACACAGGCAGGAGGGACTAGTGTAGCTGGGACATGTTGGCCGGTGTGGGCTAGTTGGGCCGAAGGGCCTGTTTCCACACTGTATCACTCTATGACTCAGTGTACAATTTTGGTCTCCTAATTATAGGAAGGATGTCAACAAAATAGAGAGAGTACAGAGGAGATTTACTAGAATGTTGCCTGGGTTCCAGCAACTAAGTTACAGAGAAAGGTTGAACAAGTTGGGTCTTTATTCTTTGGAGCGCAGAAGGTTAAGGGGGGACTTGATTGAGGTCTTTAAAATGATGAAAGGGATAGACAGAGTTGACGTGGATAAGCTTTTCCCATTGAGGGTAGGGAGGATTCAAACAAGAGGGCATGACATGAGAATTAAGGGACAGAAGTTTAGGGGCAACATGAGGGGGAACTTCTTTACTCAGAGAGTGGTGGCTGTGTGGAATGATCTTCCAGCAGAAGTGGTGGAGGCAGGATCGATTTTAACATTTAAAAGTAAAGTGGATAGGTATATGGACGGGAAGGGAATGGAGGGGTATGGTCTGAGTGCAGGTAGATGGGACTAGGGGAAAATAAATGGTCGGCACGGACTGGAAGGGCCGAGAAGGCCTGTTTCCGTGCTGTAATTGTTATATGGTTATATGACTCAAAAGATAGTCCCATTGTCTCCAATGAGTTCGTTGGTAGATCAGGACCGCTCTCTAGTTGGTGAGAGAACGATTCGGTTGCCTGATAACAGGCGGGAAGAAACTGTCCCTAAATCTTGAGGTGTGCGTTTTCACACTCCTGTACCTCTTGCCCGATGGGAGAGGGGTGAAGTGGGAGTGGCCGGGGCGTGAATTTCGGATGTGGAAGGAAACCGGAGCACCCGAGGGAAACCCACCGGGAGAACGTGCAAACTCGACGCAGACAGCGCCGGCGATCTGGATTGAACCCAGATCCCTGGCGCTGTGAGGTCGCAGCTCCATCAGTTGTGCCACTCTGCTGCCCATTTCATAAGTGATAGGAGCAAAATCGGGCCATTCGGCCCATCAAGTCTACTCCGCCAATCAATCATGGCTGATCTATCTTTCCCTCTCAATTCCATTCTCCTGCCTTCTCCCCAAATCCCCTGACACCCGTACTAATCAAGAACCTATCTATCTCTGCCATTATTGTTACTATTGCCTTAAAAATATCCATTGACTTGGCCTCCACCTCCATCTGTGGCAATGAATTCCACAGATTTGCCACCCTCTGACTAAAGAAATTCCTCCTCATCTCCTTCCTAAAGGAACGTCCTTTAATTCTGAGGCTATGGCCTCTGGTCCTGGACTCTCCCACGAGTGGAAACATCCTCTCCACATACACTCTATGCAGGCCTTTCGTTATTCGGTAAGTTTCGATGAGGTACCCCCCTCATCCTTCTAAACTCCAGCGAGTACAGGCCCAGTGCCGACAAACGCTCATCATACTTTAACCCACTCATTCCTGGGATCAGTCTTGTTAAACCTACTCTGGACCCTCTCCAACACCAGCACGACCTCCCTCAGATATGGGGCCCGATCTTATTGAGACATATCAGATTATTAAGGGTTTGGACACGCTAGAGGCAGGAAACATGTTCCCGACGTTGGGGGAGTCCAGAACCTGGGGCCACAGTTTAAGAATAAGTGGTAAGCCATTTAGAACGGAGATGAGGAACCATTTTTTTACACAGAGAGTGGTGAGTCTGTGGAATTCTTTGCCTCAGAGGGCGGTGGAGGCAGGTTCTCTGGGTGCTTTCATAGAAACATAGAAAATTGGTGCAGGAGGAGGCCATTCAGCCCTTCGAGCCAGCACCGCCATTCATTATGATCATGGCTGATCGTCCCCTATCAATAACCCGTGCCTGCCTTCTCCCCATATCCCTTGACTCCACAAGCCCCTAGAGCTCCATCTAACTCTCTCTTAAATCCATCCAGTGACTTGGCCTCCACTGCCCTCTGTGGCAGGGAATTCCACAAATTCACAACTCTCTGGGTGAAAAAGTTTTTTCTCACCTCAGTCTTCAATGGCCTCTCCTTCATTCCCTTCAGTACCCCGTTCCTGCCTTCTCCCCATATCTCCTGACTAGCAATGTCTAGCTCTCTCTTGAGATTGCTCTGAAAGA
Source organism: Raja brachyura (assembly GCA_963514005.1). The sequence goes on along the minus strand of OY740787.1, from coordinate 4,856,282 downwards.
TAGCAGAGTCAGGGGATATAGGGAGAAGGCAGGAACGGGGTACTGATTGGGGATGACCAGCCATGATCACATTGAATGGCGGTGCTGGCTCGAAGGGCCGAATGGCCTACTCCTGCACCTATTGTCTATTGTCTATTGTCCATCTCTGCTCCACTAGCTTATCACTTACAAGCAAAGGATGGGTGGTCTAAAACACACACACACACATGGGATTCAGGTAATAGTTGCAAAATTAGAGCGGTGTCCTAATTAATTACAGCATTCCTCAAATCCTTTACTTGTTCCTGTTCAATGAAATGCAACACACCCTCTCCTCAAACAGCAGTTCGCACACAAGGCACTAGGCATCTGAGGGGCTAATACCTGTGCAAATACCAGGTTGAAGTTTGGCTTCAAAGAGTAAATGATCCTTTGTACAAAATAACATGCATTTTTCTGCTGGCATTTTCTAAATTCTGAAGCTGCCTTGTGGTTGTCAGTTCACAGCAGGGAGAGTCAGAGAGGAAGGGAAAGAGACACAAAGAGTGGACGTGGAGAGGATGCTTCCACCAGTTGGAGAGTCGAGGGCCAGAGGGCACAGCCTCAGAATTAAAGGGCTTTCCTCTAGGAAGGAGTTAAGGGCCTGTCCTACCAGCATCCGACTCCATGCGGTGAGCGCGATCAAACTAGAAGCGGGGGCCGCGCGGAGGTCGGGTGATAGAAACATAGAAATTAGGTGCAGGAGTAGGCCATTCGGCCCTTCGAGCCTGCACCGCCATTCAATATGATCATGGCTGATCATCCAACTCAGTATCCTGTACCTGCCTTCTCTCCATACCCCCTGATCCCTTTAGCCACAAGGGCCACATCTAACTCCCTCTTAAATATAGCCAATTAACTGGCCTCAACTACCCTCTGTGGCAGAGAATTCCAGAGACCCACCGCTCTCTGTGTGAAAAAATTTCTTCTCATCTCGGTCCTAAAGGATTTACCCCTTATCCTTAAGCTGTGACCCCTTGTCCTGGATCTCCCCAACATCGGGAACAATCTTCCTGCATCTAGCCTGTCCAACCCCTTAAGAATTTTGTAAGTTTCTATAAGATCCCCTCTCAATCTCCTAAATTCTAGAGAGTATAAACCGAGTCTATGCAGTCTTTGTTCATAAGACAGTCCTGACATCCCAGGAATCAGTCTGGTGAACCTTGTACCGAATCAGTCTGGTGAACCGCTGCACTCCCTGTACAGGGCCGTTCCCACCGGCAAGCGCGACCAAACCGGCAGCGAGGGCCGCGCGGAGGTTGGGTGAGTGGCGCAACGCGGCGCAAAGTGAGGCGAACTTGGAGCGAAGTCTTAAGGTAAGTTCGCCAGGACAGAGAGGGGCACACAGAGAGGGGCACAGAGGCACACACACAGAGGGCCACGGAGCCACACACATAGAGGGTCACGGAGGCACCTACAGAGAGGGTCACGGAGGCACTATGTCGGGGCGGTGTGTCATGCGTCGAGGCGACTTCGAGCCGACAAGCCGTTGCCGCGCGGAATTTTTGAACATAGTCAGTTTTTTGGAGCCCCGCGCGATGTCGGGACGAACTCCGCACAATTCCGCACGGCTCTGGCGATCGAAGTGGGACCGGCCCGGCGACGCCGGACGGCTCAAGCGACCACGTTAGGTCGCGCCCATCGCATGGAGTTGCATGCTGGTGGGACAGGCCCTTTAAGGAGGAATTTCTTTGGTCAGTGGGGTGGTCAATCTGTGGAATTCTTTGCCACAGAAGGCTGTGGGGACGGAGATAGATTGGGTATTTTTAATGCAGAGGTAGATAGATTCTCGATTAGTACGGGTGTCAGGGGTTATGGGGAGAAGGCAGGAGAATGTGGTTGAGAGGGAGAGATAGATCAGCCAAGATTGCATAGTGTAGTAGATGTGATAATTCTGCTCCTAACACTTGTGAATTTAGGAACCTGTGAAAGTGCTGGAATAATCAGCGGGTCCGGCAGCATCCCTGGAGAACGTGAGCAGCGTGTCGGAAGGAACTGCAGGTGCTGGTTTACACCAAGGATAAACAAAAAAATGCTGGGGGGACAAAAATGCTGGAGAAACTCAGCGGGTGAGGCAGCATTTACGGAGCGAAGGAATAGGTGACGTTTCGGGTCGAGGCCCTTCTTCAGACTGAGAAGAAAGGAAGAGGCGGAGACAGTGGGCTGTGGGAGAGCTGGGAAGGGGAGGGGAAAGAGGGAGGAAGCAGGGACTACCTGAAATTGGAGAAGTCAATGTTCATACCGCTGGGGTGTAAACTACCCAAGCGAAATAAGAGGTGCTGCTCCTCCAGTTTGCGGTGGGACTCACTCTGGGCATGGAGGAGGCCCAGGTTGTATTTGGAACGGGAGGGGGTGTTGAAGTGCTGAGCCACCGGGAGATCGGGTTGGTTATTGCGAACCGAGCGGAGGTGTTGGGCGAAGCGATCGCCAAGCCTACGCTTGGTCTCATCGATGTAGAGCACCTGACACTTAGAGCAGCGGATGCAGTAGACGAGGCTGGAGGAGGTGCAGGTGAACCTCTGCCTCACCTGGAACGACTGCTTGGGTCCTTGGATGGAGCCGAGGGGGGAGGCAAAGCGACAAGTGTAGCATTTCCTGCGGTTGCAAGGGAAAGCGCCCGGGGAGGGGGTGGTTTGGGTGGGAAGGGACGAATTGACCAGGGAGTTACGGAGGGAATTTCATCTACAACAAAATGCTGGGGTCAGTCAACATCTTTTAGTGTAGTTTCGAGATACGGCGTGGGAACAGGCCCACCAATTTTACCGATGCTAATTAACATACAAATCTGCACGTCTTTGGAGCGTGGGAGGAAACCGGAGCAACCGGAGAAAGCCCACGCGGTCACGGGGAGAACGTACAAACTCCGTGCAGACAGCACCCGTAGTCAGGATCGAACCGGGGTCTCTGACGTTGAAAGAAGGGTTCCAACTCATAAACGTCACCCATCCCTTTTCTCCAGAGATGCTTCCTGACCCGCTGAGTTACTCCAGCACTTTGTGTCTATCTATGGATAGGTGATGTTTCGGGTCGTGACGCTTCTTCAACCTCATGGCATCTTTCCTACACCCAGAGTGACCAAAAACTGAACACAATACTCCAAGAGTGGCCTCGGCAACGTTTTGTACAACACAAGAAGCGTGCAACGAACTCTCTCCAACTTCTACAGGTGCACGATACAGAGCAAACTGACTGGTTGCATCGTGGCCTGGTTCGGCAACTTGAGCGTCCAGGAGTGGAAGAGACTACAGAAAGTTGTGACCACTGCCCAGCCCATCACCGGCTCTGACCCCCCCACCATCGAAGGGATCTATCGCAGTCGCTGCCTCAAAAAGGCTGGCAGCATCATCAAGGACCCACACCATCCTGGCCACACACTCATCTCTCCGCTGCCATCGTGAAGAAGGTACAGGAGCCTGAAATCTGCACCATCCAGGTTCAGGAATAGTTACTTCCCCACAGCCATCAGGCTGTTAAATACGACTTCAAATAAACAGATAAAGGGCCATCGACCGTTAAGGGCCGGTCCCACTTCCACAACCTAATTCACCACCTTTTTTACTCATGGACATTTTTCATCAGGCTAGAAAAAACGCCCCGACCTACTTGATGCCACGTGTACCTACGACTAGCATCACGGCCTGCTACGACCTACCTACGACCTACTACGACCTCGTGACGACCATGCTGCGAGCATGAGTCAAGGGCAAACTCGGCAGAGGTCGTGAGTTAGGTCGTGAATGTGGGACTGGCCCTTTAACTGTCTAAGGCACTTTATCTGTTTATTTATCATGTACATATATGGTCTATGGTTATATAGACACACTGAACTTTTATCTCCTGTTCTGTATTATGTTTACATATCCCGTTGTGCTGCAGCAAGCAAGAATGGGATGGGAAATTGGATAAGTAAGTATGCAGATGATACTAAGATAGGGGGTGCTGTGGATAATGAAGTAGATTTTCAAAGTCTACAGAGAGATTTGGGCCATTTGGAAGAGTGGGCTGAAAGATGGCAGATGGAGTTTAATGCTGATAAGTGTGAGGTGCTACATCTTGGCAGGACAAATCAAAATAGGACGTACATGGTAAATGGTAGGGAATTGAGGAATGCTGTGGAACAGAGGGATCTAGGAATAACTGTGCATAGTTCCCTGAAGGTGGAATCGCATGTAGATAGGGTGGTAAAGAAAGCTTTTGGTGTGCTGGCCTTTATAAATCAGAGCATTGAATATAGGAGTAGGGAAGTAATGTTAAAATTGTACAAGACATTGGTAAGACCAATTCTGGAGTATGGTGTACAATTTTGGTCGCCCAATTATAGGAAGGATGTCAACAAAATGGAGAGAGTACAGAGGAGATTTACTAGAATGTTGCCTGGGTTCCAGCAACTAAGTTACAGAGAAAGGTTGAACAAGTTAGGTCTTTATTCTTTGGAGCGCAGAAGGTTAAGGGGGGACTTGATTGAGGTCTTTAAAATGATGAAAGGGATAGACAGAGTTGACGTGGATAAGCTTTTCCCATTGAGGGTAGGAAAGATTCAAACAAGAGGGCATGACATGAGAATTAAGGGACAGAAGTTTAGGGGTAACATGAGGGGGAACTTCTTTACTCAGAGAGTGGTGGCTGTGTGGAATGAGCTTCCTGCAGAAGTGGTGGAGGCAGGATCGATTTTAACATTTAAAAGTAAAGTGGATAGGTATATGGACGGGAAGGGAATGGAGGGGTATGGTCTGAGTGCAGGTAGATGGGACTAGGGGGAAATAAATGGTCGGAACGGACTGGAAGGGGCGAGAAGGCCTGTTTCCGTGCTGTAATTGTTATATGGTTATATGGTTATATGGTTAATGTCATTGTCCTATCTGGGACACATGACAATAAAACATTCTTGACTCTTGAAGGGACTCGTTTGGCCAATGGGTCTGTTTCTGCGCCGTATCTCTACACGAACCTACAAGATGCTGCCTGACCCGCCGAATTACTCCTGATTAAATTTTACATCGAGTACCTCATTTTCACCTTCCCCTCTGATAACAAAATGATTCGTTCTACTTCATCCTTGAGCAAAGTCTCCTTTGATGTCTCTTTTTCACACCTTATCCTTCCATGTCTCTATGTCACCAGACTCTCTGAGTGACATGGGTAGGCAACGTTTCAGTGTTAGGACTCATCTTCAACCCGACTTGAGATGCCTCTCCAGAGATGCTGCCTGTCCCGCTGAGTTACTTCGCCGTTTTGTGTCCATCCATCTTCCATGCCCAATGGCCAACCTGCCAAAGTCATCTTCACTAAGATGTCAGGGGGAGGTGGCGGGACAAAGATGGAATGTAGGCGGAGACAGTCATGCCCCTGTCCCACTTAGGAAGCCTGAACGGAAACCTCTGGAGACATCTTCACTAAGATGTCAGGGGGAGGTGGCGGGACAAAGATGGAATGTAGGCGGAGACAGTCATGCCCCTGTCCCACTTAGGAAGCCTGAACGGAAACCTCTGGTTTCCGTGTGGTCCCCTGAGGTTCCCGGAGGTTTTTGTCCTCTGGCAACCACCTTCAACTAGCATCGCAACCGGCTTCGACTAAAAAATTACCGATTTGTAAAACGGAAACCACTTTCGACCGTTAGGGAGACTGACGAAAACCTCCGGGAACCGCACGGAGACCTTGGGTGGGGCGCAAAGTCGCCAGAGGTTTCCGTTCAGGTTTCCTAAGTGGGACAGGGGCATTAGAATGGTGGGAGAACTGGGAAGTGGGGAGGGGATGGAGAGAGAAAGCAAGGGCTATCTGAAGTTACAACTTGCAAGGCAGCTTATTCCCTGCGTTCTTTCCCATAGTCTGTTCAAAGCCTGGTTTGACACTTTGTTCCCTTTGACAGGCTGCCAGTGTGGTCTGATATATTTCCTCTGCCTCCTGACACCTTCCCCGGAGGGGAATGGTAACATGACGATTAAAATAACATTCGTGAGATAACACATCTTAAGCCGTGAATTTATGATTCGGATTTCATATTTCCTTGCGAAGTGGAAATCCATTTCGACCCACCCAGCTAGATCTTTGGTCACAAGTCATATCACCCGCGAAAAGCGACCCAGGTTCGATCCCGACTACTGGTGCTGTCCGTACGGAGTTTGCACGTTCTCTCCCCGTGACCTGCGCGGGCTTTCTCCGGGATCGCCGGTTTCCTCCCGCACTCCAAAGACGTTCTGCCAGGGATAGAGGGAGAGGTTGAGTTGGCTGGGGCTCAATTCCTTGGAGCGCAGGAGGATGAAGGGGATGATCTTTCTAACACAAAGGGTGGTGGGCGTCAGGAACGAGCCGCCGGAGGAGGTAGTTGAGGCATCACAATGTTTAAGAGACATTGGGACAGGAACATGAATAGGCTAGGTTTTATAGACATTAGACAATAGACAATAGGTGCAGGAGTCGGCCGTTCAGCCCTTCAAGCCAGCACCACCATTCAATATGATCATGGCTGATCATCCACAATCAGTACCCCGTTCCTGCCTTCTCCCCATATCCCCTGACTCCCCGTGTTTGGCCCATATCCCTCCAAATCTATCCTATCCATGTTCCTGTCCAAATGTCTGTCTTAAACACTGTGATGGTACTGCTCCGGCAGCTCGTTCCTTACACCCACCACCATCCTTAGAAACATAGAAACATAGAAACATAGAAACATAGAAAATTAGGTGCAGGAGTAGGCCATTCGGCCTTTCGAGCCTGCACCGCCATTCAATGTGATCATGGCTGATCATCCAACTCAGTATCCTGTACCTGTCTTCCCTCCATAACCCCTGATCCCTTTAGCCACAAGGGCCATATCTAACGCCCTCTTAAATATAGCCAATGAACTGGCCTCAACTACCTTCTGTGGCAGAGAATTCCAGAGACTCACCACTCTCTGTGTGAAAAATGTTTTCCTCATCTCGGTCCTAAAGGAATTCCCCCTTATCCTTAAGCTGTGACCCCTTGTTCTGGACTCCCCCAACATCGGGAACAATCTTCCTGCATCTAGCCTGTCCAACCCCTTAAGAATTTTGTAAGTCTCTATAAGATCCCCTCTCAAACTCCTAAATTCCAGAGAGTATAAAGCGAGTCTTTGCAGTCTTTCTTCATAAGACAGTCCTGACATCCCAGGAATCAGTCTGGTGAACCTTCTCTGCACTCCCTCTATGGCAATAATGTCCTTCCTCAGATTTGGAGACCAGAACTGTACGCAATACTCCAGGTGTGGTCTCACCAAGACCCTATACAACAGAAGTAGAACCTCCCTGCTCCTATACTCAAATCCTTTTGTTATGAAAGCTAACATACCATTCACTTTCTTCTTGTTCCTGTCCAAATGTCTGTCTTAAACACTGTGATGGTACTGTTCCGGCAGCTCGTTCCTTACACCCACCACCATCCTTAGTGTAAAGGTCTCCTTGGGTTCAATAGACAATAGACAATAGACAATAGGTGCAGGAGTAGGCCATTCGGCCCTTCGAGCCCAGCAGCGACATTCAATGTGATCATGGCTGAACATCCCCAATCAGTACCCCGTTCCTGCCTTCTCCCCATATCCCCTGACTCTGCTGACTTCCCCTGACTTCCTATTAAATCTTTTCTCCTCACCTTAAACCTATGTCCTCTGGTTCTCGATTCCCTTACTCTTGGCACGAGACTGTGTGTTTACCCGATCTATTCCTCTCATGATTTTGTACGCATCTATAAGATCACCCCTCATCCCCCTGTGCAGCAAGGAATACAGTCCTATCCTGCCATACCTCCCTATAGCTCAGGCCCTCTAGTCCTGACACCATTCTCGTAAATCTTCTCTGCACCCTTTCCAGCTAGACAACATGTTTCCTATAAGGTGGTGACCAAAACTGAACACAATACTCTCAATGTGGCCTCTCCAAACATGTTTATACAGTCATGAAGTTATAGGGCTTCAGAGCATGGAAACAGGCCCTTCAGCCCTACTTGCCCACGCCGACCAACATGCCTCATCTACACTCATCTACACTATTCCCACCAGCCCATGTTCCTCATATCCCTCATATCCCATATCCCTCAACAGCTTAAGAAAAAGGGGTAAGCCATTTTGAACGGAGACGAGGAAACACTTTTTCTCACAGAGAGTGGTGAGTCTGTGGAATTCTCTGCCTCAGAGGGCGGTGGAGGCCGGTTCTCTGGATACTTTCAAGAGAGATCTAGACAGGGCTCTTAAAGATAGCGGAGTCAGGGGATATGGGGAGAAGGCAGGAACGGGGTACTGATTGGGGATGATCAGTCATGATCACATTGAATGGCGGTGTTGGCTTGAAGGGCCGAATGGCCTACTCCTGCACCTATTGTCTATTTAGGTATGTTACAAAACTTACCTTGAGCAGCGCTGTAGTTCTGCCGCTCCCTGTGTGCGCGACTTTGGCGCCTTTCTGAGGGGGGCGGGCTTAAATTGCCGTTTTTCCACAGGCAGGGAAAATCGATCAATGTCGGGCGATTTCGTTGCGGAAGAAAAATCGCTCCGACATTTCATGAATTAAGGTATTTTTAAATTACTCTAAATTATTTATTAACTAGAGTAATTTAAAAATCACCTTCAAAAGCCGTGAGCGCAGACAACCGAAAGGATTTTGCGTAGGGGAGAAAAAAAGGTAAATAGTTTATTTTTATATTAAAAGTTGTTTTTTCGGGAGGCTTTAATAATATTTTCATGTTGCGAAATGGGGTCCAAAAAAATGTATGAACAAACAATATTTTTCCTCCCGACTTCACAGCAAACCGCAACGTTCCAATCCACCGCATTCCACTAAAACCCACTCGCTAGTTGATTTAAATGGCCAATAATTTACAGGAATCAAACACTAAATTCCTTCCATTTGGCCCAGAAATTCATGAAAATGAGATTTAAAAATTATGTTATATTGTGGATTATTGTGTGAATGTTATTTGGACACTTAGGCAATTTAAAAAAAGTTTATCTTTTCTTAAGAAATGGATAGATGTTTAGATCTACTCATTGAATTTTGTAATTAGCTACAATTAGATAACTAACTAATTATATGCTTTAATTTCAGGTCATCCAAGTAAGATTGTTTCATATTTGTTTCAGAATGCTTCAATAGAAACATAGAAACATAGAAATTAGGTGCAGGAGTAGGCCATTCGGCCCTTCGAGCCTGCACCGCCATTCAATATGATCATGGCTGATCATCCAACTCAGTATCCCGTACCTGCCTTCTCTCCATACCCTCTGATCCCCTTAGCCACAAGGGCCACATCTAACTCCCTCTTAAATATAGCCAATGAACTGGCCTCAACTACCCTCTGTGGCAGAGAGTTCCAGAGACCCACCACTCTCTGTGTGAAAAAATTCCTTCTCATCTCGGTCCTAAAGGATTTCCCCCTTATCCTTGAGCTGTGACCCCTTGTCCTGGACCTCCCCAACATCGGGAACAATCTTCCTGCATCTGGCCTGTCCAACCCCTTAAGAATCTTGTAAGTTGCTATAAGATCCCCTCTCAATCTCCTAAATTCTAGAGAGTATAAACCGAGTCTATGCAGTCTTTGTTCATAAGACAGTCCTGACATCCCAGGAATCAGTCTGGTGAACCTTCGCTGCACTCCCTCTATGGCAATAATGTCCTTCCTCAGATTTGGAGACCAGAACTGTACGCAATACTCCAGGTGTGGCCTCACCAAGACCCTATACAACTGAAGTAGAACCTCCCTGCTCCTATAATCTATAATAACTGAAAATTTCATTGAGTTCTCTTAATTTTTAAGAAAGTTATGGGCTTTTAACTGTTCCAGATCACAGCTTTTGAGTTAAGTCAATTGAAAGGCAATGGGGAACAAGATGCTAATCTCCGAGTATGAAAATGGCCATAACTTTCTTAATACTGAAGATATGAAAGTGAATTAGTGTCAAATTAAACTTATTTTTATGTTTTATCTGATGGGATAAATTGCAGACTTGATTTTTTAAATCTCAAAATTTTGTAACATAGCTAGTTTATTGTCTAATGTCTACATCGCCATATATATCTCTTGTTTCCCTCTTCCCTGACTCTCAGTCTGAAGAAGGGTCTAGGCCCAAAACATCACCCATTCCTTCTCGCCAGAGATGCTGCCTGTCCCGCTGAGTTACCCCAGCTTTTTGGGCCGTATCTTCGGTTTCAACCAACATCTGCTGTTCCTTCCGCCACCTTCACCTTTGAGACAGGAGCGGATGACAGGTATGTTGTAACTGGCGCGTAGGGAGGGGAAATAACTGAAGGCTCAGGGTGACTGCAACACCCACACTCGAGGCACAGATGAAGCAAGCAAAGCATTTAATTGCCTCTGTTGTTCCCCTCGGACCCACCAATGCATTCCTTGCCTCCCACTCCACACTCGTCATAGTTCATGGAGTATTTCAGTGATCCATTCCTGCTTTTGTATGTAATGGCCCTGTCCCGCGATACGAGTTCATTCCAAGAGCTCTCCCGAGTTTAAAACAAAAATAAAACTCGTGGTAAGCACGGAGAATGGACGTAGCGGGTACGTCGGAGCTCGGGGGCGTCTCTCAGCGGCTCGTAACGCTAACGGCAGGCACTCGGGAAGGCTCGCTAACGGCAGGTGAGCTCGGGAAGACTCGTGACATTTTTTTCAACGTGTTTCAAAAATGTCCACGAGAGCCCCGAGCACCGACGAGCGGCCATTACCGTAAATCTCCGAGTTCGAATCAGGGCAAACTCGGGAGAGCTCTTGGAATGAACTCGTACCGTGGGACAGGGGGTTTAAAGAACTGGAATGTCGAACGAACCACAATGCGCTGGAGGAACTAGAGGGGTAACTTTAAGCTGCCGGAGGAGGTAGTCGAAGCACTACCATCATAATGTTCAGATTCGTGGAGAGTCATAGAGTGATACAGTGTGGAAACAGGCCCTTCGGCCCAACTCGCCCATACCGGCCAACAATATCCCAGCTACACTAGTCCCGCCTGCCTGCGCTTGGTCCATATCCCTCCAAACCTGTCCTATCCATGTAACTGTCTAACTGTTTCATAAACAATGGGATAGTCCAAGCCTCAACTACCTCCTCTGGCAGCTTGTTCCACCCTCTGTATGAAAATGTTACCCCTCAGATTCCTATTAAATCTTTTCCCCTTCACCTTGAATCTATGCCCTCTGGTCCTCGATTCCCCTACTCTGGGTAAAAGACTCTGTGCATCTACCCGATCTATTCCTCTCATGATTTTGTACACCTCCCCTCATCCTGCTGCGCTCCAAGGAATAGAGACCCAGCCTACTCAACCTCTCCCCATAGCTCGCACCCTCTAGTCCTGGCAACATCCTCGCAAATCTTTTCTGAACCCTTTCAAGCTTGACAATATCTTTCCTAGAACATGGTGCCCGGAACTCAACACGATACTCTAAAAGAGAATTTAAGAGACATTTGGACAGGAATATGGATAGGTGTAGAGGAATCTGGGCCAGGTGGACTAGTGTAGACCGGGCATGTTGGTCGGTGTGGGCAGGTTAGGCCAAAGGCCTGTTTTACACAAACTCAGCTGGTCAGGCAGCATCTGTGAAGGGAGGTGGACAGGCAACGTTTCTGGCCGGACCCTTGTTCAGACTGATTGGGTTCTTTTGTCGGACTATCTTGCGCTAAACGTTAAGGGCCTGTGCCACTAACTCGACTTTTCAGCAACCTTCAAGCTCGAGGGCACGATCAAACGAGTCGATGCAGCAGTCAAAATCAGATTGTGGTTTCGTTTTACATTTATCAATGTCACGTGGCCTGAGGTACAAGGACAAGCTTCTGTCATATGCTGAGAGAATGGAGCGGCTGGGCTTGTACACTCTGGAGTTTAGAAGGATGAGAGGGGATCTTATTGTAACATATAAGATTATTAAGGGTTTGGACACGCTAGAGGCAGGAAACATGTTCCCAATGTTGGGGGAGTCCAGAACCAGGGGCCACAGTTTATGAATAAGGGGTAAACCATTTAGAACGGAGACGAGGAAACACTTTTTCACACAGAGCGTTTTGAGTCTGTGGAATTCGCTGCCTTAGAGAGCGGTGGAGGCCGGTTCTCTGGGTATTTTCAAGAGAGAGCTAGATAGGGATCTTAAAGATAGCGGAATCAGGGGATATGGGGAGAAGGCAGGAACGGGGTACTGATTGGGGATACACAAAAGGCTGGAGAAACTCAGCGGGTGCAGCAGCATCTAAGGAGCGAAGGAGATAGGCGACGTTTCGGGTCGAGACCCTTCTTCAGACTGGTCAGGGATCAGGGAAACGAGAGATATAGACGGTGATGTGGAGAGATAAAGAACAATGAATGAAAGATATGCAAAAAAGTATCGATGATAAAGGAAACAGGCCATTGTAAGCTGTTTGTAGTGTGAAAATGAGAAGCTAGTGCGACTTGGGTGGGGGAGAGATAGAGAGAGAGGGAATGCCAGGGCCTGAGGGCTGAGGGAGAGGTGGGAAGGGGAGGAGGCAGCCAGGGTTAACAGAATTGAGAAAATTCAATGTTTAAGCCCAGAGGATGCAGACTCCCCAAGCGGAATATGAGGTGCTGCTCCTCCAACTTGCGGTGTTGCTCACTCTGGCCGTGGAGGAGGCCCAGGACCGAGAGGTCGGATACGGAATGGGAGGGGGAGTTGAAGTGCTGAGCCACCGGGAGGGTATCAAAGCAGAGGGACCCAAGCAGTCCTTCTAAGTCCGACAGAGGTTCACCTGCACCTCCTCCAGCCGCATCTACTGCATCCGTTGCTCCAGATGCCAGCTGATCTACATTGTCTACTGTCTACATCACCATCTAAATCTCTTGTTTCCGTCTCCCCTGACTCTCTGTCTGAAGAAGGGTCTGAAGAGGTATAAGGGCAAGCTCCGTATTACTTGCTGTCCAAACAGATCATAGATGACATACATGGCTATAATAAAGTCAAACACAAGTACAAAGGGCTTGAGGCGGCACGGTGGTGCAGCGGTAGAGTTACAGCACTAGAGACCCGGGTTCGATCCTGACCACGGATGCTGTCTGTACGGAGTTTGCACGTTCTCCCTGTGACCTGCGTGGGTTTTCCTCAGGTGCTCCGGTTTCCCCCCACACTCCAAAGGCGTATAGGTTTGCAGATTAATTGGCTTGGTATAAAATGTAAATTTTGTCCCTAGTGTGTGCAGGATAGTGTTAGTGTGCGGGGATCGCTGGTCGGTACGGACTCGGTGAGTGGGCCGAAGGGCCTGTTTCTACAATGTATCTCTGAAGTCGAAAGTCTGAAGGGAAGATAGAATATAGTTCTCATCGTTGCAGCACGACCGTTCCCTTTTAGGTTAGTTTGGAGATACAGCGCGGAAACAGGCCCTTCGGCCCACTGGGTCCGTGCCGACCAGCGATCCCCGCACATTAACACTATCCTACACCCACTGGGGACAATTTTTACATTGATACCAAGCCAATTAACCTGCAAACCTGTACGTCTTTGGTGTGTGGGAGGAAACCGGAGATCTCGGAGAAAAACCAACGCAGGTCACGGGGAGAGAGTGCAAACTCCGTACAGACAGCGCCCGTCGTCGGGATCGAACCCGGGCCTCCGACGCTGTGAGGCAGCAACTCTACCACTGTGCCACCATCACCGCCCACGGGCAAAGTCAATGCCCGCAATGGGGTACAGGTGAATCGAACAGTACCCTAGCTTATGGAAGGGCCGGTCACCATCCTTTATGTGAAAAGGTTACTCCTCGGTTTCCTATTACACCCGAAATGCCACCCCTTCCTTCGATCCAGAGATGCTACTTATCCCGCTGAGTTACTCCAGCATTTTGTGTCTATCTTTAGAAAATGTAATATTGGCAACTGGAGGCTGAATGTGCCCAGATTGAAGCTGATGGGATTTCTATTAGTCTGAAGAAGGATCCCGATCCGAAATGTCACCCATCCATGTTTACAAGTGCATATGTTCTAGGAGCCGAATTCGTCTGGGAGCAGAATATGTTCTGGGAGCAGGTCATTCGGCCCATCAAGTCTACCCCGGCATTCATTTATGGCTGATCGATCCCTCCCTCTAAATCCCATCCCCCTGCCTTCTCCCCATAACCCCTGACACCCGTACAAACGAAGAATCTCTCAATCTCCATCTTATTGACTAGGCCTCCAAAGCCTTCCGTGGCAATGAATTCCACAGATTCACCACCCTCTGACTAAATCCTCCTCATCTCCTTTCTAAAGGTACTTTCTTTTATTCTGAGGCTGTGCCCTCTGGTCCTAGACTCTCTCACTGGTGGAAATATCCTCCCCACATCCACTCTATCCAGGCCTTTCGCTATTCGGTAAGTTTCAATCAGGTCCCCGCTCATCCTTCTAAACTCCAGCGAGTGCAGGCCCAGTACCGTCAAACGCTCATCACTTATTAACCCAATCATTCCAGGCATGATTCTGGTAAAGGGCCTGTCCCACCAGCATGCAACTCCATGCGATGAGCGCGACCTAGCGTGGTCGCTTGAGCCGTCCGGCGTCGCGGGGCCGGTCCCACTTCGATCGCCGGAGCCGTGCGGAATTGTGCGGAGTTCATCCCGACATCGCGCGGGGCACCGAAAAACTGACCATGTTCAAAACTTCCGCGCGGCAACGGCTTGTCGGCTCGCAGTCGCCTCGACGCATTACACACCGCCTCGACGTCGTGCCTCCGTGACCCTCTCTGTAGGTGCCTCCGTGACCCTCTCTGTGTGTGGCTCCGTGGCCCTCTGTGTGTGTGTGTGCCTCTGTGCCCCTCTCTGTGTGCCCCTCTCTGTCCTGGCGAACTTACCTTTAAGACTTCGCTCCAAGTTCGCCTCATTTTGCGCCCCGTTGCGCCACTCACCCGACCTCCGCGCGGCCCTCGCTGCCGGTTTGGTCGCGCTTGCCGCATGCAGGCGCATGCTGGTGGGAACGGCCCTGTACAGGGGATCACCCGACCTCCGCGCGGCCCCCGCTTCTAGTTTGATCGCGCTCATCGCATGGAGTCGGATGCTGGTAGGACAGGCCCTTAACCCTCCTCTGGACCCTCTCCAACACCAGCACACCCTTCTTGAGATATGGGTCTAAAATGGGCAACAAAACCCTTTCATGGTACCTCGGTACATGTGACAATAAACTAAATTGAAACTGAAACTGGAAACTGGTCACATTATTCCACACGTTCTCCAAAGAACCCGCCGAGTTACTCCAGCACTTTGTTTCTTTGTTTGTAAACCAGCACCTGCAGTTCCCGTGTCTCCATTTTACCGCTCCACTGTGAAATCTGCCGAGAACAAGATGGCCGACGAGAGCAAAGAGCCGTCAGCCGCCGAGATCGAAGGCCCCGGCGGCGAAGGGCGGGGAAGCTCGGAGCCCCGAACACGGGGGGAGTTGAGGAGAAGGGGGATCGCTTGCCAGGACGGACGCATTTTGAATATTGTGAGCAATTTTAGGCATCATATCTGAGGAAGGATGTGCTGGCTAAGGAGAGGGTCCAGAAGAGGTTTACAAGTATGATCCCAGGGTTGAGTGGGTTAACATATGATGAGCGTTTGTCGGCACTGGGCCTGCACTCGCTGGAGTTTAGAAGAATGAGGGGGGACCTCATTGAAATGGACAGAATAGTGAAAAGGCTTGGTTTAGAGTGGATGTGGAGAGGATGTCTCCATTAAACATAGAAACATAGAAAATAGGTGCAGGAGGCAGCATCTCTGGATGAAAGGAATAGGTGACGTTTCCCGGGTCGAGACCCTTCATCAAAAGTCTCGTCCCCAGAAACGTCACCCATTCCTTCTCTCTGGAGATGCTGCCTGACCCGCCGAGTTACTCCAGCATTTTGTGTCTGTTTAGAAGGATGAGAGGACACCTCATTGAAACATGTAAGATTGTTAAGGGCTTGGGCATGCTGGAGGCAGGAAACACGTTCCCGGTGTTGGGGGAGTCTAGAACCAGAGGCCACAGTTTAAGAATAAGGGGTAAGCCATTTAGAACGGAGACGAGGAAACACTTTTTTTCACAGTGAATGGTGAGTCTGTGGAATTTCATTTCGGAGTCACGTGAGTGACTTCGTGAAGAGCCCGCCGGCGCGCATGCTCGACATATCGTCGTACCGCGTTGCTGCGACGGCTGGCGGTGGAGCGCGCTCCTCGCCAGCCCTTCAGAAGGGGCCACGGAGGTAAGTATTCTACCTTTAGTTGGTGGTCCTTGTTGTTGGTTTTGTCTTGCAGCAAGGACATGGATGGGAGTTCCAAGGGCCGGAGGACGTCAGGACGAGTTCGCCGGTCAACAGTTCCGGGGCCTTTACCATCGGCAGTACCTGCATCGCAGGCCGGGACTCAGGCGGAGATGTGGGTAAGCCCTGTGTTTACAGGTCCAGATCCGCCAGCACACCACAGCTCGGAGGAGTTCGACGAGGAGGAGTGTGGTGTGCCGCCAGAGCAGGGGGACCCTGCCATGGCAGTCAGGTCGTCAGCGGGCTCGCTGGCGACCTCGAGCTGGGTGCGTGCGGCTGCACGGCCTGTTCCACTCCGAGAAGGGGAAGGGCAGGAGCCCAGAAGCCTAACCCTACCAGGGCTAAGGCATTGCCTGACACGGAGGAGCGGTCAGGTTCCAGGGAAAGACCCGGGGCGGCTGTGAGGTCCAGCCGGCACGCCCCGACTCTCGACGCCGGGACGGGTCGGTCGAGTCGGGTCTCGTCACGGTCGCCGAGCCCCCCATGGATGGGTGGGCGAGACCATGCGTCGGCAACGTCCACGATGTGGGCAGCCGGCAAGACTGCGCGGGCCCCAGGCAGCCATGCTTCGGCTGGTGCCGACACCTCGCCGCAAGTGCCCTTAGTGGCAGCGGCTTCAGCTCCCGCTAAACGGAGGCGGTTGAACACGCCCGCGCAGGAATCGCGCAGTTCGCCTCGGCGGCTGTTAGCGACAACTACCGGCACCGGCAGGGCCTCGACGAGGTGCGGGCCGATGACAGGAGCCCGGTTTTCTTTTCAGAGCCGGAGGACTCCGACCACCTGAGTGTTCAGGGTGAAGGGCGTATTGACCGTATGGAGCGGCTGCTGGAGCTCCTGCTTCAACGTCAACAACAGCAGGGCAGCAACAGGCACAGGGCGTCTTCACAAACATCTACCATCAGCCTGGAGCAGCAGGAAGAAGTCCTCATCCAGGCAATGAGCCGTCACAAGGCTCCATCCAATTGCAACTCCCTCAACGTGCCTGTGGTCAATACGCCGATATGGGGCAACATCAGTGCGGCTATCCGTCAACAGGAGGTAAAACTGCAGCGGATCCTGAAGCTCCTCACGGCCGGTATTACCGCCTTTGTGCGGTCGGTGGACGGGGACGAATTGAATTTGGACCAGGGAGATGCCCTGGCCCTCCTGTGCGCGACCCAGCACGAAATTAACGGGTTTCGCAAAACCAGCATCCGCCCAGCGCTCAATCCAAAGTTTGCAGGAGTGTGCAAACCACCGCCGCCGCCCCCGCCCCGTCAGCTCTTTGGGAAGGACCTCTCGAAGAGAGTCAAAGAGCTTGACGAGCAAGCCAAAACGGTGGGGATCATGCGCCCTCAGAGTGCCCCCACACCGTCAGGCTCAAAGTCTCCATACATTCGATCACGAGGGTCTGCCAGTACCTCGACGAGGACCCAGCCTCAAGCTCCACAACGACAGCAACATCAGACCCAGCACCAGGGGTCTTTTTTAGGACAGGGTCGGCAGAGACCCTGGTGGAAAACGAAGACGCAGCGCCCTCAAGCCAACCCAGCACCTCCACGTCCACACACGCGTGTCAAGGACCGCCGGTAACCACGGAGGTGAGGGGGTCTGGTTCTCTCTTTTCTCTCTGTTTAACTTCACATGTTGGTGGTCACCTTCGGTGGTTTTTTGGGTGCATGAGGTAATTTCACTGGTGACGAGTATGTGTTGCAGAATATTCAGGGGCATAAAATTGAGTTTATTAATGGCGACATTCCTCCATCCCAGCACATGCCCGCTCGAACATTTAAAATTATCTGCTGCAGAACAGGCAGCCGGCTATAAGGAATTGTTAAGTCTTGAGCAAAGGAGTGATTAAGAGAGTGGTGCATGAGCCAGTTGAATTTGTTTCGAACATATTCACCAGACCTAAGAAGGATGGAAGTTGTCGTGTCATTATTGATCTAACCCGTTTGAATACTTTTGTAACATATTCTCATTTTAAAATGGATACGATGAAACAACCAAATCATTGATTTCTCATGGTTGTTTTATGGCATGCATCGGTTTAAAAGACGCATATTATTCCGTATCCGTCCAGAAATGTGACAGAAGGTTTTAAAAATTCATCTGGATGGGGCAACTCTGGCAGTACAAGGCTTTGCCTAATGAGCTCACCACAGCCCTAGATTGTTCACTAAATTAGTGAAGCCAATTATGGCTTATTTGAGACAACGACACCATATAGTATGGCCTATTTAGATGATGTCTTAATTGTGGGCCACACCCTGGAATTGGCTGAGCAGGGTGTTGCAGCTGCTGTCAATATATTTCAACAATTGGGGTTTATTGTCCATCCAGAGAAATCAAAGTTCTACCCTGCCCAGGTGATTAATTACCTAGGGTTCACGGTGAACTCTATAAGCATGAGGGTTACCATTCCAATTAACAAGATTGAGGAGGTTACCCAGGTATGTCAAGATTTAATCCGCACCAATATACCATCGATTCGGCACTTAGCTACAATAATTGGGAAGCTGGTAGCTTTGTTTTCGGCAGCGCGATATGGACCTTTGCATTATCAGAATTTGCAAAGAGCTAAAATTGCTGCGTTAAAACAGAACGTTGGTTATTATGATCGGTCCATGCAGCTGCCGCCCGAAGCGATAAATGAGTTGCAATGGTGGGTGTGTCACATTAGCAACTCATTCAAGCCTATTAGGGAGGCTAATCCGGTGGTATATTTGCAAACTGATGCAAGCTCCAATGGTTGGGGATCCACGAATAATTGCTCTAGTTGTGGTGGCAGATGGGACACCCTTGAATCAACGATGTTGTTAGCTCAAGGGATTAACTATTTGGAGTTGCTGGCAGCATTCCACGGACTTCGTGCGTATTGTTCTAAGCTTGTGGAGCACATGTCCGTCTCCAAATAGACAACACCACAGCAGTAGCATATTTAAACCATATGGGTGGTACCAGGCCTGTTTCGTGTGACAAATTGGCAAACTCAATTTGGCTCTGGTGTGTTCAAAGAGACATTTGGATTTCAGCTACCTATTTGCCAGGTGAGCTTAATACTGTGGCGGACACCAGGTCACGCAAATTTAATGACAACATTGAATGGATGTTGCATCCTGAGATCTTTTCTAAAGTCACAGCCAAATTTGGTAAACCGGACATTGACCTCTTTGCGTCACGGTGGAACCATCAGGTACCAACCTACGTTTCATGGGAACCAGATCCTGGGGCAATAGCGCTAGATGCATTCTCGCTGGACTGGGGGAAGTGGTTTTTCTATGCCTTCCCCCCATTTTGCCTCATCAGTCGGGTATTGGGAAAGATTCAGGCAGATGCTGCCAAGGGCATCCTTATTATACCCGACTGGCCCACACAGCCTTGGTATCCGGTGGTCTTTGACATGCTCAACGAACCTTGGGTCCTTTTGAAGGGTTGCCCACAATTGGTTACTCACCCTGTGTCAGGGGAGCCGCATCCCTGCCATGGCTATTTAAATTTGTTGGCTTGCAGGTTCTGAACAGGCCGTTAGTCCAATACGGCCTCTCGGCTCGGACCATGGATACCACCGGGGCGTCGTGTCGAGAGTCTACAAGGCGAAGATACCGCTCGCATATTAAGAAGTGGGAAGCCTACTGCAGCCGCTCTCGCATCATGTACGATGACGTGACAACAACCGACGTCCTGGAATTCCTCGCGGGGTTGCACCATGATGAACACTTAAGTTACAGTGCCATCAACAGCGCCAGAAGTGCGCTATCATTCTACCTCAGTTTGGAGGTAGGATCCAACAGGCTAGTGTCCAGACTCATGCGGGGTATATTCAATATGAATCCGCCTACACCACGCTATAATATCACCTGGGATGTCAGGGACGTATTAACCCTGCTCAGGACGTGGTCACCCATGGAAGGGCTCCAACTGGACCAACGCACCATGAAGCTGGTGATGTTACTAGCGCTGACTTCAGCTCAGAGGGTACAGACACTACACAAACTTCGTGTCGACAGAATGACGTCTACCCCCACAGAAGTAGTCTTTTTCATTGACGAGCTACTAAAGCAGCATAGACCTGGGTGCACAGGGCTGCAGCTGAAGTTCCCGGCATACCCCGCAGATGCTAGGCTATGTGTAGCCTCACATATCCGCCACTATGTCAAGGTGACGGCACGCATCAGAGGAATGGAGCGATACCTGCTTGTCACTCATAAGAGACCTCATCATCGAGTGACAGTCCAGACGATATCCATGTGGCTTCCAGTCGTTTTGGGTAAGTCAGGTATCGACACTAATGTGTTCAAGTCTCTTTCCAACAGGGCTGCATCGACGTCATCGGCGAGGGTCATGGAGGTGCCCATGGACAAAATTCTCGCTACAGCAGGATGGGCTAATGAAGCTGTGTTCCAGCGTTTTTATAACAAGCCTGTTGCTGCTCCTCTACAGTTTACAGAAGCCGTGCTGAATGCAGGTCACGAACGTGGAGATGTCCCCGCATGAGGGGTTTTGATTTGTTATTAATAACTCTGCTCTTGTTTTGCAGTATGAACTATTGAGCAAGTTTGTTCCTCCCATCCATCCCTGGTAGTGGTGTGTCAGCATGGACGTGGTCCAGGGCGTGTAATCACAGAAGCTTTGAAGTCTTCACGAAGTCACTCACGTGACTCCGAAATGAAATAGTAAGATTGAACGAGAACTTACCAGTTCGAAGGTTGATCATTATTTCATGAGGAGTCGAAGTGAGGGATTTCGTGCCCTCCTCGCCCAACCCTCAATCACCTTCATCTGGTAATCTTAGTCACTTCAATCTTACTATGCGAAGTCATTTCTTTGTTGGTTTCTGTGATTCCACGCCGCTACTTTGAAGTATGTCGAGCATGCGCGCCGGCGGGCTCTTCACGAAATCCCTCACTTCGACTCCTCATGAAATAATGATCAACCTTCGAACTGGTAAGTTCTCGTTCAATCTTACTATTCTCTGCCACAGAAGGTAGTTGAGGCCAGTTCATTGGCTATATTTAAGAGGGCGTTAGATGTGGCCCTTGTGGCTAAAGGGATCAGGGGGTATGGAGAGAAGGCAGGTACGGGATATTGAGTTGGATGATCAGCCATGATCACATTGAATGGCGGTGCAGGCTCGAAGGGCCGAATGGCCTACTCCTGCATCTATTTTTCTATGTTTCTATGTTTCTGAAGTCAGGGGGAAAGGGAAGCGACAGATATAGACGGTGATGTAGAAACTAATGATGATAAAGGAGACAGGCCATTGGTAGCGGTGGGCTAGGTGAAAACGGGTTAAATAGAAACATAGAAACATAGAAACATAGAAAAATAGGTGCAGGAGTAGGCCATAGGTACAGGCAACGAGACTCAACAAGACGACTTTGAAGTCTTGTGTGGGGGAGGGATGGGGAGAGAGAGGTGATGCAAGGGTTACTTGAAGTTAGAGAAGTCAATGTTCATACCACTGGGGTGTTAGCTGCCCAAGCAAAATATGTGGTGCCGTTCCGCCAATTTGCGCTGGGCCTCACTCTGACAATGGGGGAGGCCCAGGACAGAAAGGTCAGATTGGGGATGGGAAGGGGAGTTAAAGTGTTCGGCTTACCCCGGGAGATCAGGTAGGGCCAGGCGGACTGCCTGACCCGCTGAGTTCCTCCAGCACTTTGTGTTTAGCTTTGGACCAACTTGCCCGCGACCACTAAAATGCCTCATCTGCACTACTCCCCCCCTGACTGTATCTGGCCCATATCCCTCTGGCAGGACTTTACACAATAGACAATAGATGCAGGAGTAGGCCATTCGGCCCTTCGAGCCAGCACCGCCATTCAATGTGATCACGGCTGATCATCCCCAATCAGTACCCGTTCCTGCCTTCTCCCCATATCCCCTCACTCCGCTATCTTTAAGAGCCCTATCTAGCTCCCTCTTGAAAGCATCCAGAGAACCTGCCTCCACCGCCCTCTGAGGCAGAGAATTCCACAGACTCACGACTCTCTGTGAGAAAAAGTGTTTCCTTGTCTCCGTTCTAAATGGCTTACCCCTTATTCTTAAACTGTGGCCCCTGGTTCTGGACTCCCCCAACATCGGGAACACGTTTCCTGCCTCTAGCGTGTCCAAACCCTTAATAATCTATAAACATAATAAGCATCTAGAAAGATAATAAACATAATATATGTTTCAATAAGATATCCCCTCATCCTTCTAAACTCCAGAGTGTACAAGCCCAGCCGCTCCATTCTCTCAGCATATGACAGTCCCGCCATCCTGGGAATTAACCTTGTAAACCTACGCTGCACTCCCTCAATAGCAAGAATATCCTTCCTCAAATTAGGGGACTTCAGCTTGCATTAAACCTTATTGTCACGTGTACCAAGGTACAGTGAAGAGCATTTTGCTGTGTACTATCCAGTCGAAGAACAGACTACACGTGGTTCCAATCCACAGGGCACAGATGAAGGATAACGGCTGCAACATTTGGATAAGGTCTGATAAAGCCCAAATAAAAATTGTTCAAAGGTCTCCAATGATTCAGGGACAGTTTCTTCCCAGCTGTTATCAGGCATCTCAACCATCCTATCATCAACCAGAGAGCGGTCCTAACCTACCATCTACCTCATTGGAGACCCTTTAAACTATTTTGAATCAGACTTTATCAAACTTCACCTTGCACTAAAACGTCATTCACGTTATTCCCTTTAGCCTACATCTGTTCACTATGAACGGCTCGATTGGAATCATGTATAGTCTTACCGCTGCCTGGTTAGCACGCAACAACAAACCCTTTCACCGTACCTCGGTACACGTGGCAATACATGAATAAATGATTAGTAGGTATAAAAGTTCTTAGTTTTAGATTAGTAACATATAAAATTATAAAAGGACTGGACAAGCTAGATGCAGGAAAAATGTTCCCAAAGTTGGGCGAGTCCAGAACCAGGGGCCACAGTCTTAGAATAAAGGGGAGGTCATTTAAGGCTGAGGTGAGAAAAAACTTTTTCACCCAGAGAGTTGTGAATTTGTGGAATTCCCTGCCACAGAGGGCAGTGGAGGCCAAGTCACTGGATAGATTTGGGGCTAATGGAGTCAAGGCATGTGTGGAGAAGGCAAGGCACGGGTTATTGGTAGGGGACGATCAGCCATGATCACAATGAATGGCGGTGCTGGCTCGAAGGGCCGAATGGCCTCCTCCTGCACCTATTTTCCATGTTTCTATGTTTCTATCTAAGTGTGTAAGGGGTTATGGGGAAAAGGCTAGAGAATGGGGTTCAGAGGGAAAGATAGAGCGGCCATGATTGAATGGCGGAGTTAGACTTGATGGGCCGAATGGCCTAATTCTGCTGCTAGAACATTGGGTGGTGTATCTGTGGAATTCATTGCCACAGACGTCAGAAGAGGCCAAGTCAATGGATATTTTAAAGTTCTAGATTGATATATTCTAGGTGGTGCTGTGGATAATGAAGTAGATTTTCAAAGTCTGCAGAGAGATTTGGGCCATTTGGAAGAGTGGGCTGAAAGATGGCAGATGGAGTTTAATGCTGATAAGTGTGAGGTGCTACATCTTGGCAGGACAAATCAAAATAGGACGTATATGGTAAATGGTAGGGAATTGAGGAATGCTGTGGAACAGAGGGATCTAGGAATAACCGTGCATAGTTCCCTGAAGGTGGAATCGCATGTAGATAGGGTGGTAAAGAAAGCTTTTGGTGTGCTGGCCTTTATAAACCAGAGCATTGAATATAGGAGTAGGGAAGTAATGTTAAAATTGTACAAGGCATTGGTTAGAGCAATTCTGGAGTATGGTGTACAATTTTGGTCGCCTAATTATAGGAAGGATGTCAACAAAATAGAGAGAGTACAGAGGAGATTTACTAGAATGTTGCCTGGGTTCCAGCAACTAAGTTACAGAGAAAGGTTGAACAAGTTAGGTCTTTATTCTTTGGAGCGCAGAAGGTTAAGAGGGGACTTGATTGAGGTCTTTAAAATGATGAAAGGGATAGACAGAGTTGACGTGGATAAGTTTTTCCCATTGAGGGTAGGGAAGATTCAAACAAGAGGGCATGACATGAGAATTAAGGGACAGAAGTTTAGGGGTAACATGAGGGGGAACTTCTTTACTCAGAGAATGGTGGCTGTGTGGAATGATCTTCTAGCAGAAGTGGTGGAGGCAGGATCGATTTTAACATTTAAAAGTAAAGTGGATAGGTATATGGACGGGAAGGGAATGGAGGGGTATGGCCTGAGTGCAGGTAGATGGGACTAGGGGAAAATAAATGGTCCCCGTTCCTGCCTTCTCCCCATATCCCTTGATTCCGTTAGCCCTTTCAGCTCTATCCAACTCTCTCTTGAAAACATCCAGTGAATCGGCCTACACTGCCTTCTGTGGCAGAGAATTCCACAGATTCACAACCCTGGGTGAAAACGTTTTTTCCACATCTCAGTGCTAAATGGCCCCACCCTTTATTCTTAAAGTGTGACCACTGGTTCTGGACTCCCCTAACATGGGGAACATTTCTCCTGCCAGCCTGTCCAATCCCTTAAGAATTTAATATTTCTATAAGATGCCCTCTCATCCTAAATTCCAGTGAATATTTTTAAGCCCAGTAGATTCATTCTTTCATCATATGTCAGTCCCGCCATCCCGGGAATTAACATGGCGAACCTACGCTGCACTCCCTCAATAGCACGATTGAATGGCAATAGACAAGAGACAATAGGTGCAGGAGTAGGCCATTCGGCCCTTCGAGCCAGCACCGCCATTCAATGGGATCATGGCTGATCATCCCCAATCAGTATCCCAATAGACAATGGCGGAGTAGACTTGATGGGATGAATGGCCTAATTCTGCTCGTATAACTAATGAACATATCAACGGTCCCGTCTGTAAAACTTGTCCTCGGCCCTCCTTCAACTAATTCCTCTCTCATATTAAACTCTCAATATCAAAATTTGGATAAATATTCCCGTACTCTGAGAAAAAGGACTCACAGTCCTAACCAGCTGTTCTGCGTCCCTGCCCTTCCAGCCACCTCATCGGAGACATTTAAGAGATCTTTAATCAGACTTAATCGGACTTTATTAACTCTGGTTTAATTTACATTGCAGATACAGCGTGGAAATAGGCCCTTCAGCCCACCCAGTCCGCACCGACCAGCGATCCCCGCACGTTAACACTACCCTACACACACTGGGGACAATTTTACATTTACACCAGGCCAATTAACCTACAGGACCTGTACGACTTTGGAGCGTGGGATGGTCCTTATCCCTCCAAAAGCTGCCCTATCCATGTACCTGTCTAACTGATTCAAGATTCAAGAGAGTTTATTGTCATGTGTCCCAGATAGACAATAGACAATAGGTGCAGGAGTAGGCCATTCGGCCCTTCGAGCCAGCACCGCCATTCAATGTGATCATGGCTGATCATTCAACTCAGTATCCTGCACCTGCCTTCTCCCCATATCCCCTGACTCCGCTGGTTTTAAGAGCCCTATCTAGCTCTCTCTTGAAAGCATCCAGAGAACCGGCCTCCACCGCCCTCTGAGGCAGAGAATTCCACAGACTCGCCACTCTCTGTGAGAAAAAGTGTTTCCTCATCTCCGTTCTAAATGCCTTGTCATGAGGCCAATTCACTGGATGCTTTCAAGAGAGAGCTGGATAGGGCTCTTAAAGATAGCGGAGTCAGGGGATATGGGGAGAAGGCAGGAACGGGGTACTTATTCATAGAATCATAGAATCATAGAAAAATAGTAGAGTAGACCATAGCAGGAAAAATAGCAGGAGTAGACCATTCGGCCCTTCGACCCTGCACCGCCATTCAATATGATCATGGCTGATCATCCAACTCAGTATCCCGTACCTGCCTTCTCTCCATACCCCCTGATCCCTTTAGCCACAAGAGCCACATCCAACTCCCTCTTGAATATAGCCAATGAACTGGCCTCAACTACCCTCTGTGGCAGAGAATTCCACAAACTCACCACTCTCTGTGGAAAGAATGTTTTCCTCATCTCGGTCCTAAAGGAATTCCCCCTTATCCTTAGACTGTGACCCCTTGTTCTGGACTCCCCCAACATCGGGAACAATCTTCCTGCATCTAGCCTGTCCAACCCCTTAAGAATTTTGTAAGTTTCTATAAGATCCCCCCCTCAATCTTCTAAATTAAAGTACAAGCCAAGTCTATCCAGTCTTTCTTCATATGGAAGTCCCGACATCCCAGGAATCATGCCAATGAAAGCCAATGTGCCAAAAACCTTTTAAGCCTTGATGATGAGAATATCAGGGAATGGTGACATCTGGAATATTGGGACTGAGGAAAAACATCACACACATTCTGCTGTCAATATACTCTAAGCTAGTTTACTGTCCAAGAGGCTCCGTCTATGCTAGTCCCACCTGCCCGCATTTGTGGCCCATATCTGTGCTGAGAAGATTTACAAGGACGTTTAGGCTCTAGACTTTACAGATACAGCTCGGAGACAGGCCCTTCGGCCCATCATGTCCACGCCAACTTTCTATAAGATCCCCCCTCAATCTTCTAAATTCCAGCGGGTACAAGCCGAGTCTACCCAGTCTTTCTTCATATGAAAGTCCCGACATCCCAGGAATCAGCCAGGAATAAGATCTCAGAGAAAACCCACGCAGGTGACGGAGAGCGTGCAAACTCCGCACAGACAGCACCCGTGGTCGGGATGTCTGTAAGGCAGTAGCTCTACCGCTGCGCCACCGTGCTGCCCTGCATCCTTCACTGTCCGCAATTGTTGTGCTATCCACACACTTACTAACCAACCCATCCATATTTTCGTTCAGTTCATTGGCTATTTTTAAGAGGGAGTTAGATGTGGCCCTTTTGGCTAAAGGGATCAGGGGGTATGGAGAGAAGGCAGGTACGGGATACTGAGTTGGATGATCAGCCATGATCATATTGAATGGTGGTGCAGGCTCGAAGGGCCGAATGGCCTACTCCTGCACCTAATTTCTATGTTTCGATGTTTCTATGTCGTGGGGTAGACTGACTCCCCAACCCCCACCCCAATCTTTTCACATCCCCAATCCCTTCCACTCATCACTTTAATTTAATGTTTCATGTGTTTTGTGTTTTTGCGACTGTTGGCAGCTCAATTTCAATTTCCCTCCTGGAATAAATAAAGTTCTTAAGAAGGAATGGCAGATGCTGGATAGGCGAAGGTTACACAAAAAGGCTGGAGAAACTCAGCGGGTGCAGCAGCATCTATGGAGCGAAGGAGATAGGCGACGTTTCGGGCCGAAACCCTAGCTTCTATATACACTGTATATCACATAGATTGGCACGGAGGCGCAGTGGTAGAGTTGCTGCCAGAGACCTGTGTTCGATCCCGACTGCGGATGCTATTCCCCGGGAATATCTTCCCCACCACTGGCGTGGTGCTTCAACACCCTTCTTCAGACTCATTTCGGGTCGATACGAAATGTCACCTACCCACGTTCTCCAGGGACGCTGCCTGGCCCGCTGAGTTACTCCAGCACTTTGTGTCCTTCTCTGCATGAACCAGCATCTGCAGTCCTGAAGGGAGATAAAAATGCTGGAGAAACTCAGCGGGTGAGGCGGCATCTATGGAGCGAAGGAAATAGGCGACGTTTCGGGTCGAGACCCTTCTTCAGACCGATGTGTGGGGTGGTGGGGGTGGGAAGAATAAAGGAAGAGGCGGAGACAGTGGGCTGAGGGAGAGCTGGGAAGGGGAGGAGAGAGCAGGGACTACCTGAAATTGGAGAAGTCAATGTTCATACAGGGCCTGTCCTACTTTATGCGATGAACGTGATCAAACTATAAGTGGGAGGTCAGGTGATCCCCTGTACAGGGCCGTTCCCACCAGCATGCGCCTCCATGCGGCAAGCGCGACCAAACCGGCAGCGAGGGCCGCGCGGAGGTCGGGTGAGTGGCGCAACGCGGCGCAAAGTGCGGCGCACTTGGAGCGAAGTCTAAGATAAGTTCGCCAGGACAGAGAGGGGCACACAGAGAGGGGCACAGAGGCACACACACAGAGGGCCACGGAGCCACACACATTGAGGGTCACGGAGGCACCTACAGATAGGTTCACGGAAGCACGACGTCAGGGCGGTGTGTAATGCGTCGAGGCGACTGCGAGCCGACAAGCCGTTGAATTTTTGAACATAGTCAGTTTTTCGGAGCCCCGCGCGGTGTCGGGACGAACTCCGCACAATTCCGCACGGCTCCGGCGATCGAAGTGGGACCGGCCCCGCGACGCCGGACGACTCAAGCGACCACGTTAGGTCGCACTAATCGCATAGAGTTGCATGCTGGTGGGACAGGCCCTTACCGCTGGGGTGCAAACTGCCCAAGGGAAATATGAGGCGCTGCTCCTCCAATTTGCTGTGGGACTCACTCTGGGCATGGAGGAGGCCCAGGACAGAAAGGCCGGATTCGGAATGGGAGGGAGAGTTGAAGTGCTGAGCCACCGGGAGATCAGGTTGGCATCTGCAGTTCTGAAATCAGGAAACGGGTCTGACGAGGTGTTCGGACCCGAAAAACATCACCCATCATCTATCGCCAGAGAAGTTGACTGACCCTCTGAGCTACTCCAGTGTGTAGGAAGGAACTGCAGATGCGGGACAGAGCGCATCTCCGGAGAGAAGGAATGGGTGACGTTTAAGGGTCTCGACCGGAAACCCTCCAGAATTCCAGAGTCTAAAGCCCTCTGGGGTACTTCTAAAGTTTGCACTAATTTAAATAAGCATGAAGGAACTGCAGATGCTGGTTCAAACCGAAGATAGACACCAAAATGCTGGAGTAACTCAGCGGGACAGGCAGCATCTCCGGTGAGAAGGAATGGGCGACGTTTCGGGTCGAGACCCTTCTTCAGACTGGGATAGGGATAAGGGAAAGGAGAGATATAGACGGTGATGTGGAGAGATAAAGAACAATGAATGAAAGATACGCAAAAAAGTATCGATGATAATGGCGGGACTGTCATATGCTGTTAGAATGGAGCGGCTGGGCTTGTACACTCTGGAGTTTAGACGGATGAGAGGATATCTTATTCAAACACATTAAGATTATTAAGGGTTTGGACACGCTAGAGGCAGGAAACATGTTCCCGATGTTGGGGAGTCCAGAACCAGGGGCCACAGTTTAAGAATAAGGGGCAAGCCATTTAGAACGGAGATGAGGAAACACTTTTTCTCACAGAGAGTTGTGAGTCTGTGGAATTCTCTGCCTCAGAGGGCGGTGGGGGCGGGTTCTCTGGATACTTTCAAGGGAGAGCTATATAAGGCTCTTAAAGATAGCGGAGTCAGGGGATATGGGGAGAAGGCAGGAACGGGGTACTGATTGGGGATGATCTGCCGTGATCACATTGAATTCTCACATTAATGTGACCCCACATTAAGGGGTTGGACAGGCTAGATGCAGGAAGATTGTTCCCGATGTTGGAAAAGTCCAGAACAAGGGGTCACAGTCTAAGGATAAGGGGGAATTCCTTTAGGACCGAGATGAGGAAAACATTCTTTACACAGAGAGTGCTGAACCTGTGGAAATCTCTGCCACAGAAGGTAGTTGAGGCCAGTTCATTGGCTATATTCAAGAGGGAGTTGGATGTGGCTCTTGTGGCTAAAGGGATCAGAGGGTATGGAGAGAAGGCAGGAACGGGGTACTGATTGGGGATGATCAGCCGTGATCATATTAAATGGCGGTGCTGGCTCGAAGGTCCGAATGGCCTACTCCTGCACCTATTGTCTATTGTCTATTGATGTTGGGGGCGTCCAGAACCAGGGGCCACTGTTTAAGAATAAGGGGTAACCCATTTAGAACGGAGACGAGGAAACACTTTTTCACAGGGAGTTGTGAGTCTGTGGAATTCTCTGCCTCAGAGGGCGGTGGAGGACGGTTCTCTGGATGCTTTCAAGGGAGAGCTAGATAGGGCTCTTAAAGATAGCGGAGTCAGGGGATATGGGGAGAAGGCAGGAACGGGGTACTGATTGGGGATGATCAGCCATGATCACATTGAATGGCGGTGCTGGCTCGATGGGCCGAATGGCCTACTCCTGCACCTATTTTTCTATGTTTCTATGAATGGCGGTGCTGGCTCGAAGGGCCGAATGGCCTACTCCTGCACCTATTTTTCTATGTTTCTATGAATGGCGGTGCTGGCTCGAAGGGCCGAATGGCCTACTCCTGCACCTATTTTTCTATGTTTCTATGTTTCTATGAATGGCGCTGCTGGCTCGAAGGGCCAAATGGCCTACTCCTGCACCTACTGCCTGTTGTCTGTTGTTTGCTGGGTGAAAACGAGAAGCTGGTGTGCGACTTGGATGGGGGAAAGAGGGAATGCCGGGGCTACCTGAAGTGAGAGAGAAATCAAGAGTCATGCCACTGGGCTGTAAGCTGCCCACGCGAAATATGAGATGCTGTCTCTCCAGTTTGCGTTTATTTAAATAAGATCTTTCTTAACAATTGGCAGTTTCTCTGCAATTTGTTGACGTGGCCTGACAAACAGTGCAAGGAGCTGCGATGTGTTAGTAACTTGAAGTTCCTTTTAATACCGACACTGCACTTTGACACATCGTTAAGTGAACACTTCCAAACAGAGAAAAGTAAAAGCATTCGTCATATTAAAATAACTTATGATGCATTATAGAACAAGGACAAACGCAATTCCAAATAGTTACAGGATTGTGGATTTTTTTTTTTTTTGAGGGGGGGGGGGGGGGGGGGTTGGTTGGGAAAGTGTTCCTCTTCCTCCCCCTCGGTTCTCTTGGCGTTTTCTTCTCCAAAAAGTCTTTGAAGTTTTTTCTTTCCCCCTCTCTCTTCTTGAGTCTCTGAACTCTCTCCCCCGAGCTCTCTTCCCCCGCACAAGTCCACGACGCAAACCTCTTCTCTCGCCTTGATGGCAAAGCGCTTGCTCTGGGCCGGGGTGGGCTGCGGTCACTCAGCGGGGAGTTGCGGCCCTGCTTCCAGTTAAATAGTTTGACCGGACGATCGCTGGGGGGGCGGGGGGTCTATAATCGGCGAGCGCAGGCGTCCATTTGAGACGGGGCATCAATTTGAGGATCGGTACCTCAACGTTTTTGTTTTTGTTGTTCCTTTACTCTTCTAGGCTTAGATTGTCATTACCGTTTCTTGGTGTGTGCATTGTAGGTGTGTGCATTGTGTGTGCATTGTGTGTGTGTGCGAGCGCACATTTCGTGTGTGCGTGCGCATTGCGTGTGTGTGTGCGTGCGTCCGCTGTGTGTGTGCGTGCATGTGAGTGTGCTTGAGTGTGTGTGTGCGTGTGAATGTGTGTGAGTGTGTTTGAGTGTGTGTGTGTTCACGTGAGTGGGTGTGAGTGTGTGTGTTTGTGTGTGTGTGTGTGCACGTGCATGCGTGCGAGTGTGAATGTGTGTATTTGAGTGTGTGTGTGTGTGTGTGTGAGTGTGTGAGTGTGCGCGTGTGTACGCGCGTATGAGTGCGTGTGTGTGTGAGTGTGCATGTGTGTGTGTACGCACGCGCGTGTGAGTGCGTGTGTGTGTGAGTGTGCGTGTTTGAGTGTGTGTGTGTGAGTGCACGTATGTGCTTGTGAGTGTGTGCGTGTGTGTGTGAGTGTGTGGGTGTATGTATGCACATGTGTGCGTGTATATGAGCTTGCGTGTGTGTGCGAGTGTGTGCGTGCGAGTGTGAGTGTGAGTGTGAGTGAGTGTGTGCGTGCGAGTGTGTGCGTGCAAGTGTGTGTGCGTGCGAGTGTGTGCGTGCGAGTGCGAGTGTGTGAGTGAGTGTGTGCGTGTGAGTGTGTGCGTGCGAGTGTGTGCGTGCGAGTGTGAGTGTGAGTGAGTGCGTTCTCTTCTCTCCACCGCAGCAGCAGCAGCAGCAGGGGGGCCTCTACTTGCACACGCTCACCCACTCGGTCACCCTGCACTCGTCGCATGCCACGTAGCAGCACCAGTGGAACTTGCAGTTGCACCGCTCCCTGCGTGACTGACGCAGGATGTTGTGGCCACGCCCGCAGCACAGGCTCTCGCAGTTGTCCAGGCCGGGGCTGGTCTTGTTGCAGATGCGGCCGCGGGTGCCGGCCGAGTCCATCTCGGGCTCGCTCTCGCAGAAGTTGGGCGAGTCCTCGAAGAAGACCAGCCCTCCGGTGGCGGCGGTGGACCTCCGGCGGTGCGGGTGGTGCGGGTGGTGCGGGTGGTGCGGGTGGTCCACCTGGCCCGCGTTGCGGTTGTGGGCTCTGATCAGGGTGGCGTTGTGGAACTTGAGCTTCAGCAGGCCGCCTACCATGCGGAAGTCCGGCGTCACCTGCCAGCAGGTCTTCAGCTGGCAGCTACCAGACGTCCCGTGACACTTGCACTTCCTCTTCATGTTCTCCGCTATCATCTGCAAGGCAAGGACCAGTGGGTTAGCGTTCGACAGGCTTGTATTCACGGGAGTTTACAAGGATGAGGGGGGGGATCTTATAGAAACATATACAATTATAAAAGGACTGAACAAGGGGCTAGATGCAGGAAAAATGTTCCCAGTGCAGCGTAGGTTCCCTGGGATGGCGGGACTGTCATATGAGGAAAGATTGAAAAGACTAGACTTGTATTCACTGGAGATTAGAAGGATGAGGGGGGATCTTATAGAAACACATAAAAGGACTGGACAAGCTATATGCAGGAAAAATGTTCCCAATGTTGGGCGAGTCCAGAACCAGGGGCCACACAGTCCTAGAATAAAGGGGAGGTCATTTAGGACTGAGGTGAGAAAAAACTTTTTCACCCAGAGAATTGTGAATTTGTGGAATTCCCTGCCACAGAGGGCAGTGGAGGCCAAGTCACTGGATGGATTTAAGAGAGAGTTAGTTAGAGCTCTAGGGGCTAGTGGGGTCAAGGGATATGGGGAGAAGGCAGGCACGGGTTATTGATTGGGGTCGATCAGCCATGATCACAACGAATGGCGGTGCTGGCTCGAAGGGCCGAATGGCCTCCTCCTGCCCCTATTTTCCATGTTTCTATGTTTCTATCCAAGTGTGTAAGGGGTTATGGGGAAAAGGCTAGAGAATGGGGTTCAGAGGGAAAGATAGATCGGCCATGATTGAATGGCGGAGTTAGACTTGATGGGCCGAATGGCCTAATTCTGCTGCTAGAACATTGGGTGGTGAATCTGTGGAATTCATTGCCACGGACATCAGTAGAGGCCAAGTCAATGGATATTTTTAAGTTCTAGATTGATGTTTCTAAGGCATATGCAACACCCGTGTACACAATCAAGATCGCAGTGCAGTGCAGCGTAGTTTCAGGGTACACTATCCTACATGCACTAGGGACCATAGCAGAAGCAGGGCTGGAAACTGGAAGTACCCTGAACTAATTCCGCTACCACCATCATCCATTACAACAAGCGATGGCTCCCCGCTGCTTGTCGCCGGAAGCTTGCGTCCTTTTCAGGACGGATGATCACAGCGAGGTCGACATTTGAAAGGTGGAAGATGGACACGAAAGAAGATGACCGAAGCCAATTAACCTACAACCCTGCACGTCTTTGGAGTGTGGGAGGAAACCGGAGATCTCGGAGTAAACCCACGCAGGTCACGGGGAGAACGTACAAACTCCGTACAGACAGCACCCGTGGTCAGGATCGAACCTGGCGCTGTAAGAGAGGTTCCAACCCAAATCGTCACCCATTCCTTCTCTCCAGAGATGCTGCTGGTCTATTTATGTGTCTATCTCGAGGTCCTACTGTAGTTGTACAGGGCCCTAGTGAGACCGCACCTGGAGCATTGTCTGCAGTTTTGGTCTCCCTAATTAGAGGAAGGGCATTCTTGCTACTGAGGGAGTGCAGCGTAGGTTTACAAGGTTAATTCCCGGGATGGCGGGACTGTCATATGATGAAAAAATGGGTCAACTGGGCTTATATTCACTAGAATTTAGAAGAATGAGATGGGATCTTATAGAAACATAAAATTCTTAAGGGATTGGACAGGCTGGATGCAGGAAAAATGTTCCCAATGTTGGGGGAGTCCAGAACAAAGGCTCTCAGTTTAAGAATAAGTGGTCGGCCATTTAGAACCGAGATGAGGAAAAACGTTTTCGCCCAGAGGGTTGTGAATCTGTGGAATTCTCTGCCACAGAAGGCAGTGGAGGCCAATTGACTGGACGTTTTAATGAAAGAGTAAGAAATAGCTCTTCGGGCAAATGGAATTAAAGGATATGGGGAGGAAGCAGGAACGGGGTACTGAGTTGGATGATCAGCCTTGATCATATTGAATGGCGGAGCTGGTTCGGACTCAGACACTGAAAGGCTGGAGTAAGTCAGCGGGTCAGACAGCATCTCTGGACGGAAGGAATGGGTGACGTTTCGGGTCGAGACTCTGCTTCAGAAAGATTTAACCCAGTTTGAACATTAAAAAAACGCCAGCGCTGTTACTCGACTAATTACATGTTACGGTAGTTTCAATTGCATGTGAATGTTACATTTCAGGGACTTTATTGAATAGCAGGGGATTCAGGTCTTAATTGAGGGCGGTATCACTGAAAGATGGGCTTTACCCTCCCGCGCTCTATTATAACTTGCAGTGTAACGGGCCTGTCCTTGTTCCTTATCTCTCCACATCACTGTTTATATCTCTCGTTTCCCTGATCCCTGACCAGTCTGAAGAAGGGTCTCGACCCGAAACGTCGCCTATCTCCTTCGCTCCTTAGATGCTGCTGCACCCGCTGAGTTTCACCAGCTTTTTGTGTAACCCTCGATTCTCCAGCATCTGCAGTTCCTTCTTTAACACTTTGTCTACTCCACTGCGATATCTCCTCAAGCTGTCCTACCAGCCTCCGACTCCATGCGATGAGCGCGATCAAACTAGAAGCGGGGGCCGCGCGGAGGTCGGGTGATCCCCTGTACAGGGCCGTTCCCACCAGCATGCGCCTGCATGCGGCAAGCGCGACCAAACTGGCAGCGAGGGCCGCGCAGAGGTCGGGTGAGTGGCGCAACGCGGCGCAAAGTGAGGCGAACTTGGAGCAAAGTCTTCAAGGTACGTTTGCCAGGACAGAGAGGGGCACACAGAGAGGGGCACAGAGGCACACACACACAGAGGGGCACAGAGGCGCACACACACAGAGAGGGGCACAGAGGCACACACACACAGAGGGTCACGGAGGCACCTACAGAGAGGGTCACGGAGGCACGACGTTGAGGCAGTGTGTAATGCGTCGAGGCGACTGCGAGCTTCAAGCCGTTGCCGCGCGGAAGTTTTTAAACATGGTCAGTTTTTCGGAGCCCCGCGCGATGTCGGGGCGAACTCCGCACAATTCCGCACGGCTCCGGCGATCGAAGTGGGACCGGCCCCGCGACGCCGGACGGCTCAAGCGACCACGTTAGGTCGCGCTCATCGCATGGAGTTGCATGCTGGTGGGACAGGCCCTTAACTGTGGGCACATGAAAAGCTTTCTGTCTCTCATTTTTCTGAAGTATGTGTAAATATTTTTCCAGCTGTTTCTCACATGGGTGGGGGGGGGGGGGGGGGACCGTGTGGACGTACCCTCGATGGTTAAAAACGGTCGATGCCGTGATTGTGAGTATAAGGGCGGCACGGTGGCACAGCGGTCGAGTTGCTGCCTCACAGCACCGGAGACCCGAGTTCCATCCCAACTACGGGCGCTGTCTGTGCGGAGTTTGTACGCTCTCCCCGGGAGCACGTGGGTTTTCTCTGCGGTACCCCCCCCCCCCCCCCACCCCACGCTCCAGGTTTGTAGGTTAGTTGGCTTCAGCGAAAATTGTCCCTTGTCTGTGTGGGTGTCAATAGTCAATAGACAATAGGTGCAGGAGGAGGCCATTCGGCCCTTCGAGCCAGCACCGCCATTCAATGTGATCATGGCTGATCTTCCCCAATCAGTACCCCATTCCTGCCTTCTCCCCATATCCCCTGACTCCGCTATCTTTAAGAGCCCTATCTAGCTCTTTCTTGAAAGCCTCCCGAGAACCAGCCTCCACCGCCCTCTGAGGCAGAGAATTCCACAGACTCACCACTCTCTGTGAGAAAAAGTGTTTCCTCATCTCCGTTCTAAATGACTTACCCCTTATTCAGCAATCCCTACACACTAACTCAATACCCACAGATACTAGGGACAATTTTTACATTTACACCAAGCCAATTAACCTACAAACCTGTACGTCGTTGTAATGTGGGAGGAAACCGAAGATCTCGGAGTAAACCCACGCAGGTCACGGGGAGAACGTGCAAACTCCGCACAGACAGCACCCGTATTCAGGATCAAACCCGGGACACTGGCGCTGTAAGGCAGTAGCACTACCACTGCTCCACCATGCCTTATCTCACCCTCTCGGTCTCATTCTCCTGCCTTCTCCCCATAGCTCCTGACACCCGTACTAATCAAGAATCTCTGCCTTAAAAATATCCATTGACTTGGCCTCCACTGCCTTCTAGAAACATAGAAACATAGAAATTAGGTGCAGGAGTAGGCCATTCGGCCCTTCGAGCCTGCACCGCCATTCAATATGATCATGGCTGATCATCCAACTCAGTATCCCGTACCTGCCTTCTCTCCATATCCCCTGATCCCTTTAGCCACAAGGGCCACATCTAACTCCCTCTTAAATATAACCAATGAACTGGCCTCAACTACCCTCTGTGGCAGAGAATTCCAGAGACCCACCACTCTCTGTGTGAAAAAAGTCCTTCTCATCTCGGTCCTAAAGGATTTCCCCCTTATCCTTAAGCTGTGACCCCTTGTCATGGACCTCCCCAACATCGGGAACAATCTTCCTTCATCTAGCCTGTCCAACCCCTTAGGAATTTTGTAAGTTTCTATAAGATCCCCTCTCAATCTCCTAAATTCTAGAGAGTATAAACCGAGTCTATCCAGTCTTTCTTCATAAGACAGTCCTGACATCCCAGGAATCAGTCTGGTACACCACGAATCATTCTGCGACAAAGAATTCCACAGATTCACCACCCTCTGACGAAATTGAGGAAAGTAAGGAAGAAATGCACAGAATCCCTGGCCCAGAGTAAGTGACTCGAGCACCAGAGGACATAGATTCAATGTGAAGGGAAATAGATTTAATGGGAATCTGAGGGGGGTATCTCTTTCCACACAAAGGGTGGTAGGTGCATGGAACAAGCTGCCAGAGGAGGTAGTTGAGGTTGGGGCTATCCCAACGTTTAAGAAACATTTAGAACTGAGATGAGGAAAAACTTTTTCACCAGGAGAGTTGTGAATCTGTGGAATTCTCTGCCACAGAAGGCAGCGGAGGCCAATTCATTGGACGTTTTCAAGAGAGAGTTAGATTTAGCTCTTAGGGCTAATGGAATTTAAGGATCTGGGGTGAAAGCAGGAACGGGGTACTGATTTAGGATGATCAGCCATGATCGTATTGAATGGCGGAATGGTTCGAAGGGCTGAATGGCCTACTCCTGCACCTGTCTTTTTATATTTCTATGAGACTTATGATAAAGTGGATAGGTATATGGACGGGAAGGGAATGGAGGGGTATGGTCTGAGTGCAGGTATATGGGACTAGGGGAAAATGAATGGTCGGCACGGATTGGAAGGGCCGAGAAGGCCTGTTTCCGTGCTGTAATTGTTATATGGTTATTATATGGTTATATGTTTCTGAGAGGAATAAATCAGAGAGATGCACAGAAGATAGACACACAATGCTAGTGTAACTCAGCGGGACGGGCAGGATCTCTGGAGAGAAGGAATGGGTGTCTCTTGCCCAGAGGGGGTGAATCGAGGACCACAGGACATAGGTTTGGAGTGAAGGGGAAAAGACTTAATTGGTTCAAGAAGGAACTGCAGATGCTGGAAAATCGAACGTAGACGAAAATGCAATGAATAGCTTATGTTACAGAGAAAGGTTGAACAAGTTGGGCCTTTATTCTTTGGAGCGCAGAAGGTTAAGGGGGGACTTGATTGAGGTCTTTAAAATGATGAAAGGGATAGACAGAGTTGACGTGGATAAGCTTTTCCCATTGAGGGTAGGGAAGATTCAAACAAGAGGGCATGACATGAAAATTAAGGGACAGAAGTTTAGGGGTAACATAAGGGGGAACTTCTTTACTCAGAGAGTGGTGGCTGTGTGGAATGATCTTCCAGCAGAAGTGGTGGAGGCAGGATCGATTGTAACATTTAAAAGTAAAGTGGATAGGTATATGAACGGGAAGGGAATGGAGGGGTATGGTCTGAGTGCAGGTAGATGGGACTAGGGGAAAATAAATGGTCGGCACGGACTGGAAGGGCAGAGAAGGCCTGTTTCCATGCTGTACTGTCTCAATGGCCTGTGCACCTTATCCCTCCCCCCCCCTTTTAATTTTGTTTTTGCACAGAGTAGGAGCAGTTTTTAATCTCATTGTACATGTGTATAGTGACAATAAAAGGCATTCTGATTCTGATTCTGATTCTGTAATTATTATATGGTTATATGTTGCTTGCTAAAGTAATGGTCTACGTAATGAAACACTTCAGAAACACGGTCTGCAGAAGGGTTTCTGCCCGAAACGTTGCCTATTTCCTTCGCTCCATAGATGCTGCCTCACCCGCTGAGTTTCTCCAGCATTTTTGTCTATCAAAGATTTAATTGGAATCTGAGGGGTAGTTTTTTCACAGAAAGGGTGGCGGGTGTATGGAACAAGCTGCCAGAGGAGGTAGTTGAGGCTGGGACTATCCCAACCTTTAAGAAACAGTGAGGCAGGTAGATGGATAGGACAGGTTTGGACCAAACGCAGGCAGGTGGGACATTGTTGGCCGGTCGGGGCGAGTTGGGCCGAAGGGCCTGTTTCCACACGGTGCCGTTCTATAAATGGCCTGCGTTCTCGGGAGAGTTGGGTCCGAGGAAGAAATGGGAGTAGGAAATGACTCAGGTTCCGTGAGGATAGCATGTTCCTGGAAGCCGGGAGTAGACCAGAACAACCGATGATCTCACATCACGAGGAGGGAAACAAAGTTAGCGATGAAGTCAAACTATATAAAGATCTTTGTTTTGGCTACATTTAGACAGGGTGGGGGAGCTTTCAGTAAGTTGGCACAGCAGAGGCAAGACTCCAAACGCAACATTTTCTGATGTGTTGCGGCTTAATGTGGACCATTACTTTAGCACGCGACAAAACGTTTTCATTGTGCTTTGGTAAACGTGACAACAAGCTCAACCGAACTGAGTCGCCCAGACAATCACACAAACTGGGAAACTGGAAAGGGCAGCACGGTGGTGTAGCGGTCGAGTTGCTGCCTCACAGCGCCGGAGACCCGCGTTCCATCCCGACTACGGGCGCTGTCTGTGCGGAGTTCGTACGCTCTCCCCGGGAGCACGTGGGTTTTCTCTGCGGTTCCCCCCCCCCCCCCACCACCCCCCCACACTCCAAAGACGCACAGGTTTGTAGGCTAGTTGGCTTCAGCGACAATTGTCCCATATGCGTGGGTGTCAATAGACAATAGACAATAGGTGCAGGAGTAGGCCATTCGGCCCTTCGAGCCAGCACCGCCATTCAATGTGATCATGGCTGATCATCCCCAGTCAGTACCCCGTTCCTGCCTTCTCCCCATATCCCCTGACTCCGCTATCTTTAAGAGCCCTATCTAGCTCTCCCTTGAAAGCATCCAGAAAACCGGTCTCCACCGCCCTCTGAGGCAGAGAATTAAACAGACTCACCACTCTCTGTGAGAAAAAGTGCTTCCTCGTCTCCGTTCTAAATGGCTTACTCCTTATTCTTAAACTGTGTGGCCCCTGGTTCTGGACTCCCCCAACATCGGGAACATGTTTCCTGCCTCTAGCGTGTGCAAACCCTTAACAATCATATATGTTTCAATGAGGTCCCCTCTCATCCTTCTAAACTCCAGAGTGTACAAGCCCAGCTGCTCCATTCTCTCAGCAAATGTGACAGCTCCGCCATCCCAGGAATTAACCTTGTAAACCTACGCTGCACTCCCTCAATAGCAAGAATGTCCTTCCTCAAATTAGGGGAGCAAAACTGCACACGAAAGGGTACCTGAATCTGGTGTTTCCACACTTCTGCACCTCTTGCCCGATGGGAGAGAGGAGAAGAGGGGTTGACCACGGGTGAGACTGGTCCTTGATTATGCTGCTGGCCTATCAATGAACTGGCCTCAACTGCCCTCTGTGGCAGAGAGTTCCAGAGACCCACCACTCTCTGTGTGAAAAAAGTCTTTCTCATCTCGGTCCTAAAGGATTTTCCCCTTATCCTTAAGCTGTGACCCCTTGTTCTGGACTTCCCCAACACCGGGAACAATCTTCCTGCATCTAGCCTGTCCAACCCCTTAAGAATTTTGTAAGTTTCTA
Source organism: Raja brachyura (assembly GCA_963514005.1). The sequence goes on along the minus strand of OY740787.1, from coordinate 4,815,836 downwards.
TAAGATCCCCTCTCAATCTCCTAAATTCTAGAGAGTACAAACCGAGTCTATCCAGTCTTTCTTCATTAGACAGTCCTGACATCCCAGGAATCAGTCAGTCTGATGAAGGGTTCCGACCCGACCCATGTTCTCCACAGATGCTGCCTCACCCGCTGAGTTACTCCAGCACTCTGTGAAACGTCACCTATCCATGTTCTCCACAGATGCTGCCTGTCCCGCTGAGTTACTCCAGCATTCTGTGAAACGTCACCTATCCATGTTCTCCACAGATGCTGCCTGTCCCGCTGAGTTACTCCAGCACTCTGTGAAACGTCACCTATCCATGTTCTCCACAGATGCTGCCTGTCCCGCTGAGTTACTCCAGCACTCTGTGAAACGTCACCTATCCATGTTCTCCACAGATGCTGCCTGTCCCGCTGAGTTACTCCAGCACGCACTTTGTGTCTGTTTTCATGTATCGGTCTTTGACATTTCCAGGGTCCAACATTAGAGGGCACAGCTATAAGGTGAGAGGGGGGGAAAGTCTACTGAAGATGAAAGGGACTTTTTTTTAACACAGAGGATGGTGGGGACCTGGAACGCACTGCCAGGGGAGGTGATGGAGCCACATAGGATAGTGTCGTTTAAGAGGAGTTTAGATCGGCACATGAATATCGAGGGAATGATCATAAGACCATAAGTGATAGGAGCAGAATTATGCCTAGGATAGGTCGGACGGGGCCACGGGGGAGGCGCTGCTGCTGCTGCTGCTGCTGCACTCCACGGGCTGCACTACGTCGGGACGGGTGAGGCCGGGCCGGACGTGGCGCTCCGACCCAACAGTCCCCTCGACCCGAGTAGTAGCGGTCAAACACGGGACAAGGGCGGTCCCGTACAGGACAAGCCAAATTTAGCCCGAAATATGGGATGTCCCGGCAAATACGGGATGTCCCGCCTAATACGGGACAGTTGGCGACCCCTAACTGTATTTCTGAACTAAACTAAGCTAAAGATAGCACAGGAAAGGCCCTTTGGCCCACAGCGTCCGTGCTGAACGTGACTCATACACCTCGTTCCCAGTATATCCGTATCTATCCCTTTGTCCTGTATCTGTACACTATGTAATCATGTCCAGCCTTTCCCCTGGCGGGATAGCATGCAACAAAAAAAGCTACACGTGACAATAAATGACTAAATCAAAGTCTTAAGGGCCTGTCCCACTTGGTGTTTTTTTCGCCGACTGCCGACATCATTGACTGACGCATCAGGTCACGGAAACATCGCAGCGTGACGCGGCGTGATGGCGTATAACGCGCGGTGTTTATTCGAGCGTCGCAACTTTTTTTTTGTCGTAGCTAGATTTCAAAATGTTCAAAATCTTTTGGCGACACTGGAAAAATTTGCCACGTGGGACAGGCCCTTTACATCCATGCCGTTATATTCCAGTCCCCTAGAAACGTTAGTCTCCACCGCCCCCCAGGGGCACGGGGCCGCAGCAGTATCGTTGCTGCTGCACGGAGCCAGAGACCCGGGTTCGATCCCGACTACGGGTGCTGTCTGTGCGGAGTTTGCACGCTCTCCCCGTGACCTGCACGGGTTTTTCTCCGAGATCTCCGGTTTCCTCCCTCACACTCCGAAGACGTACAGGTTTTGTGGGTTAATTTAGTTTAGTTTAGTATAGAGACTCAGCACGGAAACAGGCCCTTCGGCCCACCGTGTCTGCGCCTACCAGCGATCCCCGCATATTAACACAATCAAACACACACAAGGGACAACTTACATTTACACCCAGCCCACTAACCTACAAACCTGTACGTCTTTTTGGAGTGCGGGAGGAAACCGAAGATCTCGGAGAAAACCCACGCAGGTCACAGTGAGAACGTACAAACTCCGTACAGGCAGCACCCATGGTCAGGATCGAACCCGGGTCTCTGACACTGCAAGGCAGTATCTCTACCGATATGCCATGGTTCCACCCAGTATTGGCTTAATATAAATGGAAATTGTCCCTAGTGTGTGTAGGACAGTGTTAATGTGCGGGGATCGCTAGCTGGCATGCACTCGGTGGGCCGAAGGGCCTGTTTCCCGGGCTGTAACTCTAAACTAAAACTAGACTAATTGAATGAGGCAGTGCAGCGTAGGTTCACGAGATTGATCCCTGGGATGGCGGGACTGTCATATGAGGAAAGATTGAAAAGACTAGGCTTGTATTCACTGGAGTTTAGAAGGATGAGGGGGCATCTTATAGAAACATATAAAATTATAAAAGGACTGGACTAGCTAGATGCAGGAAAAATGTTCCAATGTTGGGTGAGTCCAGAACCAGGGGCCACACAGTCTTAGAATAAAGGGGAGGTCATTTAAGACTGAGGTGAGGAAAAACGTTTTCACCCAAGGAGTTGTGAATTTGTGGAATTCCCTGCCACAGAGGGCAGTGGAGGCCAAGTCACTGGATGGATTTAAGAGAGAGTTAGATAGAGCTCTAGGGGCTAGTGGAGTCAAGGGATATGGGGTGAAGGCAGGAACGGGGTACTGATTGGGGACGATCAGCCATGATCACAATGAATGGCGGTGCTGGCTCGAAGGGCCGATTGGCCTCCTCCTGCACCTATTGTCTATGTTTCTATGACAGACAGCATCTGTGGAAAGAAGAAATGGAGGGACGTTTCTTGAAGAAGCATCTTGGCTAACATGGACCACCAACATGCCCAAGTAATGAGGCGAGAGAGGGCCGAATGGCCTCCTCCTGCACCTATTTTCTATGGTTCTATGTTTCGATGTAATTTCACAGAGGCCAGTTAATCTATAGACCTCGCGTGTTGGAAGGAACTGCCATTTTCTATGTTTCTATGTTTCTATGAATGCTAGCATTGTATTTATCTTCCTTAACACCAACCAGTGCTGGACTTACCTATAAGCTAAATAAGCTATAGCTGAGGGCCACACACCCTCGGGGGCCTCATTTTGTGAAATATATTTTATTTTATCATTTTTTACACGCAATTTTTTAGAGAAGGGCCTCAAATTTCATACAGCTTAGGGCCTCAGCAGGTGAAAGTCTATTAAACCAACGCAAGTCTATTAAACACTGAAGGGCCTGTTTCCAGGCTGTATGGTAAAGTCTGGTTCACTCAAGACAAGGGCCCAGGTCCCTGTTCCCCTCCACTCTCTGACAGGAACTGCTGACTCAACGTATGTCAGAGAGGATTCTCTTGAACGTCTGCAGGTTTAGAAACAAAACAGAGAAAAACATAGAAACATTGGCGCAGGAGTAGGCCATTCGGCCCTTCGAGCCAGCACCGCCATTCAATATGATCATGGCTGATCATGTAAAATCAGTTCCTGTTTTTTCCCCCATTCCCTTGATTTCTTTAGCCCTAAGAGCTAAATCTAACTCTCTCTTGAAAACATCCAGTGAATTGGCCTCCACTGTCTTCTGTGGCAGAGAATTCCACAGATTCACGACTCTCTGGGTGAAAACGTTTTTCCTCATCTCAGTCCAAAATGGCTGACCCCTTATTCTTAAACTGTGTGACCCCTGGTTCTGGATGCCCCCCCCCCCCCCCCCCACAACACGGGGAACGTTTACATGTACAGGAGAGAGCACATTGACTGCTCGCATCACGGCCTGGTTCAGCGGCTCAAATTCCCAGGAGCGAAGGAGGGGAAAGAGGGAGAGAGCAGGGCCTACCTGACATTGGAGAAGTCAATAGACAATAGACAATAGACTATAGGCAATAGGTGCAGGAGTAGAGGCCATTCGGCCCTTCGAGCCAGCACCGAGCATGGCTGATCACCCCCAATCAGTACCCCGTTCCTGCCTTCTCCCCATATCCCCTGACTCCGCTATTTTTAAGAGCCCTATCTAGCTCTTGAAAGCATCCAGAGAACCTGCCTCCACCATCCTCTGAGGCAGGGAATTCCACAGACTCACCACTCTCTGTGAGAAAAAGTGTTTCCTTGTCTCCGTTCTAAACGGCTGACTCCTTATTGTTAAACTGTGTGGCCCCTGGTTCTGGACTCCCCCAACATTGGGAACATGTTTCCTGCCTCTAGCGTGTCCAAACCCTTAATAATCTTATATGTTTCAATGAGATTGCCTCTTATCCTTCTAAATTCCAGAGTCTACAAGCCCAGCCGCTCCATTCTCTCAGCATATGACAGTCCCGCCATCCCAGGAATTAACCATTGTAAACCTACGCTGCACTCCCTCAATAGCAAGAATGTCCTTCCTCAAATTAGGAGACCACAATACTCCAGGTGCGGCCTCACTAGGGCCCTGTACAACTGCAGAAGGACCTCTTTGCTCCTATATTCGATTTCTCTTGTTATAAAGTTATGCAATGTTCATACCGCCAGGGTGTAAACTACCCGTGAAATACGAGGTGCTGCTCTTCCAATTTACGGTGGGCCTCACTCTGGAAGATATACAGTATGTGTATTTGTGAGTATGTGTGTATCTACGCACACTGATGTTTTTTTCCCCCCTCTCGTTCATCACATTGTTGATAGTGTACGATGTTGACATCAATTCTGTCGTGCCGCTGCCAGTAAAGGGCCTGTCCTACCAGCGTCCGACTCCATGCGGTGAGCGCGATCAAACTAGAAGCGGGGGCCGCACGGAGGTCGGGTGATGCCTGTACAGGGCCGTTCCCACCAGCATGCGCCTGCATGCGGCAAGGGCGACCAAACCGGCAGCGAGGGCCGCGCGGAGGTGGGGTGAGTGGCACAAAGTGAGGCGAACTTGGAGCGAAGTCTTAAGGTAAATTCGCCAGGACAGAGAGGGGCACGCAGAGAGGGGCACAGAGGCACGCACACAGAGGGCCACGGAGCCACACACGGAGAGGGTCACGGAGGCACCTACAGATAGGTTCACGGAGGCACGACGTCGAGGCGGTGCGTAATGCGTCGAGACGACTGCGAGCCGACAAGCCGTTGCCGCGCGGAATTTTTGAACACGGTCAGTTTTTCGGAGCCCCGCGCGATGTCGGGACGAACTCCGCACGGCTCTGGCGATCGAAGTGGGACCGGCCCCGCGACGCCGGACGGCTCAAGCGACCACGTTAGGTCGCGCTCATCGCATAGAGTTGCATGCTGGTGGGACAGGCCCTTAAGAACGTCATTGTTCTGAATTGGACATATGACAATAAAACACTTGACTCTTGAAGAACATCAGCACTTAAGCCCACGCGGGCCGAGGCTTCGTCTCCCTTCCTTGTCTCCCTTCTCTCTGCAAGCGTCTGTCACCAGGAGAACAAACACCCTGCCAGCGATTAGGACACACAGGAACAAACACAGCAGCTCGCAGCAATCAGCGGCAACCTTCAGAAGATCCGTAATCAATGCAAAGGAGTTTAAGGGCCGACAAGGTGGCGCAGCGGTAGAGTTTTTCTGCCTTAAACAGCGAATGCTGTTTACTGATGTGTATATATATATATATATATTCTATGGTATACGGACTGGAAGGGCCGAGAAGGCCTGTTTCCGTGCTGTAATTGTTATGTGGTTATATGATCTGATCTCTATTTGTGACTGAAATATTCTGTTGTGCTGCAAGCAAGAATTTCATTGTCCTATCTATCCGGGACACGAGACAATAAACTCTCTTGAATCTTGAATCTTAAATCTTGAGAAGGGTCTCGACCCGAAACGTTCCCTATTTCCTTCTCTCCACAGATGCTGCCTCACCCGCTGAGTTACTCCAGCACTTTTTGTCTTCTTTCAATTTATCCAGCATCTGCAGTTCCGTTTTTAAATTTTCGACCTGTGTCCTCTGGTCCTCGATTCCCCTACTCTGGGTAAAATACTCTGCGCATCTACCTGATCTATTCCTCTCATGATTTTGTACACTAAGATCACCCCTCATCCTTTTAGAACGGAGACGAGGGAACACATTTTCTCACAGAGAGTGGTGAGTCTGTGGAATTCTCCGCCTCAGAGGGCGGTGGAGGCAGGTTCCCTGGATACTTTCAAGAGAGAGCTAGATGGGGCTCTTAAAGATAATGGAGTGAGGGAAGATGGGAAGAAGGCAGGAACAGGGTGCTGATTGGGGATGATCAGCCATGATCACATAGCCTTCTTCCCGCAGGCTATAAGACTGATAAACGGACTGTGCCCCCTGCCAAAGTATCGCGCACCAACCACCAACCTGGACACACTGAAGCAGACCCATTGTCATGCCGCTGCCAATGAGAGCCCATGATGATATATGTATTTTTATTTTTATTTTCTATTTATTTTTTACCGCACACTGGTTGAGCAACGTTTTTTCGTTTCCTCTGGGTATGTACGCACTCGGGAAAATGATGATAAAGATTTTTCAATTTCAATTTCAATTTTTCAATGGCGGTGCTGGCTTGAAGGGCCGAATGGCCTACTATTGTCTATTGTCTAACATGAGGGCCAAATGGCCTGCTCCTGCACCCATTGTCTATTGTCTATTGTCCTCCTACCCTGCATGGAATAGAGACCCAGCCTACTCAATCGCTCCCTGTAGCTCACACTTTGGCAGGCTCACGGATAGGACAGGTTTAGAGGGATTGGTTCTTGGTTACTTGGTCCTCCAAAATATTACAACTGGAATTTAAACTGTGGGTGTGGACCAAACGCAGGCAGGTGGGGATAGTGTAGATGGGACATGTTGGTCGGCGTGGGCAAGTTGGGCCTCCACCCTGCACGACTCTGTGACTATCATCGGTGAGACCAAACGGAGGCTGGGCGATCGTTTCGCCGAACACCTCCGCTCGGCCCGCAATAACCAACCCGACCTCCCGGTGGCTCAGCACTTCAACTCCCCCTCCCATTCCGTATCCGACCTCTCAGTCCTGGGCCTCCTCCACGGCCAGAGTCAGCAACACCGCAAGTTGGAGAAACAGCACCTCATATTCCGCTTGGGAAGTCTGCATCCTCTGGGCTTAAGCATTGAATTTTCTCAATTCTGTTAACCCTTGCTGCCTCCTCCCCTTCCCACCTCTCCCTCAGCCCCCGGGCCCTGGCATTCCCTTTCTCTCTATCTCTCCCCCACCCAAGTCGCACTAGCTTCTCATTTTCACACTACAAGCAGCTTACAATGGCCTGTTTCCTTTATCATCGATACTTTTTTGCATATCTTTCATTCATTGTTCTTTATCTCTCCACATCACCGTCTATATCTCTCGTTTCCCTGATCCCTGACCAGTCTGAAGAAGGGTCTCGACCCGAAACGTCACCTATCTCCTTCGCTCCTTAGATGCTGCTGCACCCGCTGAGTTTCTCCAGCTTTTTGTGTAACCATCCATTTCTACAGAATCTTTCACTCTCTCAGGCAGTCTAAACCGCTGAACGCCCAGTGGAGTATAATGTGGGAATTTACACACGGGAAGATCCATCTAATTGTAATATGGCCCTGAACATGACCTTCTCTTGGCCATCAGGCAAAGGGTACAGAAGTGTGAAAACGCACAGCTCCAGATTTACGGGCAGTTTGTACCCTGCTGTTAGCGGGCAACTGAACCATCCTATGAACAATGGCGATCTGACCTGAGTGTGTATATACCTCGGATTATCTTTAATCGGACATCACTAGACTTTATCTTGCACAGAATATATCAACAGGACGATGGTGGAAAGGGTCAAGAAATTCAAATTCCTGGGCGTGCATTATTTCCGAAGATCTTTCCTGGACTCTGCACACTGAAGCAATTATAAAGAAGGCACATCAGCGCCTCTACTTCCTGAGTAGATTACGGAGAGTCGGTATGTTGAGGAGGACTCTCTCGAACTTCTACAGGTGCACAGTAGAGAGCTTGCTGACCGGTTGCATCGTGGCTTGGTTCGGCAACTTGAGCGCCCAGGAGCGGAAAAGACTACAAAAAGTAGTAAACACTGCCCAGTCCATCATCGGCTCTGACCTTCCTTCCATCGAGGGGATCTATCGCAGTCGCTGCCTCAAAAAGGCTGGCAGCATCATCAAGGACCCACACCATCCTGGCCACGCACTCATCTCTCCGTTGCCATCGGGAAGAAGGTACAGGAGCCTGAAATCTGCAACATCCAGGTTCAGGAATGGCTACTTCCCCACAGCCATCAGGCTGTTAAATACGACATCGAACAAGCTCTGAACAATAACAGTCTATTGCACGTTACCTGTTTATTTATTGTGTGTATATATGGTCTATGGTTATATAGACACACTGAACTTTTATCTCCTGTCCAGTGCTATGTTTACATGTTCTGTTGTGCTGCAGCAAGCAAGAATTTCATTGTCCTATCTGGGACACATGACAATAAAACTCTCTTGACTTGACGTGACATAAAGGGCCTGTCCCACCAGCACGCAACTCTATGCGATGAGCGCGACCTAACGTGGTCGCTTGAGCCGTCCGGCATCGCGGGGCCGGTCCCACTTCGATCGCCGGAGCCGTGCGGAATTGTGCAGAGTTCGTCCCGACATCGCGCGATTCTCCGAAAAACTGACCGTGTTCAAATTTTCCGCGCGGCAATGGCTTGTCGGCTCTCAGTTGCCTCGACGCATTACACACCGCCTCGACGTCGTGCCTCCGTGACCCTCTCTGTAGGTGCCTCCGTGACCCTCTCTGTAGGTGCCTCCGTGACCCTCTGTGTGTGTGTGCCTCTGTGCCCCTCTCTGTGTGCCCCTCTCTGTCCTGGCGAACTTACCTATAAGACTTCGCTCCAAGTTCGCCTCACTTTGCGCCGCGTTGCGCCACTCACCCGACCTCCGCGCGGCCCCCGCTGCCGGTTTGGTCGCGCTTGCCGCATGCAGGCGCATGCTGGTGGGAACGGCCCTGTACAGGGGATCACCCGACCTCCGCGCGGCCCCCGCTTCTAGTTTGATCGCACTCATCGCATGGAGTCGGATGCTGGTAGAACAGGCCCTTAAGTCCCTTTATCCTGTAACTGTTCACTCTGGACGGCCTGATCGAAATCACGTATAGTCTTTCCGCTGACTGGATAGTATGCAACAAAAAAGGCTTTTCAATGTATCTTGCTACACGTGACAATAATAAATGTAACTAAACAGAATATAGACAATAGACAATAGGTGCAGGAGTAGGCCATTCGGCCCTTCGAGCCAGCACCGCCATTCAATGTGATCATGGCTGATCATCCCCAATCAGTACCCCGTTCCTGCCTTCTCCCCATATCCCCTGACTCCGCTATCTTTAAGAGCCCTATCCAGCTCTCTCTTGAAAGCATCCAGAGAACCGGCCTCCACCGCCCTCTGAGGCAGAGAATTCCACAGACTCACCGCTCTCTGTGAGAAAAAGCGTTTTATCGTCTCCGTTCTAAATGGCTGACTGCTTATTCTTAAACTGTGGCCCCTGGTTCTGGACTTCCCCCAACATCGGGAACATGTTTCCTGCCTCTAGCGTGTCCAAACCCTTAACAATCTTATATGTTTCAATGAGATCCCCTCTCATCCTTCTCACCCTATCCTTTGACATTTCCATCATGGGGAAAAAAAATTCTGAAGAAAGGTCCCGACCCGAAACGTCACCCATTCACTTCTCTCCAGAGATGCTGCCTGTCCCACTGAGTTACTCCAGCATTTTGTGCCTATTTCAGGTTTAAACCAGCATCTGCAGTTCCTTCCTCAACTAAACTAAACTAAACTACAGTGCTGACCCGAAACGTCATCTATCCATGTTCTCGTTAGAACGGCACCTATCCATGTTCCCTCATGGGGAGAAGGCAGGCACGGGTTATTGATTGGGGATGATCAGCCATGATCGCAATGAATGGCGGTGCTGGCTCGTAGGGCCGAATGGCCTCCTCCTGCACCCATTTTGTATGTTTCTATGTTTCTAAGCTGCCTGACTCGCTGAGTTACTCCAGCACTTTGTGCCTTTTGCCCTGCAGCTGCTTCCCCTCTCTCTCGAGCAGGGTGGGCCGAGCGCTGTGACCAGCCTTAAAGCCCTGTCCCACTGTACGAGTTCATTCCAAGAGCTCTCCCGAGTTTTAAAAAAAAACCAAACTCGTGGTAAGCACGGAGAATGGACGTAGCGGGTACGTCGGAGCTCGGGGACGTCTCTTAGCGGCTCGTAACGCTAACGGCAGGTACTCGGGAAGACTCGCTAACGGCAGGCAAGCACGGGAAGACTCGTGAAGATTTTTCAACATGTTGATAAAAAATGTCCACGAGAGCCCCGAGTACCGACGAGCGGCCATTACCGTAAATCTCCGAGTTCGAACTCTTGGAATGAACTCGTACCGTGGGACGGGGGTTTAGCCTCGGAGTGAGTCTAGCGAGTCGAGACAGCCTCCTGTTCTCCCCCCTTTCTTCAAACAGTGATTGTTTCGAATGAAAGAGCATTGGTCTGACCTTTCCAGGCCACTTAAATAGACTGTAAAACGGGACATTAATGGGCAGTGCGGTCAGGAAAGCCGGAGACCTGCACTGTGATTTTGTTGCAGGCTACAGATATAATTACAGGCCAGGGGCATTTCAGAGACTGGGTGGCAACAGCTCTCGGTCTCCAGGGTTTATAGGGAGGGGAGGGAGGGAGCGTGAGCAAGTAAATGCAAGGGAGAGAATTATACCCCTGTCCCACTTAGGAAACCTGAACGGGAACCTCTGCCCCACCCAAGGTTTCCGTGCGGTTCCCGGAGGTTTTTGTCCTCCGGCAACCGCCTTCAACTAGCATAAGGCTGTGGAGCCCAAGTCTACTCCGCCATTCAATCATGGCTGATCTATCTCTCCCTCTGAACCCATTCTCCTGCCTTCTCCCCGTAACCCCTGACACCCGCACTAATCAAGAATCTATCTATCTTTGCCTTAAAAATATCCATTGACTTGGCCTCCACAGCCTTCTGTGGCAAAGAATCCCATAGATTCACCACCCTCTGACTAAAGAAATTCCTTCTCATCTCCTTCTGAAAGGAACATCCTTTAATTCTGAGGCTATGACCTCTGGTCTTCCATTAGTGGAAACATCCTAGAGATCCATGCAGAAAGCACCCGTGGTTAGGATTGAACCTGGATCTCTGGCACTGTAATGCCCCAGTCCCACTTAGGAAACCTGAACGGAAACCTCTGGAGACTTTGCGCCCCACCCAAGGTTTCCGTGCGGTTCCCGGAGGTTTTTGTCCAACGGCAACCACCTTCAACTAGCATCGCAACCGGCTTCGGCTAAAAAATTACCGATTTTTAAAACGGAAACCACTTTCGACCATTGGGGAGACTGACGAAAACCTCCGGGAACCGCACGGAAACCTTGGATGGGGCGCAAAGTCTCCAGAGGTTTCCGTTCAGGTTTCCTAAGTGGGACAGGGGCATTAGTCTCTCGTTGGTGAATTCATATCGCTACAGAACGGCGCACAGTTCAACTGTTTTAGTGCAGGAAGGAACTGCAGATGCTGGTTTACACCCAAGATAGACACACAACGCTGGGGCAACTCAGCGGGACAGGCAGCATCTCTGGAGAGAAGGAATGGGTGACGGTTCGAGCCGAGACCCTTCTTCAGACTGAGAGACTCAAAAAGGCTGGCAGCATCATCAAGGACCCACACCATCCTGGTCACACACTCATCTCCCCGCTACCTTCAGGTAGAAGGTACAGGAGCCTGAAGACTGCAATGTCCAGGTTCAGGAATAGCTACTTCCCCACAGCCATCAGGCTGTTAAACTCAACGGAAACAAAACTCTGAACATTAATAGCCCATTATCAGTTTATTTGCGCTTTATCAGTTTATTTATTCATGTGTGTATATATTTATATAATAGTATATGGACACGCTGATCTGTTCTGTAATCAATGCCGTCTATATTCTGTTGTGCTGAAGCAAAGCAAGAATTTCATTGTCCTGTCAGGGACACACGACAATAAACTCTCTTCAATCTTGAATCTTGATCTTGAGGCAATCAAATAAGATCAGTATAGAACAAGTTGTCCTGCAACTTTAGGCTGTGCACGTCACATAAGCAGGAAGAAGAAGAGGAGAGGGGAGAGGAATGGAGAGAGAGGGAATATTGACTTCTCTAACTTCAGAATCCTTGCTTTCCCCCTCTCTCCAGCCCTTCTCCATCCTGGTTCTCTGACCAATCTGACTGTCCTCCTGATTAAATTTTATCCCTGCATGCTTCGTTGTCAGCTTTTCTTAGCGAACAATGATACATTATACATTTTCTCGGATCTTCATCCCCTTTGATGTCTCATTTTCACACCTTACACTTCCTTATCTCTGTGTCTCCCTGTTCCCTGGCTCTTAATCCTAAGAATTTGGGTCTCAACCCAAAACCTCACCCATTCCTTCTCTCCAGCGATGCTGCCTGTCCCGCTGAGTTACTTGTGTCTATCTTTCGGTTCAGCTGCTTTAGTTTAATTTAGTTTAGAGGTACAGCGCGGAAACAGGCCCTTCGGCCCGCCGAGTCCGCGTCGACCAGCGATCCCCGCACACTAACACTATCCTACACCCACTAGGAGCAATTTACAATATTACCAAGCCAATTAACCTTCAGGCCTGCACGCCTTTGGAGTGCGGGAGGAAACCGAAGATCTCGGAGAAAACCCACGCAGGTCACGGGGAGAACGTGCAAACTCCGTACAGACAGCGCCCGTAGTCGGGATCGAACCCGGGTCTCTGGCGCTGTGAGGCAGCAACTCTGTTCCATTCTGCCACCCTATATATGGAGTATAAAATCGTGAGAGGAATAGATCGGGTAGATGCACAGAGCCTCTTGCCCAGAGTAGGGGAATCGAGGACCCGAGGACATAGGTTCAAGGTGAAGGGGAAAAGATTTAATAGGAATCTGAGGGGTAACTTTTTCACACAAAGGGTGGTGGGTGCATGGAACGAGCTGCCAGAGGAGGTAGTTGAGGCTGGGACTACCCTAACATTTAAGAAACAAATAGGAGGGTGCATGGATGGGATGGGTTTGGAGGGATATGGGCCGAACGCGGGCAGGTGGGACTAGTGTAGACGGGGCATGTTGGCCGGTGTGGGCACGTTGGGCTGAAGTTGTATGACTCTATGACTCCAGCTGCGATGTGCAAATTGCAAGTAAGAGCTAACCGCCCCGTCCCACTGTACAAGTTCATTCCAAGAGCTCTCCCGCGTTTAAAAAAAAATCAAACTCGTGGTAAGCACGGAGAACGGACGTAGCGGGTATGTCGGAGCTCGGGGACGTCTCTTAGCGGCTCGTAACGCTAACGGCAGGTACTCGGGAAGGCTCGCTAACGGCAGGTAAGCATCGGGAAGACTCGTGAAGATTTTTCAACACGTTGATAAAAAATGTCCACGACAGCCCCCGAGTACCGACGAGCGGCCGTTACCGTAAATCTCCGAGTTCGAATCAGGGCAAACTCGGGGAGAGCTCTTGGAATGGACTCGTACCGTGGGACAGGGCTTTAACTGTCGTAGCTGACAGTATAGTGTGACAGGGTAATTGGAAAGATATGAATAATCTAAACAAGTATTTATAATGCGTTTGATTTAATTTAGTTGTAGGCTAAAGATAAAGCCCGGGAAACAGGCCCTTCGGCCCACCGAGTGCATGCCAGCCAGCGATCCCCGCACATTAACACTGTCCTACACACACTAGGGACAATTTACATTCATACTAAACCAATACCATGCGGCACCATGGCATAACGGTAGAGTTGCTGCCTTACAGCGTCGGAGACCCGGGTTTGATCCTGACTATGGCTGCTGTCTGTGCGGAGTTTGCACGTTCTCCCCTCGAACTGCGCGTGTTCTCTCCGAGATCTTCAGTTTCCTCCCACACTCCAAAGACGTACAGGTTTGCAGGTTAATTGGCTTGCTATAAGTGTCCATTGTCCCTAGTGTGTGTAGGATAGCGTTAGTGTGCGGGGATCGCTGGTCGGCGCGGACGCGGTGGGCCGAAGGGCCTGTTTCCGTGCTGTGTCTCTGAGCCAAACTAAACTGAACAAAACAGAAACAGGTTCTTCCCCGCTGTTAGCAAGAGCCAAGAGTGTTTCATTGTCACGTGTCCCAGGCGGAACAATGACATTCTTAGCGGCCTGTCCCACTTGGCCGTTATTCGCGCGCCATTTATGCGACCTGCTAGCGCGTGGGTAGCGCCTGGGTAGCGTGGGGACGGGCGCATGGAGTGATCTGGAGTGGCGTGGAGGAATGTAGACTTTGTCCTGCACAAAATCTTCGGGCGAAACTGACGCCCAAAGCGGAACAGGCCCATTCCTTCTACAGAATAATTCTCTCATAAAAACTGGTCCCGATCTTCCGGCCTACTTTTTTGTGGACTTGCAATTTTCTTTTATCAGCACTTCGTTTTTTTTTAGTTTAGTTTAGTTGAGCCATACAGTATGAATTGAGCCACCTCAGTCCACCGAGTCTGCACTGACCAGCGATCCCCGCACGCTGACACTATCCTACACACACTTTTGGGACAATTTACTTTTATACCGAGCCAATTAACCTACAAACCTGTACGTCTTTGGAGTGCGGGAGGAAAGCGAAGATTTTGGAGAAAACCCACGCAGAACGTACAAACTCCGTGCAGTCGGGATCGAACCTTGAAAGCACTCGCCACCAAGCTTCTTCCCCGCTGTTATCAGACTACTGAATGCACCCCACATAAGCTAATCTTCCTGATCCTCCAGCCTACCTCATTCCAGACATTGCACTTTTCACAGCTGCACGTTCTCTGTGGCTGGAACAATGCAAGTCTATTCTACACTGGTATTTTTCACGACAATAGCGGGAGGGTCTGGGACTAGAGGGCACAGCATCAGAGTGAAAGAATGTGCCTTTAGAATGGAGATGAGGAGGAATGTCTTTCATCAGAGGGTGGTGAATCTGTGGAACTCATTGCCACAGTAGGCTGCCAAGTCAGGGGATATTTCTAAGGCAGACATTGATAGATTCTTGATTAGTAAGGGTGTCAGGGGTTATGGGGAGAAGGCAGGAGAGTAGGGTTGAGTGACGCAGTAGACTCGATGGGCTAAATGGACTAATTCTGCTCCTTAACACATGACCTCATTGACTCTCCACAGACACTGCCTTACCTTCTGGGCATTTTGAGAGTATACTTCTTTTTGTTCCATTAGTAGCTTTAACTTGTATTTCCCAGCTAGGGGTGGGTACATTAAACTGGATCCTTCCCTTTCGTGGCTATATTTACTGAAATAGTTGCAGCATTCCCGTCAGATTGTTTTGGTTGTGCAGTTTTGGTCTCCAAATTTGAGGAGGGACATTCTTGCTATTGAGGGAGTGCAGCGTAGGTTTACAAGGTTAATTCCCGGGATGGCGGGGCTGTCATATGCTGAGAGAATGGAGAGACTGGGCTTGTATAGACACATAGAAACATAGAAAATAGGTGCAGGAGTAGGCCATTCGGCCCTTCGACCCTGCACCGCCATTCAATATGATCATGGCTGATCATCCAACTCAGTATCCCGTGCCTGCCTTCTCTCCATACCCACTGATCCCTTTAGCCACAAGGGCCACATCTAACTCCCTCTTAAATATAGCCAATGAACTGGCCTCAACTACCTTCTGTGGCAGAGAATTCCAGAGACACACCACTCTCTGTGTGAAAAATGTTTTTCTCATCTCGGTCCTAAAAGAATTCCCCCTTATCCTTAAACTGTGACCTCTTGTTCTGGACTTCCCCAACATCGGGAACAATCTTCCAGCATCTAGCTTGTCCAACCCCTTAAGAATTTTGTACGTTTCCATAAGATCCCCCCTCAATCTTCTAAATTCTAGCGAGTACAAGCCGAGTCTATCCAGTCTTTCTTCATATGAAAGTCCTGCCATCCCAGGAATCAGTATGGTGAACCTTCTCTGAACTCCCTCTAGGGCAAGAATGTCCTTCCTCAGATTTGGAGACCAAAACTGTACGCAATACTCCAGGTGTGGTAACATACCATTCGCTTTCTTCATTGCCTGCTGCACCTGCCTGCCTACTTTCAATGACTGGTGTACAATGACACCCAGATCTCGTTGCATCTCCCCTTTTTCTAACCTCACATGTATCCACATTATACTGCATCTGCCATGCATTTGCCCACTCACCCAGCCTATCCAAGTTACCTTGCAGCCTCCTAGCATCCTCCTCACAGCTAACACTGCCCCCCAGCTTCGTGTCATCCGCAAACTTGGAGATGCTGCATTCAATACCCTCGTCCAAATCATTAATATATATTGTAAATAGCTGGGGTCCCAGCACTGAGCCTTGCGGTACCCCACTAGTCACTGCCTGTCATTCTAAAAAGGACCCGTTTACTCCTACTCTTTGCTTCCTGTCTGCCAGCCAGTTCTCTATCCACATCAATACTGAACCCCCAATACCGTGTGCTTTAAGTTTGTATACTAATCTCTTATGTGGGACCTTGTCGAAATCCCACATAAGTATACACTGGAATTTAGAATGATGACAGGCGATCTTATTGAGGGTTTGGACACGTTAGAGGCAGGAAAAATGTTCCCGGTGTTGGGGGACTCCAGAACTAGGGGCCACAGTTTAAGAATAAGGGGTAGGCCATTTAGAACAGAGACGAGGAAAAACATTTTCACCCAGAGGGTGGTGAGTCTGTGGAATTCTCTGCCTCAGAGGGCGGTGGAGGCCGGTTCTCTGGATGCTTTCAAGAGAGAGCTAGATAGGGCTCTTAAAAATAACGGAGTCAAGGGACATGGGGAGAAGGCAGGAACGGGGTACTGATTGTGGATGATCAGCCATGATCATATTGAATGGAGGTGCTGGCTCGAAGGGCCGAATGGCCTACTCCTGCAACTATTGTCTATGTATCTATGTTATATTGAAACTATTTTGCAGAAGGTGGCCCCTTGCAACTTCCAACACCATATAACCATATAACTATATAATATAACCATATAACAATTGCAGCACGGAAACAAGCCTTCTCGGCCCTTCCAGTCCGTGCCAACCATTTATTTTCCCCTAGTCCCATCTACCTGCACTCAGACCATACCCCTCCATTCCCTTCCCGTCCATATACCTATCCACTTTACTTTTAAATGTTACAATCGATCCTGCCTCCACCACTTCTGCAGGAAGATCATTCCACACAGCCACCACTCTCTGAGTAAATAAGGATTCCCTTATCATGTATCTGTACACCGTGGACGGCTCGATTGTAATCATGTATTGTCTTTCTGCCGACTGGATAGAACGCAACAAAATGCGGGATTGTTAGTGCCAGCCTTGGAGCAGTCAGACCACAAACCATGAATTCCCGGTGGACACAGCCCAGACCGTCACACAAACCAACCTCCCTTCCATTGACTCCATCTACACCTCACGCTGCCTTGGCAAGACCAGCAGCACCATATAACCATATAACCATATAACAATTACAGCACGGAAACAGGCCCTCTCGGCCCTTCCAGTCCGTGCCGACCATTCATTTTCCCCTAGTCCCATCTACCTGCACTCAGACCATACCCCTCCATTCCCTTCCCGTCCATATACCTATCCACTTTACTTTTAAATGTTAAAATCGATCCTGCCTCCACCACTTCTGTTGGAAGATCATT
This sequence comes from Raja brachyura, assembly GCA_963514005.1. The sequence goes on along the minus strand of OY740787.1, from coordinate 4,798,379 downwards.
CCACACAGCCACCACTCTCTGAGTAAAGAAGTTCCTCCTCATGTTACCCCTAAACTTCTGTCCCTTAATTCTCATGTCATGCCCTCTTGTTTGAATCTTCCCTACCCTCAATGGGAAAAACTTATCCACGTCAACTCTGTCTATCCCTTTCATCATTTTAAAGACCTCATTTGAAGTGGATAGGTATATGGACGGGAAGGGAATGGAGGGGTATGGTCTGAGTAAAATAGGGGAAAATAAATGGTCGGCATGGACTGGAAGGGCTGAGAAGGCCTGTTTCCGTGCTGTAATTGTTATATGGTTATATGGGTATATGGACCTCAATCAAGTCCCCCCTTAACCTTCTGCGCTCCAAAGAATAAAGACCTAACTTGTTCAACCTTTCTCTGTAACTTAGTTGCTGGAACCCAGGCAACATTCTAGTAAATCTCCTCTGTACTCTCTCTATTTTGTTGACATCCTTCCTATACCATCAAGGACCATCTCACCTTGGCCACTCCCTCTTCTCCCCTCTCCCCTCTCCCCTCTCCCCTCTCCCCTTTCCCATCGGGCAATAGGTGCAGAAGCGTGAAAACGCACACCTCCAGATTCAGGGACTGTTTCTTCCCAGCTGTTATCAGGCAACTTCCACAACCAGAGAGCGGTCCTGAGCTACTATCTACCTCATTGATGACCCTTGGACGACATTGATCGGACTTTGCTGGCCCTGGCACTGAGCGGTATCTCCTTACGCACGGAAAGTGCAAGTTTGCTCCAAATTGGAACTCTAATTCAGGAAGGATTTGCTCATGACGACATCATAGTTCCTCCTTCGACTGCACCCAAATTGCTCAGCTACCTAGTTTAATCCACGCACTGACAGGATAATTGCTTGCAGGGTTATGTGAATCCAACATTTCGCCACACCATTCTTTGTTTTTAAACTCTTGGCCGGAGGTGGCACAGCTGACAGAGCGGCCTCCTCACAGCGCCAGAGAACCAGGGTTCCACCCTAACCCCGGGAGCTCTCGCGTGGAGTTTGCACGCTCTCCCCATGGACACGTGCGTTTCCTCCCACGTCCCAAAGGCGTGCGGGTTTTGTCGGTTAACTGGCCCTCTGTAAACCGCTCCCAGCGTGCAGGGTGTGGATGAGAACGGGGAGAAGACCTGGGTTCAATCCTGACCACGGGCGCTGTCTGTACAGTGTTTGGACGCTCTCCCCGTGACCTGCGTGGGTTTCAGCACGGAACTGCGGTTTCCTTCCACATTCCAAAGGCAAATTGCTTTGTAGGTTAATTGGCTTCTGTAAAAATGATAAACTGTCTCCAGTGTGTAGGATAGTGCTAGTTTAGTTTTGTTCTGTTTCGTTTTTTTCGTGGAAACAGGCCCTTCGGTCCACCCAATCCGCGCCGACCAGCGATCCCCCGCACACCAACACTATCCTACATGCACTGAGGACAATTTACAGTTTTCTAGAAGCCAATTAACCTACAGCCCTGAATAGCCTTTGGAGTGTGGGAGGAAACCGGAGCGCCCGGAGAAAACCCACGTCGGCCATGGGAGAGCGTACAAAAACTCCGTACAGGCAGCACCCGTAGTCGGGATCGAGCGGGCGAGAAAGCTGGAGGAGAGGTGGGGTCAGGGCAAAGCGACAAAAAGACAAAATTTAAGAGATAAAGATAGAAGAGGTGCGAATTGTGAAGCTGGAGGATGGAATATAAATTGGAGGAGATGAGAGGGATGGGGTAAGGTTGAGAAATGAATGCACCTTCTATATGGGATCAGCAGGAGATAATACCATAGTGGTGTTTAAGATGCTTTTAGATAGGAACATGGTTTTTTTTAGTTTAGAGATACAGCACGGAAACAGGCCCTTCGGCCCACCGGGTCCGCGCCGACCAGCGATCCACGCACACTGACGCTATCCTGCACACAATAGGGCCAAATTACATTTACACCAAGCCAATTAACCCACAGACCTGTACGTCTTTGGAGCGCGAGATGAAACTGAACATCGTTGAGCAAACCCACGCGGGTCACGGGGAGAACGTGCGTACAAACACCGTACGGACTGCATTCGCAGTCGGGATCGAGCTCGGGTCTCCGGCGCTGTAAGGCAGCAACTCTACCGCGGCGCCACCGTGCTGCCCTGCTAGTGTGCGGGGATCGCTGGTCGGCGCGGACA
>OY740787.1:4738715-4786215 GCA_963514005.1 Raja brachyura | reverse complement strand
TTTCCCACATCAGTCGCATTAATAAGGAATGTTTTCACCACACTTCACGCTGTTATATTTAGGGCGTGCACAGCATTGAACAGTACAGCACAGGAATCTTTGGTTCACAATGTCCGTGCCGAACTTGCATACGATCCACATTCCCACCCACATCCTCGTGTCTATCCAAAAGTCTCTTCAGTGCCTCTGTGGAGACTGCCCCCTCCACCACCACCGCCCCTGGCTGCGTGATCCAGGCACCCACCACCCGCTGGGTAAGAAAACATACACAGCTCGTTCCCAGACCGCAAGATAGGGCAGAGTTGGCCCAGACCGTCACGCAAACCGACCTCCCCTTCCCATCGGCTCCATCTACACCTCACGCTGCCTCGGCAAGGCCGGCAGCATCATCGCGGACCAGTCTCACCCCCGGCCACTCCCTCTTCCCCCCTCTCCCATCGGGCAAGAGGTACAGAAGTGTGAAAACAAACGCACACACACCTCCAGGTTCAGGGACAGTTTCTTCCCGGCTGTTATCAGGCAACTGAACCATCCCTATCAACAACCAGGGAGCGGACCTGACCTCCCATCTATCTCATTGGAGACCCTCGGACTACCTTTAAACGGACTTGCACTAAACGTTATTCCCGTTATCATCTATCTCTACACTGTGAATAGCTTGATTGTAATCATGTACAGTCTGAGGAAGGGTCTCGACGCAAAACGTCACCCATTCCTTCTCTCCAGAGATGCTGCCTCATCCACTGAGTATGCTTGTCCCAATTGGCCATCATTCGCGCGGCATTTACGCGACCTGCTAGCGTGTGGGTAGCGTGTGAGTAGCGCGTGGGTAGCGTGTGAGTAGCGCGTGGGTAGCGTGTGAGTAGCGTGTGGGTACTGATTGTGGATGATCAGCCATGATCACATTGAATGGCGGTGCTGGCTCCAAGGGCCGAATGGCCTACTCCTGCACCTATTGTCTATTGTCTATTGGATGGCGGTGCTGGCACGAAGGGCCGAATGGCCTACTCCTGCACCTGTTCAACCTTACCTTGCAGCTAATGTCCCTTAATCCAGGCATCATTCTGGTAAACCTCATCTGTACCTTTTCCAAAGCCTCCACATCCTTTCTGCATTGGTAGGAAGTGCAAGGAATACGCCAAATGAAATTAATCGTGGCGGCACGGGGGCATAACGGTAGAGCTACTGCCGTGTAAGCGCCAGAGACGCGGTTTTGGTCCTGACAACGGGCGCTGTCTGTACGGAGTTTGTACGAATTCCCCGTGACTTGCGCGGGATTTCTACGAGATCTTCGGTTTCCTCCCACGCTCCAACGACGTACAGGTTTGTAGATTAACTGTCCGGGTATAAATGTATAAATGTAAAATTGTCCCTCGTGTGTGTAGGGTAGTGTTAAGGGGCCTGTCCCACTGTACAAACTAATTCAAGAGTTTCTCCCGAGTTTCCCCTGATTCGAACTTGGAGATTTACAGTAGTGGCCACTCGGGGCTCCCGTGGACATTTGTCGACATGTTGAAAAAATCTTCACGAATCTTCACCAGCTTACCGCGTTTCCCGAGTACCTGCCGTTAGCGTTACAAGCCGCTAAGAGACGTCCCCGAGCTCCGATGTACCCGCTACGTACACTCCACGTGCTTACCACGAGTTTGATTTTTTTTTTAAAACTCGGGAGAGATCTTGAATTACCTCGTACAGTGGGACAGGCCCTTTAATGAGCGGGGATTGCTGATCGGTGCAGACTCGGTGGGCCGAAGGGCCTGATTCCACGCTGTGTCTTTACTTTAGAGATTCAGAACAGTGAGTTCCCACCAACCAGCGGACATTATGCCACACATTAGGGACAAGTTACAGCAGCCAATTAACCTACAAGCCTGGACGTCTTTGGAGTGTGGGAGGAAACCGGAGCACCCGGAGAAAACCCACGCAGGTCACGGGGAGAACGTGCAAACTCCGCACAGACAGCGCCCCTAGCCGGGATCAAACCCGGGTCTCCGGCGCTGCAAGGCCGCCACTCTACCGCTGGGCCACCGTAGCTCCCAACTACACTCAACTCAATTCCTCAACCATTGATCCGTGTAACAGGGTGTACGCGAGTTGTGAACTGTCTTTTCCTTGTTTGTTTCTGGGAGAAGGTTATTTGGGAAGAAATGTGTTTTTAATTTTAAATTAAAAATTTTCTTGCAGACACTATGGAAACGATGGCTATTTGACCCCTGCCACTCTTTCCCACATCAGGCAGGGTGGTAAGAAATGTTTTACCACAGTAGAAAGTGCTATTCCAGGGTTGTCCTGATTATTCAGCAGCTCGGAATATATATTGTTTTGTCATGTATTAGCCCGCAACAATTGACAATGGACAATGGGTGCAGAAGTAGGCCATTCGGCCCGTCGAGCCAGCACCGACATTCACTGTGATCATGGCTGATCATCCCCAATCGGTACCCCGTTCCTGCCTTCTCCCCATATCCCCTGACTCTGCTCTCTTCAAGAGCTCTATCTAGCCATCTCTTGCAAGTATCCTGCGAACCGGCCTCCACCGCCCTCTGAGGCAGAGAATTCCACAGACTCACAACTCTCTGTGAGAAAAAGTGTTTCCTCGTCTCCGTTCTAAGTAAGTAAGTAAGAAAATAGAATGTTCTCAATTCTGTTAACCCAGGCCGCCCCCTCCCCCTCCCCACCTCTCCCTCAGCCCTCGGGCCCTGACATTCCCTCTCTCTCCATCTCTCCCCCACCCAAGTCGCACTAGCTTCTCATTTTCACACTACAAACAGCTTACAATGGCCTGTTTCCTTTATCATCGATACTTTTTTGCATATCTTTCATTCGTTGTTCTTTATCTCTCCACATCACCGTCTATATCTCTCGTTTCCCTGATCCCCGACCAGTCTGAAGAAGGGTCTCGACCCGAAACGTCGCCTATCTCCTTCGCTCCTATCTGCTTCACCCGCTGAGTTTCTCCAGCTTTTTGTGTAACCCTCGATTCTCCACCATCTGTAGTTCCTTCTTTAAGAAGTAAGTAAGTTTATTGGCCAAGTATTCACATACAAGGAATTTGCCTTGGTGCTCCGCCCACAATTAACAACATGACATACAGTGACAGTTACGAATGACTCAGAAAACATTAAACATTAATAATAATAAAACATTAATGATAAAACACCATTGATCAAGCATGTGGACCAACAAAATACCAGATCAAAGGGAGGCTACAGATTTTTGGCTGTTGAGTAGAGCAACTACTCGTGGATAAAAACTGTTTTTATGTCTGGCTGTGGCAGCTTTGACAGTCCGGAGTCGCCTTCCAGAGGGAAGTGGCTTATTGGCTACGCCTTATTATTAAACTGTGGCCCCTGGTTCTGGTCTCCCCCAACATCGGGAACATGTTTCCTGCCTCTAGCGTGTCCAAACCCTTAACAATCTTTAACGCTGTCTGAAGAAGGGTCTCGACCCGTAACGTCGCCTATCTCCTTCGCTCCTTAGATGCAGCTGCACCCGCTGAGTTTCTCCAGCTTTTTGTGTAACCCTTAACAATCTTATATGTTTTAATAAGAACCCCTCTCATCCTTCGAAAGTCCAGAGTGTACAAGCCCAGCCGCTCCATTCTCTCAGCATATGGCTTGCACCTTATTCTTAAACTGTGGCCCCTGGTTCTGGACTCCCCCAACATCCGGAAACAGCTTTTCACTGTACCTCGGTACACCTGACAATAGCAAACTAAACTAAACTAAACTAGTATAGACACTTGGATAGACACAAAAAGCTGGAGTAACTCAGCGGGACTGGCAGCATCTCTGGAGAGAAGGAATGGGTGACGGTTCGGGTCATAGAAACATAGAAACATAGAAAATAGGTGCAGGAGGAGGCCATTTGGCCCTTCGAGCCAGCACCGCCATTCTTTGCGATCATGGCTGATCGTCCCCTATCAATAACCCGTGCCTGCCTTCTCCCCATATCCCTTGACTCCACCAGCCCCGAGAGCTCTATCCAACTCTCTCTTAAATCCATCCAGTGACTTGGCCTCCGCTGCCCTCTGTGGCCGGGAATTCTACAAATTCACAACTTCTCTGGGTGAAAATGTTTTTTCTCACCTCAGTCTTAAGTGACCTCCCCTTTATTCTAAGACTGTGTGGCCCCTGGTTCTGGACTCGCCCGACATTGGGAACATTTTTCCTGCATCTAGCTTGGCCAGTCCTTTTATAATTGTATATGTTTCTATAAGATCCTGCCCTCATCCTTCTGAACTCCAGTGAATACAAGCCTTGTCCTTTCAATCTTTCCTCATATGACAGTCCCGCCATCCCAGGGGCCGAGACCTATCTTCAGATTGAGAGTCAGAGGAGAGGGAAACAAGAGATATAGATGGTGATATAGACAGAGATATAAAGCAAATGAAAGAAAGATATACAAAAAAGTTAAAATGATACAGGAGACAGGCCATTGTTACAGTGCCCTCCATAATGTTTGGGACAAAGACCCATCATTTATTTATTTGCCTCTGTACTCCACAATTTTAGATCTGTAATAGAAAAAAAAAATCACATGTGGTTAAAGTGCACATTGTCACATTTTAATAAAGGGTATTTTTATACATTTTGGTCTCACCATGTAGAAATTACAGCTGTGTTTATACACAGTCCCCCCATTTCAGGGCACCGTAATGTTTGGGACGCAGCAATGTCATGTCAATGAAAGTAGTCACGTTTAGTATTTTGTTGCATATCCCTTGCATGCAATGACTGCTTGAAGTCTGCGATTCATGGACATCACCAGTTGCTGGGTGTCTTCTCTGGTGATGCTCTGCCAGGCCTGTATTGCAGCCATCTTTAGCTTATGCTTGTTTTGGGGGGCTAGTCCCCTTCAGTTTTCTCTTCAGCATATAAAAGGCAGGCTCAATTGGGTTCAGATCGGGTGATTGACTTGGCCACTCAAGAATTGACCATTTTTTAGCTTTGAAAAACCCCTTTGTTGCTTCAGCGGTGTGTTTAGGATCATTGTCTTGCTGTAGAATGAACCGCCGGCCAATGAGTTTTGAGGCATTTGTTTGAACTTGAGCAGATAGGATGTGTCTATACACTTCAGAATTCATTATGCTACCACCATCAGCAGTTGTATCATCAATGAAGATAAGTGAGCCAGTACCTTCAGCAGCCATACATGCCCAGGCCATAACACCCCCACCACCGTGTTACACAGATGAGGTGGTATGCTTTGGATCTTGGGCAGTTCCGTCTCTCCTCCATACTCTGCTCTTGCCATCACTCTGATATAAGTTCATCTTTGTCTCATCTGTCCACAAGAACTTTTTCCAGAACTGTGGTTGCTCTTTTAAGTACTTCTTGGCAAACTGTAACCTGGCCATCCTATTTTTGCAGCTAACCAGTGGTTTGCATCTTGCAGTGTAGCCTCTGTATTTCTGTTCATGAAGTCTTCTGCATACAGTGGTCATTGACAAATCCACACCTGACCCCTGAAGAGTGTTTCTGATCTGTCGGACAGGTGTTTGGGGATTTTTCTTTATTATAGAGAGAATTCTTCTGTCATCTGCTGTGGAGGTCTTCCTTGGCCTGCCTGCCAGTCCCTTTGCGATTAGTAAGCTCACCAGTGCTTTCTTTCTACTTAATGATGTTCCAAACAGTTGATTTTGGTAAGCCTAAGGTTTGGCTGATGTCTCTAACAGTTTTATTCTTGGTTCTCAGTCTCATAATGGCTCATTTGACTTTCATTGGCACAACTTTGGTCCTCATGTTGATAAACAGCAATAAAAGTTTCCAAAGGTGATGGAAAGACTGGAGGAAAGACTAGAGGTGCTGAGCGCTCTCTTGTACCTGCGTTAAAGAGGTAATTACACGCACCTGAGCAATTACAAACACCTGTGAAGCCATGTGTCCCATACATTATGGTGCCCTGAAATGGGGGGACTATGTACAAACACAGCTGTAATTTCTACATGATGAAACCAAAATGTATTAAAATGGCCTTTATTAAAATCTGACAATGTGCACTTCAACCACATGTGATTTTTTTCTATTACACATCTCAAATTGTGGAGTACAGAGGCAAATAAATAAATGATGGGTCTTTGTATAAACTAGAATTATTAGAATGTTGCCTGGGTTCCAGCAACTAAGTTACAGAGAAAGGTTGAACAAGTTAGGTCTTTATTCTTTGGAGCGCAGAAGGTTAAGGGGGGACTTGATTGAGGTCTTTAAAATGATGAAAGGGATAGACAGAGTTGACATGGATAAGCTTTTCCCATTGAGGGTAGGGAAGATTCAAACAAGAGGGCATGACATGAGAATTAAGGGACAGAAGTTTAGGGGTAACATGAGGGGGAACTTCTTTACTCAGAGAGTGGTGGCTGTGTGGAATGATCTTCCAGCAGAAGTGGTGGAGGCAGGATCGATTTTAACATTTAAAAGTAAAGTGGATAGGTATATGGACGGGAAGGGAATGGAGGGGTATGGTCTGAGTGCAGGTAGGTGGGACTAGGGGAAAATAAATGGTCGGCACGGACTGGAAGGGCCGAGAAGGCCTGTTTCCGTGCTGTAAGTGTTACATGGTTGTGTGGTTTGTCCCAAACAGTTATGGAGGGCACTGTAGTTGTAGCTAAAGTAGTCCAGCAGAACAGTGGCACGGACTTTAATGGACGCTTGGTGGCACAGCTGGTAGAGCTGCTACCTCACAGCTCCATTGATCCGGGTTCGATCGCCGGGTGCTGCCTGTGCGTGGAGTTTTCACGTTGTTTCCCCCGGGACCGCCTGGGTTTCCGCCGGGTGCTCCAGTTTCCTCCCACATCCCAAAGACGTGCAGGTGATACAGGCAGTTTTTGATATGAACGCTATACTACTTTGTATGTTGATTTTGTTTTTTTTAAATAAAGGATTTGTAAAGAAAAAATGAAAAAGAATTAAACAATGAAAAGAAGGTTGTGCAGGTTTGCAGGTTAATTGGCCCTCTGTGAATTGGACAATCGACAATAGGTGCAGGAGTAGGCCATTCGGCCCTTCGAACCAGCACTGCCATTCAATGTGATCATCCCCAATCAGTACCCCTGTTCCTGCCTTCTCCCCACATCCCCTGACTCCATTCTCTTTAAGAGCCCTATCCAGCTCTCTCTTGAAAGCATCCAGAGAACCGGCCTCCACCGCCCTCTGAGGCAGAGAATTCCACAGACCAATTCCACAGAGAATTCCAGTTGCCCCCTAGTGTGTAAAGAATGGATGGGGAAATGGGATAAAAGTGGGAAGCCGGTTTGGATGACTTCATCCTGTATCTGTACATTGCAAATGACTCGATTGTAATCATGTATTGTCTTTCCGCTGACTGGTTAGCACGCAACATTGGAACTGATATCCCATCTACCTCATTGGAGATCTTCGGGCTCTCTTAAATCGGACTTCACAGGACTTTGCCTTGCTCTAAACACTATTCCCTTTATCCTGTATCTGTACACTGTGGACGGCTCGATTGTAACCATGAACGGTCTTTCCGCTCACTGGATAGCGCGCAACAAAGGCAAGATGGAATCTTCAGGAAAGTCAGAGGCATTTTGAATAAGCTTACTCCAGAGGTAAGCTTACTCCATAGGTCAGGAGGACACATTATTGGCAACAATGCTGAATACAACATTGCACTTGCATTTGCACTGTACCTCAGTACACGTGACAACGATAAAAGAAACTAATTAAAACTAGCGTGAACGGGCGATCGCTGGCCAGGGTGTATTTCAGTGGGCCAAAGGGACCTTTTCCACGCTATTTCTCTGGACTAAACTAGACTAACGGAAACATTCACCTATTTTGTATTTTGATTCTTGCACCTTTCAGTCCGGGATTTGAACTCATGTCTCGTTGAAACATCAGTCCTGCACCGTGTGCTCAACGTTCCGCTGACTGGATAGCACGCAACGAAAGCTTTTCACTGTACCTCGGTACACGTGACAATAAACTACACAGAACTGACACTATTCAATAGTCAATAGACAATAAAAACAATCGGTGCAGGAGTAGGCCACTCCGTCCAGCACCACCATTCACTGTGATCATGGCTGATCATCCCCAATCATAGAATCATAGAAAATAGGTGCAGGAGTAGGCCATTCGGCCCTTCGAGCCAGCACCGCCATTCAATATGATCATGGCTGATTGTCCAACTCCGTATCCCGTACCTGCCTGCTCTCCATATCCCCTGATCCCCTTAGCCACAAGGGCCACATCTAACTCCCTCTTAAATATAGCCAATGAACTGGCCTCAACGACCTTCTGTGGCAGAGAATTCCACAGATTCACCACTCTAAGTGTGAAAAAAGGTCTTCTCATCTCGGTCCTAAATGACTTCCCTCTTATCCTTAAACTGTGACCCCTTGTTCTGGAGTTCCCCACATCGGGAACAATCTTCCTGCATCTACCCTTATGAATTTTGTAAGGTTCTACAAGATCCCCCCTCAATCTTCTAAATTATCATGAGTACAAGCCGAGTCTATCCAGTCTTTCTTCATATGGAAGTCCTGCCATCCCAGGAATCAGTCTGGTGAACCTTCTCTGTACTCCCTCTATGGCAAGAATGTCTTTCCTCGGATTAGGAGACCAAAACTGTACGCAATCAGTACCCCGGTCCTGCCTTCTCTCCATATCCCCTGACTCTGCTATCTTTAAGAGCTCTATCCAGCTCTCTCTTGAAAGCTGCTGGAGAATTGGCCTCCACCGCCTTCTGAGGCAGAGAATTCCACAGATTCATAACTCTCCGGGTGAAAATGTTTTTCCTCATCTCCGTTCTAAATGGCCTGCCCCTTATTCTTAAACTGTGGTCCCCTGGTTCTGGACTCCCCCAACATCGGGAACATGTTTCCTGCCTCTAGCGTGCCCAAACCCTTAATAATCTTACATGTTTCAATAAGATCCCCTCTTATCCTTCTAAATTCCAGAGTATACATAGAAACATAGAAAATAGGTGCAGGAGTAGGCCATTCGGCCCTTCGAGCCTGCACCGCCGTTCAATATGATCATGGCTGATCATCCAACTCAGTATCCCGTACCTGCCTTCTCTCCATACCCCCTGATCCCTTTAGCCACAAGGGCCACATCTAACGCCCTCTTAAATATAGCCAATGAACAGGCTAGATGCAGGAAGATTGTTCCCGATGTTGGGGAGGTGCAGGACAAGGGGTCACAGCTTAAGGATAAGGGGGAAATCCTTTAGGACCGAGATGAGAAGGACTTTTTTCACACAGAGAGTGGTGGGTCTCTGGAATTCCCTGCCACAGAGGGTAGTTGAGGCCAGTTCATGACCATCCCGCGGTCTAGGCATAAGCTCAGCGGCGACCGCGCCTTTGCGGTTGCAGCTCCTAGACTGTGGAACAGCATCCCTCTTCCCATCAGAACTGCCCCCTCCATCGACTCTTTTAAGTCGAGACTAAAAACTCATCTCTACTCCCAAGCCTTTCTTGACGTCCTCTGATCGATGTATGTTGTGATGTTTGTATTTAATCTATGGACCACTGTCGTTTGTTATACTGTTCCTAAACCAATGTGAAGCACTTTGGCCAACGAGAGTTGTTTTTTAAATGTGCTATAGAAATAAAAGTGCCTTGACTTGACTTGACATTTCAACGAGGCCATCCTTCTAAACTCCAGCAAGTGCAAGCCCAGTGCTGTCAAAGGCACATCATAGTTTAACCTTCTCATTCCTGGGATCATTCTTGTAGATCTCCTCTCTCCAGGGCCAGCATGTCCTTCCTCAACTGGCCTTTATAAATCAGAGCATTGAATATTGGAGTAGGGAAGTAATGTTAAAATTGTACAAGGCATTGGTGAGACCAATTCTGGAGTATGGTGTACAATTTTGGTTGCCTAATTATAGGAAGGATGTCAACAAAATAGAGAGAGTACAGAGGAGATTTACTAGAATGGTGCCTGGGTTCCAGCAACTAAGTTACAGAGAAAGGTTGAACAAGTTAGGTCTTTATTCTTTGGAGCGCAGAAGGTTAAGGGGGAACTTGATTGAGGTCTTTAAAGTGATGAAAGGGATAGACAGAGTTGACGTGGATAAGCTTTTCCCATTGAGGGTAGGGAAGATTCAAACAAGAGGGCATGACATGAGAATTAAGGGACAGAAGTTTAGGGGTAACATGAGGGGGAACTTCTTTACTCAGAGAGTGGTGGCTGTGTGGAATGATCTTCCAGCAGAAGTGGTGGAGGCAGGATCGATTTTAACATTTAAAAGTAAAGTGGATAGGTATATGGACGGGAAGGGAATGGAGGGGTATGGCCTGAGTGCAGGTAGATGGGACTAGGGGAGAATAAATGTTCGGCACGGACTGGAAGGGCCGAGAAGGCCTGTTTCCGTGCTGTAATTGTTATATGGTTATATGTTATATGGTTAGATAAAGGTGCCCAAAATATGCAAATGTGAAATTTTAAGCGCTGAGATACACGCGGTGGTGAAGATCGGTTACAGCACGTGGTACACCGGATCCAGGAAGGATTGGGTGTACACAGACAGTGGTGAGTCGATGGTCTGAAGATTGGTCCCTAATACCCGAGATGTCACCCATCCTTTTGTCACCAGCGATGTTGCCAGTCCCACCGAGTAAAGGGCCTGTCCCACCAGCATCCGACTCCATGCGCTGAGCGCGATCAAACTAGATGCGGGGGCCGCGCGGAGGTCGGGTGATCCCCTGTACAGGGCCGTACCCACCAGCATGCGCCTGCATGCGGCAAGCGTGACCAAACCGGCAGCGAGGGCCGCTCGGGGGTCGGGTGAGTGGCGCAACGCGGCGCAAAGTGAGGCGAACTTGGAGCGAAGTCTTAAAGGTAAGTTGGCCAGGACAGAGAGGGGGACACAGAGAGGGGCACAGAGGCACACACACAGAAAGCCACGGAGTCACACACATAGAGGGTCACGGAGGCAACTACAGAGAGGGTCACAGAGGCACGACGTCGAGACGGTGTGTAATGCGTCGAGGCGACTGCGAGCCGACAAGCCGTTGCCGCGCGGAATCTTTGAACACGGTCAGTTTTTCGGAGCCCCGCACAATGTCGGGACGAACTCCGCACAATTCCGCACGGCTCCGGCGATCGAAGTGGGACCGGCCCCGCGACGCCGGACGGCTCAAGCGACCACGTTAGGTCGCGCCCATCGCATGGAGTTGCGTGCTGGTGGGACAGGCCCTTAACTCCGGCATTTTTCTGTCTCTCTTGAATGATCAGTCAAGTTGTCCACATTGCCCTTCAAAGGAACACTGGGCTTGTCACTGTATGCCATGTTGTCACTTGCGGGCGGAGCACCAAGGCAAATTCCTTGTATGTGAATACTTGGCCAATAAACTCATTCATTCATTCAAAAACTGGTTCCCGGAAACTGGCACTGAACCATACGATGTTGGAAGAGGAGCGCTAACATCGTTGAGCGCCTTCGACTATCCTCATCAATTCCAGAAGACCGTGAGATCCACGAAATAATACTGGCACGTGGCAAAGAGCTTAGAAGTTCATTAAGATCACAAAATCATAAGAGATAGGAGAAGAAGTAGGCTATTCGGCCCATCAAGTTTCATATAGGCTCAAGGTGAGGGGGAAAAGATTTAATAGGAATACGAGGGGAAACATTTTTCACACAAAGGGTGGTGGGTGTATAGAACGAGCTGCCAGAGGAGGTAGTTGAGGCTGGGACTATCCCATCATTTAAGAAACAATAGACAATAGACAATAGGTGCAGGAGTAGGCCATTCGGCCCTTCGAGCCAGCACCGCAATTCAATTTGATCATGGCTGATCACCCCCAATCAGTACCCCGTTCCTGCCTTCTCCCTATATCCCCTGACTCCACTATTTTTAAGAGCCCTATCTAGCTCTCTCTTGAAAGCATCCACAGAACCGGCCTCCACCGCCCTCTGAGGCAGAGAATTCCACGGACTCACCACTCTCTGTGAGAAAAAGTGTTTCCTCGTCTCCGTTCTAAATGGCTGACCCCTTATTCTTAAACTGTGGCCCCCGGTTCTGGACTCCCCCAACATCGGGAACATGTTTCCTGCCTGAAACAGTTAGACAGGTACATGGATAGGACAGGTTTGGAGGGATATGGACCAAGCGTAGACAAGTGGGACTAGTGTAGCTGGGACATGTTGGCTGGTGTGGGCAAGTTGGGCCGAAGGGCCTGTTTCCACACTGTATCACTCTATGACTGTCTATTCAATCACGGCTGATCTATCTCTCCCTCCGATCCCATTGTCCTGCCTTCTCCCCATAACCCCTGACACCCGTACTAATCAAGAATCTATCTATCTAAAAATATCCATTGACTTGGCCTCCACAGCCTTCTGTGGCAAAGAGTTCCTCAGATTCACCGCCCTCTGACTAAAAATGGTCTGAATAAAGGTTAAATGCTGAGAGAATGGAGCGGCTGGGCTTGTATACTCTAGAGGTTAGAAGGATGAGAGGGGATCTTACTGAAACAAATATGATTATTAATGGTTTGGACACGCTAGAGGCAGGAAACATGTTCCCGATGTTGGGGGAGTCCAGAACCAGGGGCCACACACAGTTTAAGAATAAGGAGTAAGCCATTTAGAACGGAGACGAGGAAACACTTTTTCTCACAGAGAGTGGTGAGTCTGTGGAATTCTCTGCCTCAGAGGGCGGTGGAGGCCGGTTCTCTGGATGCTTTCAAGAGAGAGTTAGATAGGGCTCTTAAAAATAGCGGAGTCAGGGGATATGGAAAGAAGGCCTGCACCGCCATTCAATGTGATCATGGCTGATCATCCAACTCAGTATCCCGTACCTGCCTTCTCTCCGAAGGCAAAAGTTGATAACCAAGGCCCGCGTTGAATGTGAATATTTCCATTATACATATTGTTGACATAAACCGGTGCTATCTTTGTTTAACTGTTTCTTAAAAGTTGCAATAGTCCCAATCTCGACTACCTCCTAAGGCAGCTCGTTCCACACACCCACCACCCTTTGTGTGAAAAGGTTACCCCTCAGGTTCCTATTAAATCATTCCCCCTTCACCTCAAATCTATGACACGCTAGAGGCAGGAAACATGTTCCCACTGTTGGGGGAGTCCAGAACCAGTGGCCACACAGTTTAAGAATAAGGGGTAAGCCATTTAGAACGGAGACGAGGAAACACTTTTTCTCACAGAGAGTTGTGAGTCTGTGGAATTCTCTGCCTCAGAAGCTGGTTCTCTGGATACTTTCAAGAGAGAGTTAGATAGGGCTCTTAAAAATAGCGGAGTCAGGGGATATGGGGAGAAGGCAGGAACAGGGCACTGATTGTGGATGATCAGCCATGATCACATTGAATGGTGGTGCTGGCTCGAAGGGCTGAATGTCTATTGTCCATTGACTATGTCCTCTAGTCCTCGATTCCCCAACTCTGGGCAAGAGACTCTGTGCATTTATCCGAACTGTTCCTCTCATGATTTTAAACATCTCCAGAAGATCACCCCTCACCTCCCCCCCCCCCCCACCTCCCCCCCCCCCCCCCCCACCTCCCCCCCTTCCATCATCATCCTGAGCTCCAAGGTATAGAGTCCCAACCTGCTCAACCTCTTCACCGCAAACCCATGTCCTCTGGTCCTCGATTCTGGGCAAGAGACTCTGTGCATCTACCCGAACTGTTCCTCATGATTTTAAACATCTCCAGAAGATCACCCACCCCCCTCATCATCCTCGATTTCCCCCCTCAAGAGTAGAAGCAGCGCTCACCTGCCTTCCCACCCTGTTGTTGTGGAGCCTCATGCGCGAGTGGATGTCTTTGTAGGTTTCCCGGGAGTCCAGGAAGTCCCTGGAGAACTTCTCCCCGTACTCCACGTCGGGACTGCAGCCGCCCCACTCCCAGGAGTCCTGCGGGCCGGGCAGGTCCCCGGGCAGGGGCTCCATCACCCCGTGCACCATGCCCTTGCCCCGGTTCAACGCTTCCAGCTGCAGGCGGTTCAGCTTCAGCCTGAACGCCTCCTCGTCCCCGCGCCGCTGCAGGTCGCAGCTGCAGGCTTTCAGCTTGCCCAGGCTGCATGCGTTGGAGACGGCGTGGACCACCCCCGCAGCGGCGATGGCGTAGGCGTACGCGCTCTCCTTGAAGCCTGCGGAGGGGGGAAGACAAGCGGAAGCTGTTAGACATTCGCTGCAGTCTCGGCTCCACATCCACATCCAATACAGTCAAAGTCAAGTCAAAGTCAAGTCAAAAGAGTTTATTGTCATGTGTCCCTGACAGGACAATGAAAATCTTTCTTTGCATAGCACAACAGAACATAGAAGGCATTGACTACAATTCTATACATAAATACACCCATGACTTAATAAATTAATAAAGTGCAAATAACAGATGGAGGGATATTAATGTTCAGAGTTCCGAGCCAGGTTTAATAGCCTGATGGCTGTGGGGAAGTAGCTATTCCTGAACCGGGTCATTGCAGTCTTCAGGCTCCTGTACCTTCTACCCGAAGGTAGCAGGGAGACGAGTGTGTGGCCAGGGTGGTGTGGGTCCTTGATGATGCTGCCAGCCTTTTTGAGGCAGCGACTGCGATAGATCCCCTCGATGGAAGGAAGGTCAGAGCCGATGATGGACTGGGCAGTGTTTACTACTTTTTGTAGTCTTTTCCTCTCCAGGGCGCTCAAGTTGCCGAACCAAGCCACGATGCAACCGGTCAGCAAGCTCTCTACTGTGCACCTGTAGAAGTTAGAGAGAGTCCTCCTTGACAGACCGACTCTCCGTAATCTTCTCAGGAAGTAGAGGCGCTGATGAGCTTTCTTAATAATTGCATCTGTGTTCTCAGACCAGGAAAGATCTTCACAGATGTCAAATCAAGTCTAGTCACTTTTATTTATATAACACATTTCAATAACAACTCTCCCTCAACCCTCGGGCTCCTCTTCCTCCTTTTTCCTTTCTTCCCGTCCGCCTCCCCACAGCGCCAGAGACCCGGATGCCATCCCGACCACAGAGTTTGCACCTGCCTGCGCTTGGCCCATATCCCTCCAAACCTGTCCTATCCATGTCCCTGTCCAAATGTTTCTTAAACACTTTTTCTCACAGAGAGTGGTGAGTCTGTGGAATTTGCTGCCTCAGATGGCGGTGGAGGCCGGTTCATAGAAAACATAGAAACATAGAAAAATAGGTGCAGGAGTAGGCCATTCGGCCCTTCGAGCCCCCACCGCCATTCAATGTGTTCATGGCTGATCATCCCCAATCAGTACCCCGTTCCTGCCTTCTCCCCATACCCCCTGATCCCTTTAGCCACAAGTGCCACATCTAACCCCCTCCTAAATATAGCCAAAGAACTGGCTTCAACTACCTTCTGTGGCAGAGAATTCCAGAGACTCACCACTCTCTGTGCAAAGAATGTTTTCCTCATCTCGGTCCGAAAGGAATTCCCCCTTATCCTTAGACTGTGACCCCTTGTTCTGGACTCCCCCAACATCGGGAACAATCTTCCAGCATCTAGCTTGTCCAACCCCTTAAGAATTTTGTAAGGTTCTCTGGATGCTTTCAGGAGAGAGCTAGACAGGGCTCTTAAAAATAGCGGAGTCGGGGGATATGGGGAGAAGGCAGGAACGGGGTACTGATTGTGGATGATCAGTCATGATCAAATTGAATGGCGGTGCTGGCTCGAAGGGCCGAATGGCCCACTCCTTCACCTATTGTCTATTGTCTATCGTTTCTTAAACGATGGGATAGTCGCTGCCTCAACTACCTCCTCTGGCAGCTCGTTCCATACACCCGCCACCCTTTGCGTGAAAAAGTTACCCCTCAAACCTATGTCCTCTGGTCCCCGATCCCCCATACTCTGGGCAAGAGACTCTGTGCGTTTACCCGATCTATTCTTCTCATGATTTTACACACCTCAATGAGATCACCCCTCATCCCTCCTGCGCTCCAGGGAAGAGAGTCCCTGCCTACGCGACCTCTCCCTATAGCTCCTGGCAACATTCTCATAAATCCTCCCTGCACCTTTTTCTGGCCTGACAACAACTTTCCTGTAACATGGTGCCCTGAAACTGAACACAATACTCTAAATGCGGCCCCACCAACGTCACGTACAACTGCAACATGACCTCCCAACTTCTGTACTCGTTGCTCAGGGTGAAGTGACCTCCGGTTTCCTCCCACATTCCAAAGACGTACAGATACGGCCGATAATCGGTTTAGGTAAAATTATAAATTGTCCCTATTGTGTAGGATAGTGTTAGTGTGCGGGGATCGCTGGTCTAAAGTCTAAAGGGCCTGTCCCACTTGGCCCGTTACTTGCCCGTAATTTACGCGACATAATTTACGCGCCACGCCACGCACGTGATGCGCGCATGGTGGGCGGTGACGTAGCCAGTGGCGTACGGTCGCGCGCAGCTTCCCAGGATTTCAGGACGTGCAAAATCTTCGCACGCCATCTGCGTGACGTGCAAATGGCGGCCATGTGGGACAGGCCCTTAAATATCAGGAGATAGAAACATAGAAACGTTGGACTCCCCCAACATCGGGAACATGTTTCCTGCCTCTAGCATTCCCAAACCCTTAATAATCTTACATGTTTCAATAAGATCCCCTCTTATCCTTCTAAATTCTAGAGTATACATAGAAACATAGAAAATAGGTG
The DNA here is from genome assembly GCA_963514005.1 of Raja brachyura. The sequence continues at coordinate 4,769,628 of OY740787.1, read as the reverse complement.
CAGGAGTAGGCCATTCGGCCCTTCGAGCCTGCACCGCCATTCAATATGATCGCGGCTCATCATCCAACTCAGTATCCCGTACCTCCTGATCCCTTTAGCCACAAGGGCCACATCTAACTCCCTCTTAAATATAGCCAATGAACTGGCCTCAACTACTTTCTGTGGCAGAGAATTCCACAGATTCACCACTCTCTGTGTGAAAAATGTTTTTCTCATCTCGGTCCTAAAAGACTTCCCCCTTAATCTTAAACTGTAAGCCCTTGTTCTGGACTTCCCCAACATTGGGAACAATCTTCCTGCATCTAGCCTGTCCAACCCCTTAAGAATTTTGTAAGGTTCTATAAGATCCCCCCTCAATCTCCTAAATTCTAGCGAGTACAAGCCGAGTCTATCCAGTCTTTCTTCATAAGAAAGTCCTGCCATCCCAGGAATCAGTCTGGTGAACCTTCTCTGTACTCCCTCTATGGCAAGAATGTCTTTCCTCAGATTAGGAGACCAAAACTGTACGCAATACTCCAGGTGTGGTCTCGCCAAGACCCTGTACAACTGCAGTAGAACCTCCCTGCTCTTGTACTCAAATCCTTTTGCTATGAATGCCAACATACCATTCGCTTTCTTCACAGCCTGCTGCACCTGCATGCCACTAGAATAGTGCTAGTGTACAGGGGTCGGCATAGACTTGTTGGGCCGAAGGGCCTGTTTCCATGACTGTATCTCTCAACTCTAAATGTAATAAGGTCATAAGGTCCTAGGTGATAGGCGTAGAATTAGGCCATTCGGCCCATCAAGTCTACTCCTCCATTCTTGGTTCTTGGTTCTTGATTACATGGTCCTCCAAAATATTCCAACTGGAATTTAAACTGGAGGTGGTGATGGGAAGGGTTTAGTCAGAGAGGGTTGGTTATTGGGAAGTAAGTGCCACTTTAAATTTAGTTGCATTCAATCATGGCTGAACCATCTCTCCATCCCAACCCCATTCTCCTGCCTTCTCCCCATAAACCCTGACACCCGCACTCATCAAGAATCTGTCAATGCCTTGCAAATGTCCAATTGACCTCCACAGCCACAAAGATTTCTACAGTTCCTAACGTCTAATAAAATGGGGTGAATGTGGGATTAGTGTAAAGGGATGCCCAGCACAGATTCAATGGGCTGAAGGGCCTGTCCCTGTGCTTCTTGCCCATATGTGACCTGGGTTAAAAAAAATAACCCACATAGAAATGACATTTAGAGTCATTTTTCAGATGCAGCAAGCGATTTAGATGGCAAATCAACGTTTGGTATTTATTGCAACAGGACTGGTTGACTTTGGTGAGACCTGTTTACTGAAAGGCCTTGCCTTGAGGCCAACGTAGCAGAGGTTCTCTAGGTTGATTTCTAGAAAAGAAGGCTGAACAGGTTTCATTCTTAATATAGACACAAAATGCTTGGGGTAACCCAGCGGGCCGGGAAGCTTCTGTGGAGAAAAAGAATAGGTGACTCATCGGACCTTTCTTCAGGATCCTTTAAGGGGCTGTCCCTCTGCGGCGACCTAATTGGCGAGTTTAGAAGCGTTTAGGAGAGTTTCAAAAAGTGTCATGTGGAACTAGGTTACTAGGGAAATTGATGAGGGTAAAGCAGTGGATGTTGTCTATATGGATTTCAGTAAGGCCTTTGACAAGGTTCCCCATGGAAGGTTGGTTAAGAAGGTTCAATCTTTGGGTTTTAATGGCGGAGTAGCAAGATGGATTGAACAGTGGCTGAATGGGAGATGCCAGAGAGTAATGGCGGATGGCTGTTTGTCAGGTTGGAAGCCGGTGACCAGTGGGGTGCCTCAGGGATCTGTGTTGGGTCCACTGTTGTTTGTCATGTACATCAATGATCTAGATGATGGGGTGGAAAATTGGATCAGTAAGTATGCAGATGATACTAAGATAGGGGGTGCTGTGGATAATGAAGTAGATTTTCAAAGTCTACAGAGAGATTTGGGCCATTTGGAAGAGTGGGCTGAAAGATGGCAGATGGAGTTTAATGCTGATAAGTGTGAGGTGCTACATCTTGGCAGGACAAATCAAAATAGGACGTACATGGTAAATGGTAGGGAATTGAGGAATGCTGTGGAACAGAGGGATCTAGGAATAACTGTGCATAGTTCCCTGAAGGTGGAATCGCATGTAGATAGGGTGGTAAAGAAAGCTTTTGGTGTGCTGGCCTTTATAAATCAGAGCATTGAATATAGGAGTAGGGAAGTAATGTTAAAATTGTACAAGGCATTGGTAAGACCAATTCTGGAGTATGGTGTACAATTTTGGTCGCCTAATTATAGGAAGGATGTCAACAAAATAGAGAGAGTACAGAGGAGATTTACTAGAATGTTGCCTGGGTTCCAGCAACTAAGTTACAGAGAAAGGTTGAACAAGTTAGGCCTTTATTCTTTTGAGCGCAGAAGGTTAAGGGGGGACTTGATTGAGGTCTTTAAAATGATGAAAGGGATAGACAGAGTTGACGTGGATAAGCTTTTCCCATTGAGGGTAGGGAAGATTCAAACGAGAGGGCATGACATGAGAATTAAGGGACAGAAGTTTAGGGGTAACATGAGGGGGAACCTCTTTACTCAGAGAGTGGTGGCTGTGTGGAATGATCTTCCAGCAGAAGTGGTGGAGGCAGGATCGATTTTAACATTTAAAAGTAAAGTGGATAGGTATATGGACGGGAAGGGAATGGAGGGGTATGGTCTGAGTAGTGCAGGTAAATGGGACTAGGGGAAAATAAATGGTCGGCACGGACTGGAAGGGCCAAGAAGGCCTGTTTCCGTGCTGCAATTGTTATATGGTTACATGGTTATATGGTTGAAGACCTCCTTCAACTATGTTGAAGACCTCCTTCAACCTCCTTCGACTATGATGAAGACTAGCTTCTACGAAAATTGGACACCGAATAGTGGAGAGTGAAGACGACCTCCTTTGACCTCCCTTCGACCTCCCTTCGACTATGTTGAAGACTAGCTACGACTACCTTCAACTACCCTCAATTACCTACGACTAACATGCCGTCCTACTACGACCTACTTCGACTAAACCTACCAGTAAAAAAAAAATCGATTTTTATCCATGGCCACCTTTTTTTAACTCGCGGGCATTTTTCAGCATGTTGAAAAATATGCCGCGACCTAGCTGAGGCCCCGAGTATGCGGGGACTGCTCTCGAGCATGAAGGAGAGTTACAAACATCTCCCAGGACCTCATGTCGACCATGCTGCGAGTATGATTCGAGGGCAAACTCTTCTCAGCCCCTTGATTGCCTGACAAATGGTGCCAACCCGAAATGCCACCTTGCTCTTCGCAGATGCTGCCTGGCCCGCTGAGTTACTCCAGCATATTGTGTCCATCTTTGGTTTAAACCAGCATCTGCAGTTCCTTCCTGCACAGGAACTGCAGATGCTGGTTTAAACCGAAGATAGACACAATGTGCTGGAGTTAAGGGCCTGTCCCACTGTACGAGCTAATTCAAGAGCTCTCCCGAGTTTAACAAAAAATCAAACTCGTGGTAAGCGCGGAGAATGTACGTAGCGGGTACGTCGGAGCTCGGGGACGTCTCTTAGCGGCTCGTAACGCTAACGGCAGGTACTCGGGAAACGCGGTAAGCTGGTGAAGACTCGTGAAGATTTTTCAACATGTTGAAGAATGTCCACGAGAGCCCCGAGTACCTACGAGCGGCCATTACCGTAATTCTCCCAGTTCGAATCGGGGGAAACTCGGGAGAGCTCTTGAATTAGCTTGTACAGTGGGACAGCCCCATAACTCAGCGGGTCAGGCAGCATCTCTGGAGAGAAGGAATGGGTGAGGTTTAAGGGTGGGACCCTTCCTCAGACTACAGTTCCTTCAGACACAGATAGCATTCATATCTCTGATAGGAATGACAAGAGGCTGAAGGAACCGCAGGCGCTGGGATCCTCAGCAAAAACACAAAGTGCTGGAGGAACTCAGGCAGCATCTGAGGGGAAAATGAACGGGTGACATTAGTAAAGGTCCTGCCCCAAATCGCCCCAAGTCCATTCTCTCCACAGATGCTGCCTGACCCGCTGAGTTCCACAGGCACTTTGTGTTTCGGTCAACAATGAGAGGTAATTCCACTGAAAGACCGACTTCGAGCAAAGTGGAACTGTGGCCAACAGCCAAAGGTGCGGACATTTCATTGAATAGCGGTGGTGTTTCTGTTGCCTTTGCGTCTCACAGTTGAACCCAAATAACAACTAGTTGGAGAGGGCAGGAGAATGGGGTTGAGAGGGAAAGGCAGATCAGGCCATGATTGAATGGCGGAATAGGCTTGATGGGCCGAATGGCCTAATTCTGCTCCTAGGGCGTTTTAGTTTAGTTTAGGGACACAGCGCGCAAACAGGCCCTTCGGCCCACCGAGCCCGTCTCTGGCGCTGTGAGGCAGCAACTCTACCGCTGCGCCACCGTGCCGTGCCGTGCCGCCCCCCCAGATCATTTGCAACAGGGCTTTGATACGTTGTTCTAAAGGACACCTTTCATCTCAACTTGGACTTACAAACTGATTGCTGCCAGGGGCAGGAGCAATTTCACAATCCAGGGAGCGTTTTGTGGTCATTTTGATTTCTTTGACCATTGATTTGCAAAATTCTTTAGCTGAATCTAATAGTTTGCAGCTGCTCATATTTGGCCAATGTTACCGGGGAGAGATTGTGGAGAGCAGGAAAACGCGATGGACAGGTATGGTTCGCATTAGAACATTTGCTAGCTGGAAAAACGTAAAGTTAGTCGCTCAAATCAAAAGAAAATGGGAACCATCTGTTTATGAATATGAAATCAAAATAACATTTCGGATTTCAAAAGGCAGTGGCAGTAATGTAGTTCCAGTTTAGTTTCGAGGTACAGGCCCCGGAAACAGGCCCTTCGGCCCACCGGGTCCGCGCCGACTTTAAGAATCAGGAGTAAGCCATTTAGAACACAGACGAGGAAACACTTTTTCTCACAGAGAGTGGTGAGTCTGTGGAATTCTCTGCCTCAGAGGGTGGTGGAGGCCGGTTCTCTGTATGCTTTCAAGAGAGAGCTAGATAGGGGTCTTAAAGATAGTGCAGTCAGGGGGTATGGGGGGAAGGCAGGAACGGGGTACTGATTGGGGATGATCAGCCATGATCACATTGAATGGCGGTGCTGGCTGGAAGGGCCGAATGGCCTACTCCTGCACCTATTGTCTATTGTCTATTGACCCCCACGACCTCGGCCCACTGCGGCGACCTAATTGGCGAGTTTAGAAGAGTTTAGGAGAGTTTGAAAAAGTGTCATGTTGAAGACCTCCTTCAACTATGTTGAAGACCAGCTTCGACGAGCTTCGGGAAAATTGGACACCGAATAGTGGAGAGTGAAGAAGACCTCCTTCGACCTCCCTTCGACTATGTTGAAGACTATCCACGACTACCTTCAACTACCATCGATTACCTACGACTAACATGCCGACCTACTACGACCGACTTCGCCTAAATCTACGAGTAAAAAAAGTATCGAATTTTTCCATGGCGACCTTTTTTTTACTGGCGGGCATTTTTCAGCATGTTGAAAAATACACCGCGACCTAGCTGAGGCCTCGAGTACGCGGGGACTACTCTCGAGCATGAAGGAGAGTTACAAACACCTCCCAGGACCTCGTGTCGACCATGCTGCAAGTACGAGTCGAGGGCAAACTCGCGGATTAGGTTGCCGCAGTGGGACAGGCCCCTTAACAATATCACACACACACACACACACACACACACACACACACACACACACACACACACACACACACACACACGAGGGAGAACGTGCAAACTCCGTACAGGCAAGCACTTGCGATGTCTGGAGGTGTGCGTTTAATACCAGTTCCTCTTCTCCAGAGATGCTGCCTGTCCCGCTGAGTTACCCCAGCATTCTGTGTCTATCTTCGGTGTGAACCAGCATCTGCAGTTCCTACCTGCATACTTAGAGTATTCTGTTGAGTTTTGGCCACCCTATTGTGGGAAAGATGCTATTAAGCTGGAAGGGGTGCAGAGAAGATTTACGAGGATGTTGCCATCCTCGAGGGGCCTGAGCTACTGGGAGGGAGGTTGAGCAGGCTGGGACCCTCTTCCTTGAAGAGCAGGAGGACGAGGGGTGATCTCATAGAGGTCACAGATAGATTGAGCGGTCAAAAAGGCTTTTGGCACATTGGCCTTCATTAACCATATAACCATATAACAATTACAGCACGGAAACAGGCCTTCTCGGCCCTTCCAGTCCGTGCCGAACATTTATTTCCCCTAGTCCCATCTACCTGCACTCAGACCACACCCCTCCATTTCCTTCCCGTCCATATACCTATCCACTTTACTTTTAAATGTTAAAATCGATCCTGCCTCCACCACTTCTGCTGGAAGATCATTCCACACAGCCACCACTCTCTGAGTAAAGAAGTTCCCCCTCATGTTACCCCTAAACTTCTGTCCCTTAATTCTCATGTCATGCCCTCTTGTTTGAATCTTCCCTACCCTCAATGGGAAAAGCTTATCCACGTCAACTCTGTCTATCCCTTTCATCATTTTAAAGACCTCAATCAAGTCCCCCCTTAACCTTCTGTGCTCCATAGAATAAAGACCTAACTTGTTCAACCTTTCTCTGTAACTTAGTTGCTGGAACCCAGGTAACATTCTAGTAAATCTCCTCTGTACTCTCTCTATTTTGTTGACATCCTTCCTATAATTAGGCGACCAAAATTGTACACCATACTCCAGAATTGGTCTCACCGATGCCTTGTACAATTTTAACATTACTTCCCTACTCCTATATTCAATGCTCTGATTTATAAAGGCCAGCACACCAAAAGCTTTCTTTACCACCCTATCTACATGCGATTCCACCTTCAGGGAACTATGCACAGTTATTCCCAGATCCCTCTGTTCCACAGCATTCCTCAATTCCCTACCATTTACCATGTACGTCCTATTTTGATTTGTCCTGCCAAGATGTAGCACCTCACACTTATCAGCATTAAACTCCATCTGCCATCTTTCAGCCCACTCTTCCAAATGTCCCAAATCTCTCTGTAGACTTTGAAAATCTACTTCATTATCCACAGCACCACCTATCTTAGTATCATCTGCATACTTACTTATCCAATTTTCCACCCCATCATCTAGATCATTGATGTACATGACAAACAACAGTGGACCCAACACAGATCCCTGAGGCACCCCACTGGTCACCGGCTTCCAACCTGACAAACAGCCATCCACCATTACTCTCTGGCATCTCCCATTCAGCCACCGTTGAATCCATCTTGCTACTCCGCCATTAACACCCAAAGATTGAACCTTCTTAACCAACCAACCTTCTTAACCAACCAACCTTCTTAACCAACCAACTTAGTCAGAGCATTGAGCATAGAGGTTGGGAGGTCATGTTGCGTTTTTATAAGACTAGGTTGAATAGGCTGGGACTCTATTCCTTGGAGCGCTGGAGGATGAGGGGGGATCTTATAGAGGTGTACAAAATCATGAGAGGAATAGATCGGGTAGACGCACAGAGTCTCTTGCCCAGTGTTGGGGAATCTAGAACCTGGGGATATAAGTATAAGGTTTGACAGAAACCTGAGGGGTAAATTTTGTGACACAAAGGGTGGAGGTTGTATGGAACGAGTTGCCAGAGGAGGTAGTTATGGCAGGGACCATCACAACGTTTAAGAAACAATTAGACAGGTACATGGGTAGGTTTGGAGGGATATGGGCCAAACGCAGGCGGGTGGGACTATTGTTGATGGGACATGTTGGTCAGTGTAGGCAAGATGGGCCGATGGGCCTTTTACCGCGCTGTATGCCTCTATGACTCAATGCAGGCACAAAAGGCTGGATTAACTCAGCAGGTCAGGCAGCATCTCTGGAGAAAAGGAACTGGTGACGTTTCGGGTCGGGACCCTTCAACAGTCTGAGAGTCAGGGGAAAGGGGAAGGAGAGATATAGACGGTACTTAGGACAAATGGAAGATATGCAGAAAGCAAAGATGATCATGGAAATATGGAGCCCACAATGGTCCATTGTTGTCTGTGGGATAGGTGATAATGAGTTAATACAGACAGTGGAACTCAACGGGACGACAATGAGACTAGTACGATGACTAGGGTGGGGGAGGGACGGAGAGAGAGGGGGATGCAAGATCACCTGAAGTTAGAGAAGTCAATGTTCATACCGCTGGGGTGTAAGTAAGATGCCCAAGAGAGATATGAGGTGCTGCTCCTCCAATTTGCGCTGGGCCTCACTCTGACCATGGAGGAGGCCCAGGACGGAAAGGTCCTGGGCCTGCAGGAGAAATGTTCCCAATGTTGGGTGAGTCCAGAACCAGGGGCCCAAGTCTTAGAATAAAGGGGAGGTCATTTAAGACTGAGCTGAGGAAAAAACGTTTTCACCCAGAGAGTTGTGAATTTATGGAATTCCCTGCCACAGAGGGCAGTGGAGGCCAAGTCACTGGATGGATTTAAGAGAGAGTTGGATAGAGCTCTAGGGGCTAGTGGAGTCAAGGGATAAGGGGAGTAAAGTGGATAGGTATATGGACGGGAAGGGAATGGAGGGGTATGGTCTGAGTGCAGGTAGATGGGACTAGGGGAAAATAAATGGTCGGCACGGACTGGAAGGGCCGAGAAGGCCTGTTCCCGTGCTGAAATTGTTGAAGCCTGCTGAAGGCAGGCATGGGTTATTGATAGCGGACGATCAGCCATGATCATATTGAATGGCGGTGCTGGCTCGAAGGCCTCCTCCTGCACCTATTTTCTATGTTTCTATGTTTCTATGTAGGTCGGTGTGGAAATGGGAGGGGAGTTGAAGTGTTTGAGGGTTTTCCCATTGAGGGTAGGGAAGATTCAAACAAGAGGGGCATGACATGAGAATTAAGGGACAGAGGTTTAGGGGTAACATGAGGGGGAACTTCTTTACTCAGAGAGTGGTGACTGTGTGGAATGAGCTTCCAGCAGAAGTGGTGGAGGCAGGATCGATTTTAACATTTAAAAGTAAAGTGGATAGGTATATGGACGGGAAGGGAATGGAGGGGTATGGTCTGAGTGCAGGTAGATGGGACTAGGGGAAAATAAATGGTCGGCACGGACTGGAAGGGCCGAGAGGGCCTGTTTCCGTGCTGTAATTGTTATATGGTTATATGGTTATATGGTTTGCCAACCGGGAGTTGTCTCAGCGAAGATATCCAGAGTCACAGAGCGTCTGGGAAAGTCTCATGCCAACGCAGGATGTTGTGGTTCACCAGACTTCCACCCAGATGGGCACCTGGCACCGAGTGGATCATAGCCGCACCCACCAGCTCCTCGGCCTACCTGTCCAGGCATATCCTGGCACTTTGATGGAACTAGAATTCAGCTGTGAACCTGCAGTCAGTGTACAGCCAGAGGCACTCCAGGGAAACTGGCCTGCAAATTACAACACGTTCCGCTCATCTTCAAGACAATGGGAAACGTGAAAAATAAACCCAGTCCTTTATGAGAGTCATCGAGTTGTTTAGTTGGGTTTAGGTTCATTGAGTTTAGTTTAGTTTGGTATAGAAACATAGAAAATAGGTGCAGGAGGAGGCCATTCGGCCCTTCGAGCCAGCACCGCCATTCATTGTGATCACGGCTGATCGTTCCAAATCGATAACCCGTGCCTGCCTTCTCCCCATATCCCTTGACTCCACCAGCCCCTAGAGCTCTATCCAACTCTCTCTTAAATCCACCCAGTGATTTGGCCTCCACTGCCCTCTGTGGCAGGGAATTCCACAAATTCACAACTCTCTGGGTAAATTTTTTTTTCTCACCTCAGTCTTAAATGGCCTCCCCTTTATTCTAAGATAAAGGAATGATCTTCCAGCAGAAGTGGTGGAGGCAGGATCGATTTTAACATTTAAAAGTAAAGTGGATAGGTATATGGACGGGAAGGGAATGGAGGGGTATGGTCTGAGTGCAGGTAGATGGGACTAGGGGAAAATAAATGGTCGGCACGGACTGGAAGGGCCGAGAGGGCCTGTTTCCGTGCTGTAATGGTTATATGGTTATTATATGGTTAGGTATAGTTTAAGGAAGGTTGCGTTGGGTTAGGTTAGACAATAGACAATAAGTGCAGGAGTAGGCCATTCGGCCCTTCGAGCCAGCACCGCCATTCAATGTGATCGTGGCTGATCATCCCCAATCAGTACCCTGTTACTGCCTGTTTAAGAAGGAACTGCAGATGCTGGAAAATGGAAGGTAGACTAAAATGCTGGAGAAACGTTGCCTATTTCCTTCGCTCAATAGATGCTGCCTCACCCGCTGAGTTCCTCCAGCATTTTTGGTCTACCCTGTTCCTGCCTTCTCCCCATATCCCTTTACTCCGCTATCCCTAAGAGCTCCATCTAACTCGCTTTAGTTTTAATTAGTTTTAGTTTCAGCACCAGTTTATTATAGTTTAGTTTATAGACACAAAATGCTGGAGTAACTCAGCGGGACAGGCAGCATCTCTGGGGAGAAGGAATGGGCGACGTTTCGGGTCGACCCGAGTAGGCGAATCGAGGACCGGAGGACACAGGTTTAAGGTGAAGGGGAAAAGATTGAATAGGAATCCGAGGGGTAACTTTTTCACACAGAGGGTGGTGGGTTTATGGAACAAGCAGCCAGAGGAGGTAGTTGAGGCTGGGACTATATCACGATGTTTAGATCAGAAGCAGTTAGACAGGTACATGGATAGGATACGTTTGGCGGGATATGGACCAAACGTGGGCGAGTGGGACTAATGATGCTGGGACATGTTGGCCGGGGCGGGCAATTTGGGCCGATGGGCCTGTTTCCACACTGTATCACTCTGTGACTATGAATAGTGAAAGGCCTGGACAGAGTGGACGTGGAGAGGATGCTTCCACTAGTGGGAGAGTCTAGGACCAGAGGCCACAGCCTCAGAATAAAATATCGTACCTTTAGGAAGGAGATGAGGAGGAATTTCTTTAGTCAGAGGGTGGTGAATCTGTGGAACTCATTGACACGGAAGGCTGTGGGGAGGCCAAGTCAATGAATATTTTTAAGGTGGAGATTGATTAGTACGGGTGTCAGGGGTTATGGGGAGAAGGCAGGAGAATTGGGATAGGAGGGAGGAATAGATGATCCATGATTGAATGGCGGAGTAGACTTAGAGTCATAGAGTGATACAGTGTGGAAACAAGCCCTTCGGCCCAACTTGCCCGCACCGGCCAACAATGTCCCAGCTACCCTAGTCCCACCTGCCTGCGCTTGGTCCATAACCCTCCAAACCTGTTCTATCCATGTACCTGTCCAACTGTTTATTAAACAATGGTATAGTCCCAGCCTCAACTACCTCCTCTGGCAGCTTGTTCCCTACACCCACCACCCTCTGTGTGAAAACGTTACCCCTCGGATTCCTATTAAATCTTTTCCCCCCCCTCACCTTGAACCTATGTCCTCTGGTCCTCGATTCCCCTACTCTGGGTAAAAGACTCTGCGCATCTACCCGATCTATTCCTCTCATGATTTTGTAACACCTCTATAAGATCTGGCAACAGTTTGTCCTCCATGTGACATCGCCCAGGCTTGCATCCGACCACACATCACCAGCGAACCTATACCTCTCCTCGGCCACAAGCAACGTTGCTCTAGCCAAGGTTTGGAGCAAGCAGCCAACAGCTAGGATGCATCACGCATGGTCAGTCATGACCGAGGGGGGCCTACGAGAGTATAAGATCTCCCCTCATCCTCCTGCGCTCCATGGAATAGAGACCCAGCCTACTCAACCTCTCCCTATAGCTCACTACCTCTAGTCCTGGCAACATCCTCGTAAATCTTTTCTGAAACCATCTAGGCTTGACAATATCTTTCCTATAACATGGTGCCCAGAACTGAACACAATATTCTAAATCCGGTCTCACCAACGTCTTAATAGATAGACTCTATATAGACTGGAGAGACTCGGCTTGTACTCGCTAGAATTTAGAAGATTGAGAGGGGACCTTATAGAAACGTACAAAATTCTTAAGGGGTTGGACAGGCTAGATGCAGGAAGATTGTTCCCGATGTTGGGGAGGTCCAGGACAAGGGGTCACAGTTTAAGGATAAGAAAGAATTCCTTTAGGACCGAGATGAGGAAAACATTTTTCACACAGAGAATGGCGAGTCTCTGGAATTCTCTGCCACAGAAGGTAGTTGAGGCCAGTTCATTGGCTATATTGAAGAGGGAGTTAGATGTGCCCTTGTGGCTAAAGGGATCAGGGGGTGTGGAGGAAAGGCAGGGGCAGGATACTGAGTTGGATGATCAGCCATGATCACATTGAATGGCGGTGCAGGCTCGAAGGGCCGAAGGGCCGAATGGCCTACTCCTGCACCTATTTTCTATGTTTCTATGTTATACAACATGACCTCCCAATAATTTCATTGTCCTATCTGGGACACATAACCATATAACAATTACAGCACGGAAACAGGCCTTCTCGGCCCTTCCAGTCCGTGCCGACCATTTATTTTCCCCTAGTCCCATCTACCTGCACTCAGACCATACCCCTCCATTCCATTCCCGTCCATATACCTATCCACTTTACTTTTAAATGTTAAAATCGATCCTGCCTCCACCGCTTCTGCTGGAAGATCATTCCACACAGCCACCACTCTCTGAGTAAAGAAGTTCCCCCTCATGTTACCCCTAAACTTCTGTCCCTTAATTCTCATGTCATGGCCCTCTTGTTTGAATCCTCCCTACCCTCAATGGGAAAACCTTATCCACATCAACTCTGTCTATCCCTTTCATCATTTTAAACACCTCAATCAAGTCCCCCCTTAACCTTCTGCGCTCCAAAGAATAAAGACTTAACTTGTTCAACCTTTCTCTGTAACTTAGTTGCTGGAACACAGGCAACATTCTAGTAAATTCCCTCTGTACTCTCTCTATTTTGTTGACATCCTTCCTATAATTACGGGAAGGGAATGGAGGGGTATGGTCTGAGTGCAGGTAGATGGGACTAGGGGAAAATAAATGGTTGGCACGGACTGGAAGGGCCGAGAAGGCCTGTTTCCGTGCTGTAATTGTTATATGGTTTTACGGTTAATTAGGAGACCAAAATTGTACACCATACTCCAGAATTGGTCTTACCAATGCCTTGTACAATTTTAACATTACTACCCTACTCCTATATTCAATGCTCTGATTTATAAAGGCCATGACAACGCAACGCCAGAGGCCCGGGACCGTTGGAGCGAGTGGAGGAGGGTCAGGGGCGGTGAGTAGAACTCTTAATACTCTACCTGATGAAGGCCAAAGTGCCAAAAGCCTATTTGACCACCTTATCTACCTGCGACTCGACCTTCAAGGAACCATGCCCTCTGCTCTGCAACACTACCCAGAGGCCTACCATTTAGTGTGTGGGTCCTGCCCTTGTTCGACATCCCAAAATGCAACACCTCACTTGATGGGCCGAATGGCCTAATTCTGCTCCTATAACTTATATGAACCTGTGTATGACTCTATGAATTGGGTCGAAGGGCCTGTTTCCCTGTTGTGTAACTTTAAATCAATTTAATAATATCTCACCGACATCGACAGCATATATCAGAGTCCCGGATAGACACAAAACGCTGGAGTAACTCAGCCAGGGGCAGGCAGCATCACTGGAGAGAAGGGAATGGGTGACGCTTCAGGTCGAGACCCTTCTTCAGACATATATCAGAGTCGAACGCTTTGAAAGAGCTAACCATTTGATCTCACTTCCCTCCCCTCTCCTCAAAGCCTTCCAAGTGCCTGCTTTTCAAGTCGATGTATTCAACGCTTTTTTTTCAAGTTATAATTGAATCTGCTGCTACTCAGGAAGCACTTTGCAGATCAAAAGCACTCATCAGTGCCAGCTATAAAGCCCCAATCTCCACCACACTTGAATACTTAACAATCTACTTCAATTTATAAGCTGTGGAAAATGATTTCTGATGTTGACAGCACATAGAAACATAGACAATCGGTGCAGGAGTAGGCCATTCGGCCCGTCAAGCCTGCACCGCCATTCAATATGATCATGGCTGATCATCCAACTCAGTATCCTGTAACTGCCTTCTCTCCACACCCCCTGATCCCTTTAACCACAAGGGCCACATCTAACTCCCTCTTAAATATAGCCAATGAGCTGGCCTCAACTACCTTCCGTGGCAGAGAATTCCACAGATTCACCACTCTCTGTGTGAAAAATGTTTTCCTCATCGCAGTCCTAAAGGAATTCCCCCTTACCCTTGTTCTGGACTTCCCCAACATCGGGAACAATCTTCCTGCATCTAGCCTGTCCAACCCCTTAAGAATTTTGTACGTTTCTATAAGATTCCCCCCTCAATCTTCTAAATTCTAGCGAGTACAAGCCGAGTCTATCCAGTCTTTCTTCATATGGGAGTCCTGACATCCCAGGAATCAGTCTGGTGAACCTTCTCTGTACCCCCTCTATGGCAAGAATGTCTTTCCTCAGATTTATAGACTAAAACTGTACGCAATATTCCAGGTGTGGCCTCACCAAGACCCTGTACAACTGCAGTATAACCTCCCTGCTCTTGTACTCAAACCCTTTTGCTATGAATGCCAACATACCATTCGCTTTCTTCACAGCCTGCTGCACCTGCATGCCTACTTTCAATGACTGGTATACCATGACACCCAGGTCTCGTTGCATCTCCCCTTTTCCTGATCGGCCACCATTCAGATAATAGTCTACCCTCCTGTTTTTGCCGCCAAAGTGGATAACCTCACATTTATCCACATTATACTGCATCTGCCATGCATTTGCCCACTCACCCAGCCTATCCAAGTCACCTTGCAGCCTCCTAGCATCCTCCTCACAAGCTGCAAGGTGACTTGGAAAGGCTGGGTGACTGGGCACGTTGGGCCCTGCGGTAGAGTTGCTGCCTCACAGCGCCAGGGACCCGGGATTGATCCCGACTCCAGGCGCTGTCTGTGCGGAGTTTCCACGTTCTCCCCGTGACCGCGTGGGTTTTCCCTTGGGATCTCCGGTTTCCTCCCCATGCTCCAAAGACGTGCAGATTTATAGGCTAATTGGCTTGGTGAAATTGTACATGCTCCCTTGTGTGTGCAGGATAGTGTGAGTGTACGAGTCGCAGTGTGAGTATTCTACATCGTTAAGACATTCTATATCTGTACACTGTGGAAGGCTCGATTGTAATCATGTATAGTCTTTCCTCTGGCTGGATGGCACGCAGAAAAATCATTTCACTCTATCCCTGTACACGTGACAATAAACTAAACTAAACATAGAAACATAGAAACATAGAAATTAGGTGCAGGAGTGGGCCATTCGGCCCTTCGAGCCTGCACCGCCATTCAATATGTTCATGGCTGGTCATCCAACTCAGTATCCCGTACCTGCCTTCTCTCCATACCCTCTGATTCCTTTTGCCACAAGGGCCACATCTAACTCCCTCTTAAATATAGCCAATGAACTGGTCTCAACTACCCTCTGTGGCAGAGAGTTCCAGAGACCCACCACTCTCTGTGAGAAAAAAGTCCTTCTCATCTCGGTCCTAAAGGATTTCCCCCTTATCCTTAAGCTGTGACCCCTTGTCCTGGACCTCCCCAACATCGGGAACAATCTTCCTGCTTCTAGCCTGTCCAACCCCTTACGAATTTTGTAAGTTTCTATAAGATCCCCTCTCAATCTCCTAAATTCTAGAGAGTATAAACCGAGTCTATGCAGTCTTTGTTCATAAGACAGTCCTGACATCCCAGGAACCAGTCTGGTGAACCTTCTCTGCACTCCCTCTATGGCAATAATGTCCTTCCTCAGATTTGGAGACCAGAACTGTACGCAATACTCCAGGTGTGGTCTCACCAAGACCCTATACAACTGAAGTAGAACCTCCCTGCTCCTATACTCAAATCCTTTTGCAATAAACTACTGTACGCAATAAACTAATCAAAACAGATAGACACAAAAAGCTGGAATCACTCAGCGGGACAGGCAGCATCTCTGGAGAGAATGAATGGGCGACGTTTCGGGTCGACCCGGAATGTCACCCATTCCTTCTCTCCAGAGATGCTGCTTGTCCCGCTGAGTGATTCCAGCTTTTTGTGTCTACCTTCAGTTAAAAAACACAGCACCCGCAGTTCCTTCCTGAACCATGCCGGTGTGATGTACTGGCATCTCAAGGTGCGGAACATTCGGGCTTACAAATAATTTAAAATGCCACATCACGCACGCACACATGGAACGAGGGCAGCGAAAAGCGGGGGCGATGAATTAAACATCGAAAGAGTCTGTCACTTCAGGTTGCAGAGAGCAGAGATCAACTGCATTAAAGGGAACAGAACCACTTAGTGCCGAATGGGGATGTCCTGAATATGCCGTCCACTTGGGAAGAAGAATTGTACTCTGTTTGTGTTTTTATATAGGGGGGCGGAAAGGAAAGAAAACGTGAGCAAATGCATACAAGCAGTCGAGGGAGAACAGGCTAATAGCCCTGTCCCACTGTACGAGTTAATTCCAAGAGCTCTCCCCAGTTAAAAAAAATCAAACTCGCGGTAAGCACGGAGAATTTATTATATGTAATTAAATGTTCAATTAATGTAATTCAATTTAAAATTTTACATAGATTATATTATTCTAAAACTAGACTGAATAAAATATTCTCAAGTGTTTCCCCCATCTGCGACAAATGTCTAACTCAAAATGCCACTGTTTCACATTCCTTTGTCTCGTGTATAAAACTGTATAAATTTTGGAATTAAATTTTTGGAATTGTTACAAAACTATTTAACACAAAATCAAACCCCAATACAGAACTGATTATCTTTGGGTCAATGGAAGAGGGAAGTAAACTAACTATATTCCAAGAAGCGTTTTCTTAATTACGGTCTAATAACAGAAAGAAAACTTGTACTCAAAGTTTGGAAAAACGCAACTACGCCAACGTTCAAAATGTGGACTTCAAATATGTCTGAAACGCTTCATCTTGAAGAAGTGAGATTTCTCCTACCAGGCAAAGTAGACCAATTCTCAAAGACTTGGTCTCCTTTTATCAACTTTTTACAAGCATATGGTGCAACATAACATAACCTCAGAAATTAAATGGTTTAGAACCGGGTGACGGATGGGCAAAAATACCAAATAGGTAGATCTCTCCTAATCTCTCTTTTCTTTACTTTCTCCTTCTATTTCAATCTTTTCAGCTTCTCTTCTATGTAAAAAAACAAAAAAAAAGCACGGAGAATGAACGTAGTGGGTACATCGGAGCTCAGGGACATAGAAACAGAGAAATTAGGTGCAGGAGTAGGCCTTTCGGCCCTTCGAGCCTGCACCGCCATTCAATGCGATCATGGCTGATCATCCAACTCAGTATCCTGTACCTGCCTTCTCTCCATACCCCCTGATCCCTTTAGCCACAAGGGCCACATCTAACTCCCTCTTAAATCTAGCCAACGAACTGGCCTCAACTACCCTCTGTGGCAGAGAATTTCCACAGATTTACCACTCTCTGTGTCAACGTCTCTCAGCGGCTCGTAACGCTAACGGCAGGTACTCGGGAAGACTCGCTAACGGCAGGCAAGCACGGGAAGACTCGTGAAGATTTTTCAACGCGTTGATAAATAAAAGTCCACGAGAGCCCCGGGTACCGACGAGCGGCCATTACCGTAAATCTCCGAGTTCGAATCGGGGCAAACTCGGGGAGAGCTCTTGGAATGAACGCGTACTGTGGGACGGGGTGTTTTACAAGCCAGTACGAAATGAATAGACACAAAATGCTGGAGTAACTCAACGGGTCAGGGGGCATTTCTGGAGAAATATGATCTGGCCTTTCCTCGCCTCCAGCTTAGTTCAGTTTGGTTTAGTTAAGAGATACAGCCCAGAAACAGGCCCTTCGGCCCAACCAGTCTGCGCCGACCAGCGATCCCCGCACACTAACCCTGCCTTTCGCAAACTAAGGACAATTTACAATTTTACCAAAGCCAGCTAGCCAACAAACCTGTACGTCAGAGGTTAAGGGGAGAAGGCAGGAGGATGGGGTTAGGAGGGAGAGGTAGATCAGCCATGATTGGGTGGAGGAATAGACTTGATGGGACGAATGGCCTAATTCTACTCCTATTCCTTACGACCTTATGACTAACGCTATCCAGGGACAATTTACGATTTTACCAACACCAATTCGCCTACAAGCCTGTACATCTTTGGAGTGTGGGAGGAAACCGGGGAATCCGGAGAAAACCCACGTGGTCACGGGGAGAACGTACAAACTCCGTACAGACAGCACCCGTAGTCAGGATCGAACCCGGGTCTCTGGCGCTGTAAGGCAGCAACTCTACCGCTGCGCCACTCAGTTTATCTGGTAAAAAATTAGTGTTGTGGTAATAAACTAAACTAAATTAAACTAAAGGGTTACACAAAAAGCTGGAGAAACTGAGCGGGTGCAGCAGCATCTAAGGAGCGAAGGAGATAGGCGACGTTTCGGGTCAAGACCCTTCTTCAGACTGTAATAAATTAAACTAAATGTGACTGGGTATCATATAGAGCAGCCATTCTCAACATGGAGTATTGTGTGCAGTTTTGGTCCCCTAATTTGAGGAAGGACATTCTTGCTATTGAGGGAGTGCAGCGTAGGTTTACAAGGTTAATTCCCGGGATGGCGGGACTGTCATATGCTGAGAGAATGGAGCAACTGGGCTTGTATACTCTGGAGTTTAGAAGGATGAGAGGGAATCTCATTGAAACATATAAGATCGTTAAGGGCTTGGACACAGTAGAGGCAGGAAACATGTTCCTGATGTTGGGGGGGAGTCCAGAACCAGGGGCCACACAGTTTAAGAATAAGGGGTAAGCCATTTAGAATGGAGACGAGGAAACACTTTTTCTCACAGAGAGTGGTGAGTCTGTGGATCTCTCTGTCTCAGAGGGCGGTAGAGGCCAGTTCTCTGGATGCTTTCAAGAGAGAGCTAGATAGGGCTCTTAAATATAGGGGAGTCAGGGGATATGGGAGAAGGCAGAAACGGGGTACTGATTGGGGATGATCAGCCGTGATCACATTGAATGGCGGTGCTGGCTCGAAGGGCCGAATGGCCTACTCCTGCACCTATTGTCTATTGTTTATTGTCTATTGTCTAAGCTGGACTGAGCCAAACTAAACGAAAGCCCTGACTGGAAATGTCACCTATTCTTTGTCTCCAGAGACGCTGCCTGACCCGCCGAGTTACTCCAGCACTTTTGTGTCTACGTTCGGTGTAAACCAGCATCTGCAGTTCCTTCCTACACAATACCAAACGGACAAAGGATCGAACCCGGGTCTCTGTTGCGACTCTACTGCTGTGCCACCGTGCCAACTTGGCATTCATCCCAGGGATTGAGACCTGGGATTCAGAGCATTCCGTAGAAACATAGAAAATAGGTGCAGGAGTAGGCCATTCGGCCCTTCGAGCCTGCACCGCCATTCAATGTGATCATGGCTGATCATCCAACTCAGTATCCCGTACCTGCCTTCTCTCCATACCCCCTGATCCCTTTAGCCACAAGTGCCACATCTAACGCCCTCTTAAATATAGCCAATGAACTGGCCTCAACTACCTTCTGTGGCAGAGAATTCCAGAGACTCACCACACCTCCAGTGGTGAATCATCCATCACCTGTGTATCTCCAAAGATAGACACGAAATGCTGGAGTAACTCAACAGGACGGGCAGTATTTTTACATTGCCACGTGTACCGAGGTACAGGGAAAGGCGTTTGTTGCGCGCTATCCGCTCAGTGGAAGGTCCATACATGATTACAATCTAGCCATCCACACCAGCCTGATACATGATAAGGGATCACCTCTGGAGAGCAGGGATGGGTGACGTTTCGAGTCGAGACCCTTCTGCAGTCCTGAAACGTCACCCATTCCTTCTCTCCATAGATGCTGCCTTCCCCGCCGAGTTACTCCAGCAATTTGTGTCCATCTTCGGTGTAAACCAGCATCTGCAGTTCCTTCCCGCACACATATGTATTTCCAGTCCTTAAACTCCAGAATTATTACCGTCAACGCTTCAATCCCTCTGCTCTGCGATCAGCCATGATCACATTGAATGGCGGTGCTGGCTCGAAGGGCTGAATGGCCTCCTCCTGCACCTATTTTCTATGTTTGTATGTCTTCACGCGCTCTTTACAATCTGCCTCTCCAACTAAGCCTTTGATAAGTTAATATAAGTGTATAAAACCATGAGAGGAATAGATCGGGTAGCTGCACAGAGCCTCGTTCCCAGAGTAGGGGAATCGAGGACCAGAGGACATAGGTTCACGGTGAAGGGGAAAAGATTTAACAGGAACATTTTCACACAAAGGTTGTTGGGTGTATTGAACGAGTTGCCAGAGGGGGTAGTTGGGGCTGGGACTATCCCAACGTTTATAAAACAGCTAAAAACAGCAGGTACATGGACGGGAGAGGTTTGGAGGGATATGGACCCATGCTTCTCCGTGGATTGTCACCTTGTCGTGGTGGAGAAGCTCGTGTGGTCCTGAGATCCTGGGAGCGATGCCGTCTGGAGCTGTCTGTGCTCCTGGTAGGGCCACCCATGGCGGTAAGGTCGAGGGGGAGGACTCGGACAGAGAGCAATCCGACCAAGACCTCAACGGTGGAACAGGCGGAGGACGATGGCTGACCTTAGTGGAGCGTCACAACGGCTGGGAAGGCGGATGAAGGCTGCAGCAGAAAAGGGTCTCCGGTCGTCTTGGACTCCATGCCACTGGATCCTGACCCAGATCTGTCACCAGTCTCCCCAAAGTCACGTCCTCCATATAGGGGGTGACCGGGGGTGGGTGGGGGGGGGGGGCTAAGAAGAAGGACCAAACGCGGGCAGGTGGGACTAGTGTAGCTGGGACATGGGCAAGTTGGGCTGAAGGGCCTGTTTAAACACTGTATCACTCTCTGCGACTCAAGTCAAAGTTCAAGAGTCAAGAATGTTTCATCGTCAAAACGTCCCAGATAGCACAATGACATTCTTAACTTGCAACAGAATATTTTCGAGAAGTTTAATTTAGAAAGAGTGGAAGTTTAATGGACAGATAGTGCTGCCACCGGCAGTTCACTGCATTAAGTGAACCACGCAGATGCAAGCTGTTATTCCCTGCTGAGGCAATGTCAAATAGCAAGGGTTGGTTCGTGGGAGCAAGTGTCAAAAATATTCCACTTCACCCGCGATAAGAGGAAGTTAAATTATTGATGCAGACGAACTAAAGTGCAAATGCATCGGACCATGTACCTCCAATTGTTTACAATAGACAGCACAGTCAGGGCAGGCTCAGCACTCAGGCACACCATGCACTGTGAGCAAAGAGGAATCCTGCGTGTGTGTGTGTGTGTGTGTGCACGTGGCTGTGCATGTCTGTGTGGGTAAGCATGTGTAAGTGTGTGTCTAAGTGTGTGCACGTGTGTGTGGAAGTGTATGTGTCTGTGTGTGTTGTGTTTGTGTATGTATCTGTGTGTGTGTGTGGGTATGTCTGTGTGTGTTGTGTTTGTGTGTGTATCTGTATATGTAGGTGTGTGTGTGTGTGTGTACCTGTGTGTGTGTGTGTGTGTGTGTGTGTGCACGTGGCTGTGCGTGTATGTGTGGGTAAGCATGTGTAAGTGTGTGTCTGAGTGTGTGTACCTGTGTGTGCAAGTGTATGTGTCTGTGTGTGTTGTGTTTGTGTGTGTATCTGTATATGTAGGTGTGTGTGTGTGTCTGTATGTGTGTGTGTGTGTGTGTGTGTGTGTGTGTGTGTGTCTGTGTGTCTGTGTGTCTGTGTCTGAGTGTGAGTGTGCGTCTGTGTGTGTCTGTGTGCGTCTGTGCGTCTCTGTGTGCGTCTGTGTGTGTGTGTGTGTCTGTGTGTGTGTGTGTGTGTGTGTGTGTGTGTGTGTGTGTGTGTGTGTGTCTGTGTGTGTGTGTGTGTGTCTATCTGTGTCTGTATGTGTCTATCTGTGTCTGTGTGTGTGTGTGTGTGTGTGTGTGTCTGTGTCTGTGTGTGTGTGTGTGTCTATCTGTGTCTGTATGTGTGTGTGTGTCTATCTGTGTCTGTGTGTGTGTGTGTGTCTGTGTGTGTGTGTGTCTGTCTGTCTGTGTGCGTCTGTGTGTGTGTCTGTGTGTGTGTGTGTGTGTGTGTGTGTGTGTGTCTATCTGTGTTTGTATGTGTGTGTGTGTCTATCTGTGTCTGTGTGCGTGTGTGTCTATCTGTGCCTGTGTGTCTGTCTGTCTGTGTGTGTGTCTGTGTGTGTGTGTGTGTGTGTGTGTGTGATTATGTGTGTGTGTCTATCTGTGTCTGTGTGTGTGTGTGTGTGTGTGTGTGTGAGTGTGTGTGTGTGTGTGTGTGTGTGTGTGTGTGTGTGTGTGTGTGTCTGTGTGTGTGTGTGTGTGTGTGTGTGTGTGTGTCTCTCTCTCTCTCTCTCTCTCTCTGTGTGTATGTGTGCGTCTGTGCCTTAAGCTTGGTGAATTCTCGTGCTAAAATGCCAGTTGCCATAGGTTCTAGGTGAGGGGGGAAAGATTTAACAGTGGAAGCAACTACAGGAACAACATTTAAAAGACATTTACACCTAGTGTTGCCAACTTTCTCACTCCCAAATAAGGGACAAAGGGTTAAAATACGGGACAAATTCCCGACGGCCATTCGTTGACCGTGCGGAATTGTGCGGAGTTCGTCCCGACATCGCGCGGGGCTCCGAAAAACTGACTGTGTTCAAAAATTCCGCGCGGCAACGGCTTGTCGGCTCGACGCATTACACACCGTCTCGACGTCGTGCCTCCGTGACCCTCTCTGGGCCACTGTGCCGGCCCCGCGACGCCGGACGGCTCAAGCGACCGCGTTAGGTCGCGCTCATCGCATGGAGTTGCGTGCTGGTGGGACAGGCCCTTTAGGGTGATCACAGGTTAGCTGTCTTTATACGGGTACCTCTAAACGTGTAGATGGCTCTTGAGAGGGTGACAGAATATAAAATGCCTCCTCAGCATTTCAGCACTTGGTAGAGTTGCTGCCTCACAGCGCCAGAGACCCAGGTTCCTGTCCGTACTGAGTTTCTACCTTCCCCCCGTGACCGCGTGGGTTTTCTCCGGGATCTCCGGTTTCCTCCCGAACTCCAAAGGCGTACAGGTTTGTGGGTTAATTGGCTTCTGCTAAATTGTAAATGGTCCCCAGAGTTGGTAGGATAAGACCAATTCCGCTTCAGTTCCAGTGTAGTTTACAGTCAAGTGTACTGAGGTACATTGAAAAGCTGTAGTTGCCTGCTATCCAGTGAGCAGAAAGACAATACTTGATCACAACCGAGGATAAAGATGGCGGGACTGTCATATGCTGAGAGAATGGAGCGGCTGGGCTTGTACACTCTGGAGTTTAGAAGGATAAGAGGGGATCTCATTGCAACATGTAAGATTATTAAGGGTTTAGACACGATAGGGGCAGGAAACACGTTCCCGATGTTCGGGGAGTCCAGAACCAGGGGCCACAGTTTAAGAATAAAGGGTAAACTGGGAGCGGCAGCTGCGGCTCGCCTGCAGTCCGTCTGTTTTTCTTTTTTTTGTTGTTTTCTTGTCTTGTATGGCGTGTTAGTTTGAGTTATTATGTCGTGTATGTGTGTGGGAGGGGTGGGAGAAACGTTTTAGTCTCTTCCTTCTTTTCTTGTCGTATCCCCCGTCTCCGTCTGCGCTGAGGCCTAATGGCGGAGCTGGCGGCCTCCAACTGCGACCGACCTCGAGGCTCCGGAGGCGGAGCCAGCCAGGACTTACCAGCGCGGGGCTGGCCGACTTCGGGGCTGCGGCGGGTTCAGGCGTTCCGGCGTTCCGGCGGCCCGACTCGGAGCCGGGGCGGCTTTCCGGTGGCGGTGGCGGCGGCGGCGGCGGCGACTTCGGAGGCCCGGCCGCGGGCCCAGTGGACGGCATCGCCGGGAGCTCGCAGGTCACAGGTTGGTGGCCTGTTTTTTCCGAAGCTCCCGCGGCAACAGCTGCTTCCGCTGGACTGGAGGGCGGCGGCTTCGGCAGCTTCGACCGCCCCGGGCCGCAGAGTTGAACCGGCCCGTTCACGGAGCGCAGTTCAGCCGCTGGACTTACTTACATCATCCGGTGGGGTCATAACATCGGAGACCTGGGTCGCCTCAGCGCAGAGGAAGAGGAAGAACGAGAAGGGAAGAGACAAAGACAAGATTTTTGCCTTCCGCCACAGTGAGGAGGTGCCTGGTGAACTCACTGTGGTGGATGTTAAATATGTGTTTATTGTGGGTTTTGTTATTTACTATATGTATGACTGCAGGCAACGGAATACCGTTCAGGCCGCAAGGCCTGAATGACAATAATGTTTCCATGATTCCATTAACCCATTTAGAACGGAGACGAGGAAACACTTTTTCTCACAGAGAGTGGTGAGTCTGTGGAATTCTCTGCCTCAGAGGGCGGTGGAGGCGGGTTCTCTGGGTGCTTTCAAGAGAGAGCTAGATAGGGCTCTTCAAACTAGCGGAGTCAGGGGATATGGGGAGAAGGTTGAGGCTCCCGTTGTCGCCGCCACTGAGGCACCAGACTGAGCCTGGCCGCCCGGCTTCACTGCTGTCCCCGGGGACTCGCATACGGGGCCTGGGTTCCAGCAACTAAGTTACAGAGAAAGGTTGAACAAGTTAGGTCCTTATTCTTTGGAGCGCAGAAGGTTAAGGGGATACTTGATTGAGGTCTTTAAAATGATGAAAGGGATAGACAGAGTTGACGTGGATAAGCTTTTCCCATTGAGGGTAGGGAAGATTCAAACAAGAGGGCATGACTTGAGAATTAAGGGACAGAAGTTTAGGGGTAACATGAGGGGGAACTTCTTTACTCAGAGAGTGGTGGCTGTGTGGAATGATCTTCCAGCAGAAGTGGTGGAGGCAGGATCGATTTTAACATTTAAAAGTAAAGTGGATAGGTATATGGACGGGAAGGGAATGGAGGGGTATGGTCTGAGTGCAGGTAGATGGGACTAGGGGAAAATAAATGGTCGGCACGGACTGGAAGGGCCGAGAAGGCCTGTTTCCGTGCTGTAATTGTTATATGGTTATATGAGTCGAGCCTACCGGGGCACGTTCCTGTCGGCGCCGCGCTTGTTTGAAGGGATCAGCCTCCGCACTCTTTTGTTATTATGTCCCCACTGTTTTATCTACGACACCCTCTGGACAAAGCCCGCTACTGATCGCAACGTGATCTGCGCTCAACCTGGACACGTGCCAAATGTCCACAGGCGCACAACCTTGCATTAAAAATCATGCTTGCTGCTCTAGGACGAGGGGTATTGGCTGTGTGACAAATAAAAAAACAATTACGTTTCAGACGCCCAACGTAGGTCCCTTATACAAAAAAAACGTAGAAAATAGGTGCAGGAGGAGGCCATTTGTTCCTTCGAGCCAGCACCGCCATTCATTGTGATCATGGCTGATCATCCACAATCAGTAACCCGTGCCTGCCTTCTCCCCGTACCCCTTGATCCCGCTAGCCCCTACAGCTCTATCTAACTCTCTCTTAAATCCATCCAGTGATTTGGCCTCCACTGCCTTCTGTGGCAGGGAATTCCACAAATTCACAACTCTCTGGGTGAAAAAGATGGATACAAAACGCTGGAGTAACTCAGCGGGACAGGCAGCCTCTCTGGAGAGAAGGAATGGGCGACGTTTCGGGTCGAGACCCTTCTTCAGACTGATGTCAAGGGGAGAGGGTGATACATAGGTTGTGAATGAATGGCTCTACCCCTTATTCTTAAACTGTGAGAAAAAGTGTTTCCACGTCTCCGTTCTAAATGGCTTACCCCTTATTCTTAAACTGTGGCCCCCGGTTCTGAACTCCCCCAACATCGGGAACATGTTTCCTGCCTCCAGCGTGTCCAAACTTTAATAATCTTATATGTTTCAAAAGATCCCCTCTCATCCTTTTATAATCCAGAGTGTACAAGCCCAGCCGCTCCATTCTCTCAGCATATGACAGTCCCGCCACCCTTATCCACAGTTGTGGTCATGTATTGTCTTTCTGCTCACTGGACAGCAAGCAACAACCCCTGGTTCTGAACTCCCCCAACATTGGGAACATTCCAGCTTGTCCAGTCCTTTTATAATTTTGCACGTTTCTGAGAAGTTATGCGTACAGAGAGGGTGAGAAAATGGGATAACATAGAAATTAATGGCTAGTGTGGAATCAATGGGCCGAAGGGCCCGTTTCCATGCCGTATCTACAAACGGAACTATTTTAGAGGTACAGCATGGAAACAGCTGGCCAGCGATCACCCCCGTACATTCGCCCTATCCAGGCACGTGCCGTGAGTAATTACTCAGGGTAGGCACTCAGTCCGCTTTAAACCGCGCACGCGCAGATTGTTCTCCCCGTTAAATAAATAAATAAATAAATAAAAACAGTGACATTTCAATTTGCCCAAGGCTTCCTAGTCCTAGACCAATTGGGGGAACAGTTCCTTTCACAGCGTGTGTAGAGTCTGTGCCAGGGGGAAAGTTGTGGGGAGGGCAGGAGTGTTGAGAAGGAGGGTGTTGGGGATACTGCCAGCAACTCACTCACTCACCGCTACCGCAGCTCTCCGGGCGCGAAGCCGCGCACTGTAGCTGGGGATAGAAGGAGCCCGGGGAGCGGCCACCGGGACCCGACAGCAGAACTGGCCGCCACTTCAGCGCTTTCTGCCGGCCCGCTCACCTTTGGCACTGCTCTCCGTCGGAACACCTGTCACCTGCCGCTCGCCGACTTCCTGCAAATCCTTAAATTCCCACAGCCGAGTAACCTCAATCGCACTGTCGGAATTTAAGGACATGAGTTAGGCCAGCGAGCGGCAGGAGAGAGGTTTTTAGACGGAGAGCTGCCAGAGGTCAGCGGGGACCGGCAGAAGGAGCTAAGGTGGCGGCTGGTTCCGCTGTCCGGCCCGGCGGCCACTCAGCCACCCGAGCTACTTCTCTCTCTCTCCCCCCCCCCCGGCCTCAATGCGGTGGCATTCCACGCCTCCGTGCAAGGAGCGTCGCAAGTGGATGCTCCCGACCCCTCATTCATAACATTCGTGCCCTCCCCGCAACTTTACCCCGGGCCAGACTCCCCAAACACTGCAAAAGGAGCTCTCCCCCCCCACCCCCACACCCCCACACACCGGGAAATACGGTATTAAAAAAAAAAATCACAAAACGTACTTACCACATTATTGGTGCACGACAAACCATGGTTGAAAACCCCGCCAAGAAACTTGCGCTGTGCATGCGCAGTAGACTGATGCGCATGTGCAGTATGATGCTGTGCATGCGCAGTGCTGCAAAGGCAGAATTTCTGCTGCCTTCAGCCCCGCTTGAAACTGACGGCTTCAGGCAACGCTGACGGCACGTGGGCTGCACAGACCTTCCCGTGTTACAAGCGCTGCGGATGAAAGGCACGGAGAATTATGCCTACCTAGGAGATCGATCTCTTAGATAGGCATAATTCTCCCATCCTTTACTATTTATATTTAATAATTGCCATTTCATAATTTTAGTCAGGGTAGGCAGTGCCTACCTTGCCTACGTGCCTGGCCCTATCCTACACACGAGGGACAAATCACAATTTTACCGAAGCCAATTAACCTACAAACCTGAACGCTCTTTAAAATGTGGGACGAGCTATTGGACTTTCTTTCTTTAGACTTTAGACTTAAGACATACATCGCGGAAACAGGCCCTTCTGCCCATCCAGTTTGTGCCGCCCTGCGATCACCTTGTATCCTACACACTTTACAGATCCCACCTAACGTACGTGTCAGAAGGAACAGCAGGTGCTGGTTTAAATCGAAGACACACACAAAATGCTGGAGCAACTCAGCGGGTCAGGCAGCATCTCTGGAGTGAAGGATTGGGCGACGTTTTCTGGTCGAGACCCATCGGAGGTCAGTCTGAAAAAGGGTCTCGACCCGAAACGTCACCCATTCCTTACTCTCCGGAGATGCTGCCTGTCCCGCTCAGTTACTCCAGCATTTTGTGTCAAACCTCGACCGTCTTTGGGATGTAGGAGGAAACATAGAAACATAGAAACATAGAAAAATAGGTGCAGGAGTAGGCCATTCGGCCCTTCAAGCCTGCACCGCCATTCAATATGATCATGGCTGATCATCCAACTCAGTATCCTGTACCTGCCTTCTCTCCATACCCCCTGATCCCTTTAGCCACAAGGGCCACATCTAACTCCCTCTTAAATATAGCCAATGAACTGGCCTCATTCCTGGAATTCCCCCTTATGCTTAGACTGTGACCCCTCGTTCTGGACTCCCCAACATCGGGAACAATCTTCCTGCATCTAGCTTGTCCAATCCCTTAAGAATTTTCTATAAGATCCCCCCTCAATCTTCAAAATTCCAGTGAATACAAGCCCAGTCTATCCAGTCTTTCCTCATATGAAAGTCCTGACATCCCAGGAATCAGTCTGGTGAATCTTCTCTGAACCCCCCCTATGGCAAGAATGTCTTTCCTCAGATTTGGAGACCAAAACTGTACGCAATGCTCCAGGTGTGGCCTCACCAAAACCCTGTACAACTGCAGTAGAACCTCCCTGCTCCTATACTCAAATCCTTTCGCTATGAATGCTGACATACCGTTCGCGTTGAAAGCGGGGCATCCGGAGAAAAGCTACGCGGTCACATGGAGAACGCGCAAAACTCCGTACCGACAGCACCCGACGTCCGGATCGAACCTGGGTCTATAGCGCTGTGAGTAGGTATGTTACAAAACTTACCTTTAGCGGTGCCGCAGTTCTGCCGCTGGCCGTGTGCGCGACTTTGGCGCCTTTAAGGGGGGGGCGGGGTTAAAATGCGCTTTTCCCCTTGCAATCCGGAGCTTTCTGTTGTCGGAGTGCGATCTATTTCTGGAGATGCGTTCCGACTGCCAGTAAGTCCGTTTTTTAAAATAAATAGCCCGACTACTTAATCACTGCAGTAAAATAAAAATTAGCTCCTAATGCCGTGAACGCCGACAACGGGACGGATTTTACGTAGGGGACAGGTAAGTGAAAGCTGTTTATCTTTACATATCAACCTGCTTGTTTAGGGGACTTTAATTAATATTTCATTTTGCGAAATGGTGATTTAGTCCCCATACGAACCGGCAGAAAATTTCCTGCCGATATTGGGTTTAAATTCACTGCAACCGCAACGTTCCAATACATCGCGTTCCAGAAAATCCCCACTCGCAAGCTGTTTAAAATGCCCATTAATTTACAGGCATTAAACACTGAATTCCTTCAATTTGGCCTATAAATTAATGACAATGTTATATTGTGAATGATTGTGTGACTGTTAATTGGACACTTAGGCTTTAAATATTTTTAAATTTAAGGTCATCCAAGTAAGATTGTTTCATATTTGTTTCAGAATACTTCAATCTATAATAACTGAAAATTTCTTTAAGTTCTCTTAATTTTTAAGAAAGTTATGGGCTTTTGACTGTCCTCGATCACAACTTTTGTGTTAAGTCAATAGAAAAGCAATAGGAAGCAAGTTGCTAATTTCCGAGTACGAAAATGGCCCTAACTTTTTTAGTACTGAAGATATGAAAGTGACTTAGGTGTCAAATTAAACTTATTTTTATGCTTTATCTGATGGGATAAATTGCAGACTTGATTTTTAAAATCTCAAAATGTTGTAACATTGCTACTGTGAGGCAGCAACTGTATCCTTGTGCAGCATGTCCCCCTTACAAAGTAGCCCTTACATTTTAATGTGTTTGATTAACCCGCCAACACACATTTCTCCGCCCTGTGGGAGGAAACTGGAGCATTTGACGGAAACCTTCAATATGGTTACACTGGCTTGGCGATCGCTTCGTCCAACAGTTCGCACGAACCAACCCGATCTCCCGGTGGCTCAGCACTTCAACCACCCCCTCCCATTCTGAATCCGTCCTCTCTGTCCTGGGCCTCCTCCATGGTCAGAGTGAGCAACACCGCAAATTGGAGGAGCAGCACCTCACATTTCCCTTGGGTGGTCTACACCCCAGCGGTATGAACATTGACTTCTCCAATTTCAGGTAGTCCCTGCTTCCTCCTCCCCTTCCCAGCTCTCCCACAGCCCCGCTGTCTCCGCCTCTTCCTTTCATCTTCCCACCCCCCCCCCCCCCCCCCCCCCAACTCCACATCAGTCCGAAGAAGGGTCTCGACCCAAAACATCACCTATTCCTTTGCTCCGTAGATGCTGCCTCACCCGCTGAGTTTCCCCAGCGTTTTTGTCTACCTTCCGGTTCTACCCTACTCACTTTGCTTTAGCCTTCAGGGATAGAGTGTGGAAACTGGGCCCTTCGGCCCATCGAGTCCGTGCTGACCAGCACTCAGCCCGGACGGCAACACTATCCCACACACTAGAGACAATTAACGGACAAGCCAATACGTCTTTGGAGTGGGGGGGGGGGGGGGGGGGGGAATCGGGGCACCCGGAGAAAACCCACGCAGGTCACGGGGAGAACGTGCAAACTCCGTACAGACAGCACCCGTAGACAGGATCGAACCCAGGGCTCTGGCGCTGTGAGGCAGCAACTCTACCGCTGGGCCGCTGTGGACAATCACATCTGGACACCAACATGCACATATATACGAACGACACAAACATAAATTCGTAATTAGTGCAGGTGTCAGGGGAGAAGGCAGAAGAATGGGGTTTGAGAGGGAGAGATAGATCAGCCGTGACTGAATGGTGGAGTGCACATGATGGGCCAAATGGCCTAATTCTGCTCATATCACTTATAGAAACATCGAAAAATAGGTGCAGGAGTAGGCCATTCGGCCCTTCGAGCCTGCACCGCCATTCAATGTGATCATGGCTGATCATCCAACTCCGTATCCCGTACCTGCCTTCTCTCCATACCCCCTGATCCCTTTAGCCACAAGTGCCACATCTAACGCCCTCTTAAATATAGCCAATGAACAGACTAGATGCAGGAAGATTGTTCCCGATGTTGGGGAGGTCCAGG
>OY740787.1:4603392-4738515 GCA_963514005.1 Raja brachyura | reverse complement strand
CCCGAAACGTCACCCATTCCTTCTCTCCAGAGATGCTGCCCGACTCCCGCTGAGTTACTCCCGCATTTTGTGTCCTATCTTCGGTTAGGAAACCTATCAAACCAGCATCTGCAGTTCCTCCCTACGGATTATATTTAGCAGACGGCTTGTAGAAAAATCCGCTGTTTGGAGAATGAGAAGGGAAAGGGGAAAATGACGGGAGAATGTTCCTGCAGTCAGTCACCGCGACCTTATCAAGGGAAGCGCAGAGGCATAATTAAGAAATTGTCATATTCTGAGGGATATAAGAATGACGCAGAGGGTTTGTGACAAACTTCAAAGGCGTCCTGCTGAGCTTATTTCAACCAGTCTCAACCGAGAACTCAGAGAGAGGGAGAGAGAGAGCTGGAATGAGCTCCCTGAGGAACCTAATCTGAGGAAAGACATTCTTGCCATAGAGGGAGTACAGAGAAGGTTCACCAGACTGATTCCTGAGATGGCAGGACTTTCATATGAAGAAAGACTGGATAGACTCGGCTTGTACTCGCTGGAAAATTGAGGGGGGGGGGGGAGGGATCTTATAGAAATGTACAAAATTCTTAAAGGGTTGGACAGGCTAGATGCAGGAAGATTGTTCCCGTTGTTGGGGAAGTCCAGAACAAGGGGGTCGCAGTTTAAGAATAAGGGGGAAGTCTTTTAGGACCGAGATGAGAAAAACATTTTTCACACAGAGAGTGGTGAATCTGTGGAATTCTCTGCCACAGAAGGTAGTTGAGGCCAGTTCATTGGCTATATTTAAGAGGGAGTTAGATGTGGCCCTTGTGGCTAAAGGGATCAGAGGGTATGGAGAGAAGGCAGGTACAGGATACTGATTGGGGATGATCAGCCATGATCATATTGAATGGCGGTGCAGGCTCGAATTGCCGAATGGCCTACTCCTGCACCTATCGTCTATGTTTCTATGGTTCTATTAGCACCAAGCGCCGTTTGTGGATAGACACACAATGCTGGATGTCCCACTTAGGAGACCTAAACGGCAACCTCTGGAGACCTTGCCCGCCACCCAAGGTTTCCATGAGGTCACCGGAGGTTTTGGTCACTCTCCCTAATGGTCGAAAGTGGTTTCAATAGACAATAGGTGCAGGAGTAGGCCTTTCGGCCCTTCGAGCCAGCACCGCCATTCAATGTGATCATGGCTGATCATCCCCAATCAGTACCCCGTTCCTGCCTTCTCCCCATATCCCCTGACTCAATTTTTAAGAGCCCTATCGAGCTCTCTCTTGAAAGCATCCAGAGAACCGGCCTCCACCGCCCTCTGAGGCAGAGAATTCCACAGACTCACCACTCTCTGTGAGAAAAGGTGTTTCCTCGTCTCCGTTCTAAACGGCTTACTCCTTATTCTTAAACTGTGTGTGGCCCCTGGTTCTGGACTCCCCCAACATCGGGAACATGTTTCCTGCCTTTTGTGTGTCCAAGCCCTTAACAATCTTTTCTGTTCCAATGAGATCCCCTCTCATCCTTCTAAACTCCAGAGTGTACAAGCCCGGCTGCTCCATTCTCTCAGCATATGACAGTCCCGCCATCCCGGGAATTAACCTTGTAAACCTACACTGCACTCCCTCAATAGCAAGAATGTCCTTCCTCAAATTAGGGGAACAAAACTGCACACAATACTCCAGGTGTGGTCTCACTAGGGCCCTGTACAACTGCAGAAGGACCTCTTTGCTCCTATAGTCGATTCCTCTTGTTATGAAGGCCAACATGCCATTCGCTTTCTTCACTGCCTGCTGTACCTGTATGCTTACTTTCATCGATTTTCCGCGGCGGTCGAGGCTACATCAAGGTCGCTGCTATTTTGTCAACATGACCAAAACCGGCCCCGACTAAAAATAGGTTGCCGTTTAAAAATTCGATAATTTTTTGGTCGCAGGTCTAGTCAAAGCCGGTTTTCTTCATAGTGGAGGAAGGTTTTCAACGTGTGCTTGGGAGGTGGTAGGAGGTTGCAGGTCACCTCCACCTTGATTTTTTTTTTGGGTGGGGGGGCGAGGTCACCAGAGGTTGCTGTTTGGGTCGCCCAAGTGGGACAGGGGCTTCACAGCGGGACAGGCAGCATCTCCGGATAGAAGGTGCGTCCCAACCCGAAACGTCGCCCATTCCTTCACTCCAGAGACGCTGCCTGTCCCACTGAGTTACTCCAGCGTTTTGTGTCTACCTTCGGTGGAAAACACCTTCTGCGGTTCCTTCCTTACCTCATTTTGTGCTTTATCCACCTCACAGGGAAGGGGATGGCGAATATCTGTGGAGTCCATCGCCACAAGTGGCGGTGGAGGCCAAGTCAATGTTTGATGATCATGAGGAAGAGATTGACAGGTCCCTCGTAAGTCCTTGCAGCAGAAGTCGGCCGTTCGGCCCATCGAGTCTTCGCTGCCATTCGAGCGATCGTGGCTGATCTATCTCTCCCTCTCAACCCCATTCCCCTGCCTCCTCCCCATAACCCCTGACACCCGTACTAATCGAGGATCTGTCAATCTCCGCCTTAAAAATATCCATTCCCAATATCCCAGGGAAGGGAGGGAGGGGGTGTGAACGGGGAATTTGGAGGGTTACAACCCAACTGCAAAGTGGGGGGGGGGGGGGTGGTTCATGAACCCATTTGCTATCACCTAAACAGGTCTAAAGTTAGGCACAGAGTGCAGGAGTAGCTCAGTGTGCCAGGCGGCATCTCTGGAGAACATGGACAGGTGACGTTTTGGGTCGGGACCCTTCTTCAAACTCAAAAACGGACAGATCTACCAAGATCTAAAAATGAGATAAGACACATAATGCTTGGGTAAGTCAGCGGGACAGGCAGCCTCTCTGGAGAGGATTTGGGTCGAGACCCTGATTCAGACTGAGAGTCAGGTGGTGGGGGGTGGGATACAGAGATAAGGAAGTGAAAGGTGTCTGAAGAGGGGTCTCGGCCCGAAACTTTAATGAGGCCATGAGGTCATAAGTGATAGGAGTGGAATTTGGCCATTCAGCCCATCAAGCCGACTCCGCAAACAATCATGGCTGATCTATCCTTCCCTCCCAACCCCATTCTCCCGTCCTTTCCCCATCAGCTCCGACACCCGTACTAATCGAGAATCTATCCATCTCTGCCTTGTCCTCCAAAGCCCTCTGTGGCAAAGAACTCCACAGGTTCACCGCTTCTCTGGAGCGAATGAATAACCATATAACCATATAACAATTACAGCACGGAAACAGGCCCTCTCGGCCCTTCCAGTCCGTGCCGACCATTTATTTTCCCCTAGTCCCATCTACCTGCACTCAGACCATACCCCTCCATTCCCTTCCCGTCCATATACCTATCCACTTTACTTTTAAATGTTAAAATCGATCCTGCCTCCACCACTTCTGCTGGAAGATCATTCCACACAGCCACCACTCTCTGAGTAAAGAAGTTCCCCCTCATGTTACCCCCAAACTTCTGTCCCTTAATTCTCATGTCATGCCCTCTCGTTTGAATCTTCCCTACCCTCAATGGGAAAAGCTTATCCACGTCAACTCTGTCTATCCCTCTCATCATTTTAAAGACCTCAATCAGGTCCCCCCTTAACTTTCTGCGCTCCAAAGAATAAAGACTTAACTTGTTCGACCTTTCTCTGTAACTGAGTTGCTGGAACCCAGGCAACATTCTAGTAATTCTAGTTTATACGAAGACCCATCATTTATTTATTTGCCTCTGTACTCCACAATTTGAGATGTGTAATAGAAAAAAGTCACATGTGGTTGAAGTGCACATTGTCAGATTTTAATAAAGGCCATTTTTATCATCATTTTAAAGACCTCAATCAAGTCCCCCCTTAGCCTTCTGCGCTCCAAAGAATAAAGGAATGGGTGACGTTTCGGGTCAAGGCACTATCATCGGGTCTGAAGTAAAAAGTCTCGACCCGAAACGTCACCCATTCCTTCTCTCCAGAGACGATGCCTGTCCCGCTGAGTTCCTCCGGCATTTTGTGCCTGTCTGCAGTTCCTTGCTACACAAAAGGGGTTGGGGCTTTGAGGGTGGAGGGTAAATATGATGGGAGGGAGGGGGGTAACAAATACAGGAATGATTGGGTTGGAGCGATGGGAATGTGGAGTGGGTGGTGCTGGCTTAGGGTGGTGTGATGAAGATGGCTGGGAAGACAGATAGATGGGCGATGATGGCGGAGGAGAAGAACGGGATGTAGGTGATGTTCATTTCGGTTTTCCTTTAGTCAATAGACAATAGGTGCAGGAGCAGGCCATTCGGCCCTTCGAGCCAGCACCGCCATTCAATGTGATCATGGCTGATCATCCACAATTGTTCCCGATGTTGTGGAACTCCAGAACAAGAAGTCACAGACTGATTCCTGGGATGTCAGGACTTTCATATGAAGAAAGACTGGATAGACTCGGCTTGTACTCGCTGGAATTCTGGAGATTGGGGGGGGATCTTATAGAGGCTTACAAAATTCTTAAGGGGTTGGACAAGCTCGATGCAGGAAGATTGTTCCCGATGTTGGGGAAGTCCAGGACAAGGGGTCACAGTTTAAGGATAAGGGGGAAGTCTTTTAGGACCGAGATGAGAAGATCTTTTTTCACACAGAGAGTGGTGAATCTGTGGAACTCTCTGCCACAGAAGATAGTTGAGGCCAGTTCATTGGCTATATTTAAGAGGGAATTAGATGTGACCCTTGTGGCTAAAGGGATCAGGGGGTATGGAGAGAAGGCAGGTACGGGATACTGAGTTGGATGATCAGCCATGATCATATTGCAGGCTCGAAGGGCCGAATGGCCTACTCCTGCACCTATTTTCTATGATTCTATGAATCAGTACCCCGTTCCTGCCTTCTCCCCATTTCCCCTGACTCCGCTGTCTAACAGAGCCCTATCCAGCTCTCTCTTGAAAGCATCCAGTGAATTAGCCTCATGACAAGGCATTTAGAACGGAGATGAGGAAACACTTTTTCTCACAGAGAGTGTGAGTCTGTGGAATTCTCTGCCTCAGAGGGCGGTGGAGGCCGGTTCTCTGGATACTTTCAAGAGAGAGCTAGATTGGGCTCTTAAAACCAGCGGAGTCAGGGGGTATGGAGAGAAGGCAGGTACAGGATACTGAGTTGAATGATCAGCCATGATCACATTGAATGGCGGTGCTGGCTCGAAGGGCCGAATGGCCTACTCCTGCACCTATTGTCTATTGTCTATCTGGGACACATGACAATAAACTCTCTTGAATCTTGAATCAGGTAGACAGGTACATGGATAGGGCAGGGTTTTGGAGGGATATGGACCAAACGCAGGCAGGTGGGACAGAGTGTAGATTGGGACATGTTGGCCGGGGCAGGGTTAAGTTGGGCCGAAGGGCCTGTTTCCACGCTGCATCACCCGATGACTCCGTGACGTGAGAGAGACAGAGAGAGAAAATACCAGATCTAAAACTATTGTTTTTAAGCTTGGGAAAATAACTAGTGTATCCCGGAGCAGCGAGACAGGTGGGAAGGGAACTGCAGATGCTGGTTTACGATGTTAGACACGAAATGCTGGAGTAACTCAGCGGGACAGGCGGCACGTATGGACGGGTCGAGACCCATCTTCAGATTCTGTTTCCCCGGCACCCTCTGTGTGGTTTTGTGACGATCTTCCCCAGTCTGAAGGAAGGGTCTCGACCCGAAACGCCACCCATTCCTTCTCTCCAGAGACGCTGCCTGGCCCGCTGAGTTTTATTTGTGTCCGTCTAAAAGGACAGACGCCATGGGATTTCAGGGCGAAACACAAACAGCTGGAGGAACTCAGCGGGTCAGGCAGCATCTGCGGAAGGGACCGGACGGGCGAGGGTTCGGATCGAGACCCTTCTTCACACTCAAAACTTCGCAACGAAGGGACACAGAATGCTGGGGGAACGGGGAACCGCAGATACCCGTTTTAAGCAAGAAAAAGACACAAAGTGCCGGAGGAACGAGGAACCGCAGATGCTCGTTTAATGCAAAAAAAGACACAAAGTGCTGGAGGAACGAGGAACCGCAGATGCTCGTTTTACGCAAAGAAAAGGCACAAAGTGCTGGAGGAACGGGGAACTGCAGATGCTCGTTTAACGCAAAAAAATACACAAAGTGCTGGAGCAACGAGGATCCGCAGGTGCTCGTTTAATGCAAAAAAAGACACAAAGTGCTGGAGGAACGGGGAACTGCAGATGCTCGTTTTATGCCAAAAAAAAGACACAAAGTGCTGGAGGAACGAGGAACCGCAGATGCTCGTTTAACGCCCAAAAAAAGCACAAAGTGCTGGAGGAATGAGGAACCGCAGATGCTCATTTTCAGCTAAAAAAGACACAAAGTGCGGGAGGAATGAGGAACCGCAGATGCTCGTTTTACGCCAAAAAAAAGGCACAAAGTGCTGGAGCAACGAGGAACCGCAGATGCTCGTTTTATGCCAAAAAAAAGACACACAGTGCTGGAGTAATTCAGAGGCTCAGGGCATCGCCTCTCCCCCCCCCCCCCCTCCCCTGACTCTCAGTCTGAAGAAGGGTCTTGACCCGAAACGTCACCCATTCCTTCTCTCCAGAGATGCTGCCTGTCCCGCTGAGTTACTCCAGCATTTTAGTGTCAATCTCTCGAGAACGCGGAGAGTTGACTTTTGGGGGGGGGGGGGGGGGAGGGACAATAGACAATAGACAATAGGTGCAGGAGTAGGCCATTCGGCCCTTCGAGCCAGCACCGCCATTCAATGTGATCACGTCTGATCATCCCCAATCAGTACCACGTTCCTCCCTTCTCCCCATATCCCCTGACTCCGCTATCTTTAAGAGCCCTATCCAGCTCTCTCTTGAAAACATCCAGAGAACCGGCCTCCACCGCCCTCTGAGGCAGAGAATTCCACAGACTCACCACTCTCTGTGTGAAGAAGTGTTTCCTCGTCTCCGTCCTAAATGGCTTACTCCTTATTCTTAAACTGTGGCCCCTGGTTCTGGACTCCCCCAACATCGGGAACATGTTTCCTGCCTCTAGCGTGTCCAAACCCTTAATAATCTTATATGTTTCAATGAGATCCCCTCTCATCCTTCTAAACTCCAGAGTGTACAAGCCCAGCCGCTCCATTCTCTCAGCATATGACAGTCCCGCCATCCCGGGAATTAAACTTGCCAAAGGGCCTGTTTCAACGCTGTGTGTCTCTTTGACTATAAAACTCCCTAAAAATTCCTAAAAAGGAATGGGTGGCGTTTGGGGTGGGGGACCCTTCTTCAGAGGACCAGGCTGAAGAAGAACAAGGGGTCCCATAGAAACATAGAAACATAGAAAATAGGTGCAGGAGTCGGCCATTCGGCCCTTCGAGCCTGCACCGCCATTCAATATGATCATGGCTGATCACCCAACTCAGTATCCAGTACCTGCCTTCTCTCCATACCCCCTGATCCCTTTAGCCACAAGGGCCACATCTAACTCCCTATTAAATATAGCCAATGAACTGGCCTCAACTACCCTCTGTGGCAGAGAGTTCCACAGACTCACGACTCTCTGTGTGAAAAATGTCCTTCTCATCTCGACCCGAAACGTCACCTATTCCCCCTTTTTTCTCCAGAGATGCTGCCGGTCCCCGCTGACTGAGTGACTCCAGCATTTGTGTGTGTGTGTGTGTGTGTCTACCCTTGGTGTCTGTAAAACAACAGAGAGAGGCTTGCTTACCTGGTCGCGCAGAGCGTGAAGGATAGGAAGGCGAATGTCCACTGGTCTCCGCGGCGTCCCATCTCCATCCGCGGCTCCAAGGCACCAGGCACTCGCTCACACCGCCGCTCCCCAAAGCCCAGCCCAGCCCAGACCCCCACCCCGGACTCTTCACATTCAATCCTCTCCGCCCACGGTCAATGTCTCTTCCCCACACTGGCAGTCGGGGACTCCACACAAAGCCCAGCTCACACACAGCTCACACACACACACAGAGCAATCTCCCCGAACTTTGTGGCTGGTTTTCCAGTACTGCTCTGCCAGTGTTGACCGAGGCTGCTCGGAGAATGGCAGTGGGGTTAGAAATGTTCTCTCTCGCTGTCCCTGTCTCTCTCTCTCTCTCTGACTCTCTCTATCTCGCCCCCCTCTCTCCCTCTCTCTGTCTCTGACCCTCTCTCCCTCTATCTCTCTCTGACTTTCTCAGATTCTCTATCTCTCCCTCTCTCTCTCTGTCTATCTCTCACTGACCCCCTCAGTCTCCCTCTCTGACCCTCTCAGTCTCCCTCTCTGTCTCTCCCCCCTCTCTCAGTCTCCCTCTCTGACCCTCTCAGTCTCCCTCTCTGTCTCTCCCCCCTCTCTCAGTCTCCCTCTCTGACCCTCTCAGTCTCCCTCTCTGACCCTCTCAGTCTCCCTCTCTGTCTCTCCCCCCTCTCTCCGTCTCTCTCTCTTTGACTCTCTCAGTTTCACTCTCACCTCTCTCTCTGTCTCTCTCTGTCTCTCTCTGACTCTCAGTTTCTCTATCTCACCCCCTCTCTCCCTCTGTCTCTGACCCTCTCTCCCTCTATCTCTCTCTGACGTTCTCAGTGTCTCTATCCTTCCCTCTCTCTATCTCTCCCTCTCTCTCTCTGTCTCTCTCTCTGACCCTCTCAGTCTCCCTCTCTGTCTCTCCCCTCTCTCTCTGTCTCTCTCTCTGACCCTCTCAGTCTCTCTCTCTCTCTCTCTCTCCCCCCCCCCCTCTCTCCGTCTATCTCTCTTTGACTCTCTCAGTTTCACTCTCTCTCTCTGTCTCTCTCTCTCTGACTCTCAGTTTCTCTATCTCCCACCCCCTCTCTCTCTCTGTCTCTGACCCTCTCAGTCTCTCTCCCTCTCTGTGTCTCTGTCCCTCTCTGTCTCCCCTCCCTTCTCTCCGTCTATCTCTCTCTGACTCTCTCAGTTATTCTCTCTGTCCCTCTCTCTCTCTCTGTGTCTCTCTGTCTCTCTCCCTCTATCTCTCTCTGACTCAGTCTCTCTCTCCCTCTGTCCCTGTCTCTCTTTCTCCGTCTCGCTCTCTCTTTCTCTGTGACTATCTCTCTCTCTCTATTTCTCTCTGTGACTCTCTCTGTCTCTCCCACTCTGCCCTCCCCAGCCCTCTCTCTCTCCCTCTCTTTATTTCTGATTGCCTCTCCCTCTGTCCCTGCCTCTCTTTCTCTGTGAAATTCTTTCTCAATCTCTCTCTGTCTCTCCCCGCCTCTCTGTCTCTCAGTGCCACTCTCTCTCTCCCTGTCTCTCTCTCTGTCTCCCTGTCCCTGTGTGTCTATATCTCCCTCTCTCTTTCTGCCTCTTTGTGTGTGTGTGTGTGTGTCTCTCTCTCTGTGTCCCTGTCTCTGTGTCTCTCTATCTCTCTGTCCCTGTCTCTCTCTGTCTCCCTGTCCCTGTGTGTCTCTATCTGCCTCTCTCTCTCTCTTTCTGCCTCTTTGTGTGTGTGTGTCTCTCTCTCTCTGTCCTTTTCTCTCTCTCCCTGTCTCTCTATCTCTCTCCCTGTCCCTATCTCTCTCTATCTCTCTCCCTGTCTCTCTCTCTATCTCTCTCCCTGTCCCTATCTCTCTCTATCTCTCTCCCTGTCTCTCCCTCTATCTCTCTCCCTGTCCCTTTCCCTCTCTCTATCTCTCGCTCTGTCTCTCTCTGTCTACCTCTCTCCCTGTCTCTGGGCTGGTTCCTACCGCCAGCACTCTCTACCCGTCCCTTCACAAAGTCTGCGAGCTCTGACGGGGAGAAAGTCCGCGTTCGCCTGTAACTGAGACACGCTGTGTGTGTGTGTGTGGAACCGGCCC
This sequence comes from Raja brachyura, assembly GCA_963514005.1. The sequence goes on along the minus strand of OY740787.1, from coordinate 4,728,782 downwards.
ACTCGCACACGTCACTCCGGGCTTCAGCTGCAGCGAGAAACCGCCCCAGAGACAGACTCACACCCAGCAGAGACAGAGACAGAGTCACAGAGACACAGAGACACAGAGACACAGAGACACAGAGACAGAGACGCGGCTCACAGTGGCAGGGGCACGGCCACTGGCAACACACACACACACACACACACACACACTGTCACACACACACTGTCACACACACACACACTGACACACACACACACACTGTCACACGCACACACACTGTCACACACACACTGTCACACACACACTGTCACACACACTGTCACACACTGCCACACATATACACTGTCACACACACTGTCACACACACACACTGTCACACACACACTGTCACACACACACACTGTCACACACACACTGTCACACACACACTGTCCCACACACACTGTCACACACACACTGTCACACACACTGTCACACATACACTGTCACACACACTGACACACACACACACACACACACTGTCACACACACACTGTCACACACTGTCACACACACTCTCACACATATACACTGTCACACACGCACTGTCACACACACACTGTCACACACACACACTGTCACACACACACACACTGTCACACACACACACACACACACACACTGTCACACTGTCACACACACACACACACTGTCACACACACACTCACACACACTGTCACACACACACACACACACACTGTCACACTGTCACACACACACACACTGTCACACTGTCACACACACACACACACACTCACACACACTGTCACACACATACACTGTCACACACACACACTGTCACACATATACACTGTCACACACACACACTGTCACACACTGTCACACACACTGTCTCACACACACACTGTCACACACACACACACTGTCACACACACACACTGTCACACACACTGTCACACACTGTCACACACACACTGTCACACACACTGTCACACACTGTCACACACACACTGTCACACACACTGTCACACACTGTCACACACACACACTGTCACACACACACTGTCACACACACTGTCACACACACTGTCTCACACACACTGTCACACACTGTCACACACACACACTGTCACACACACACTGTCACACACGCACACACACACACTGTCACACACACACACACTGTCACACACACACTGTCACACACACACTGTCACACACACACACACTGTCACACACACACACACACACTGTCACACTGTCACACACACACACTGTCACACTGTCACACACACACACACTGTCACTGTCACACACACACTCACACACACTGTCACACACATACACTGTCACACACACACACTGTCACACATATACACTGTCACACACACACACGGTCACACACTGTCACACACACTGTCTCACACACACACTGTCACACACACACACACTGTCACACACACACACTGTCACACACACTGTCACACACTGTCACACACACACTGTCACACACACTGTCACACACTGTCACACACACACTGTCACACACACTGTCACACACTGTCACACACACACACACTGTCACACACACACTGTCACACACACTGTCACACACACTGTCTCACACACACTGTCACACACTGTCACACACACACACTGTCACACACACACTGTCACACACGCACACTGTCACACACACTGTCTGTCACACACACACACACTGTCACACACACACTGTCACACACACACACACAGACACACACACACTGTCACAAACACTGTCACACACACACACTGTCACACACACACACAGACACACACACACTGTCACAAACACTGTCACACACACACACTGTCACACACACACACACACTGTCTGTCACACACACTGTCACACACACTGTCTGTCACACACACACACACTGTCACACAGACACACACACTGTCACACACACTGTCACACACACTGTCACACACACACTGTCACACACACACTGTCACACACACACTGTCACACTCACACACACTGTCCCACACATACACACACACACTGTCACACATACATACTGTCTCACACAAACACACAGTCTCTCACACACACACTGTCACACACACACACACTATCACACACACACACTGTCACACACACACACACACTGTCACACACACACACACACTGTCACACACACTGTCACACACACACACACTGTCACACACACACACACACTGTCACACACACTGTCACACACACACACTGTCACACAGACTGTCACACACACACACACACACTGTCACACACACTGTCACACACACACTGTCACACAGACTGTCACACACACTGTCTCACACACTGTCACACACACTGTCACACACACTGTCATACACACACACACACTGTCACACACACTGTCACACACACACACACTGTCACACACACACGGTCACACACACTGTCACACACACTGTCTCACACACTGTCTCACACACTGTCTCACATACACACACTGTCACACACACACTGTCACACACACTGTCACACACTGTCACACACACACACTGTCACACACACATTGTCACACACACTGTCACACACACTGTCTGTCACACACACACACATACTGTCACACTCACACTGTCACACACTCACACTGTCACACACACACACACACTGTCACAAACACTGTCACACACACACACTGTCACACACACACACACACTGTCTGTCACACACACTGTCACACACACTGTCTGTCACACACACACACACACTGTCACACAGACACACACACTGTCACACACACACTGTCACACACACAAACTGTCACACACACTGTCACACACACACTGACACACACACTGTCACACACACACTGTCACACACACACTGTCACACTCACACACACTGTCCCACACATACACACACACACTGTCACACATACATACTGTCTCACACAAACACACAGTCTCTCACACACACACACTGTCACACACACACACGCCGTCACACACACACACTATCACACACACACACACTGTCACACACACACACGCTATCACACACACACACACACACTGTCACACACACACACACTGTCACACACACACACACACTGTCACACACACACACACTGTCACACACACACACACACACTGTCACACACACACACACTGTCACACAGACTGTCACACACACACACACACACACTGTCACACACACTGTCACACACACTGTCACACACACTGTCACACACACACACACTGTCACACACACTGTCACACACACACACACTGCCACACACACTGTCACACACACACACTGTCACACACACACACACTGTCACACACACACACTGTCACACACACACACTGTCACACACACACACTGTCACACACACAGTGTCACACACACACACTGTCACACACACACACACTGTCACACACACACACTGTCACACACACACACTGTCACACACACACACTGTCACACACACAGTGTCACACACACACACTGTCACACACACAGTGTCACACGCACACATACTGTCACACACACACACACACACACACTGTCACACACACTGTCACACACACACACACACACACTGTCACACACACACACACTGTCATACACACTGTCACACACACACACACACACTGTCACACACACTGTCACACACACTGTCACACACACTGTCACACACACACTGTCACACACACACTTTCACATGCACACTGATCCCTCATCCCCTTGCATGGTCCACTAGCAGCAGGGTCGCCCTTGTCGAGAGAGTTTTGGATGTATTCCAGTCCACCACACCGACCAGCCTTCCCACCACTGTCTCCAACTACATTTCCGGCTTGCCTCAAGAAAGCAGCCAATACATTCAAGAACAATAGACAATAGACAATAGGTGCAGGAGTCGGCCATTCGGACCTTCGAGCCAGCACCGCCATTCAATGTGATCATGGCTGATCATCCACAATCAGTACCCTGTTCCTCCCTTCTCCCCATATCCCCTGACTCCGCTATCTTTAAGAGCCCTATCTAGCTCTCTCTTGAATGTATCCAGAGAACCTGCCTCCACTGCCCTCTTGTACAGTCTGGAGTTTAGAAGGATGAGAGGGGATCTCATTGAAACATATAAGATTGTTAAGGGCTTGGACACGCTAGAGGCGGGAAACATGTTCCCGATGTTGGGGGAGTCCAGAACCAGGGGCCACACAGTTTAAGAATAAGGAGTAAGCCATTTAGAACGGAGACGAGGAAACACTTTTTCTCACAGAGAGTGGTGAGTCTGCGGAATTCTCTGCTTCAGAGGGCGGTGGAGGCCAGTTCTCTGGATGCTTACAAGAGAGAGCTAGATAGGGCTCTTAAAGATAGTGGAGTCAGGGGATATGGGGAGAAGGCAGGAACGGGGTACTGATTGTGGATGATCAGCCACGATCACATTGAATGGCGGTGCTGGCTCGAAGGGCCGAATGGCCTACTCCTGCGCCATTTGTCTATTGTCTAATTCCCCCAGATCCGACCTATTCACGGAAAACCCATCTACTAAAATGAAAAAATTCCACCAAAAAATGATTTGTTTAAGAAAGTGGGTAGATTCACCAAGATTGGGATAAAATCAACAAGGCAATGTGTTTAAATTGAAAGATCACCAGAAGACTGATCAATGAACACTACAGACAATAGGTGCAGGAGTAGGCCATTCGGCCCTTCGAGCCAGCACCGCCATTCAATATGATCATGGTTGACCATCCAACTCAGTATCCCGTACCTGCCTTCTCTCCATGCCCCCTGATCCCTTTAGCCACAAGGGCCACATCTAACTCCCTCTTGAATATAGCCAATGAATTGGCCTCAAGCTAAATAATTTATCAGAAACAGTAAATTGAAAAAATAATGTTGCAAAAAAATGAAGAGCACAAAAGGGAGTGGCTGCCTCACAGCGCCGGAGACCCGGATTCGATCCCGACAACAGGTGCTGTCTGTACAGAGTTTGCACGTTCTCCCCGTGACCTTGCGTACAGTTTTGGTCTCCTGATCTGAGGAAAGACATTCTTGCCCTAGAGGGGGTACAGAGAAGGTTCACCAGACTGATTCCTGGGATGGCAGGACTTCCATATGAAGAAAGACTGGATAGACCCGGCTTGTACTCGCTGGAATTTAGAAGATTGAGGGGGGATCTCATAGAGACTTACAAAAATTCCTAAGGGGTTGGACAGGCTAGATGCAGGAAGATTGTTCCCGATGTTGGGGAAGTCCTGAACAAGGGGTCACAGCTTAAGGATAAGGGGGAAGTCTTTTAGGACCGAGATGAGAAAAACATTTTTCACACAGAGAGTGGTGAATCTGTGGAATTCTCCGCCACAGAAGGTCCTTGAGGCCAGTTCATTGGATATATTTAAGAGGAAGTTAGATGTGGCCCTTGTGGCTAAAGGGATCAGGGGGTATGGAGAGAAGGCAGGTCCAGGACAAGGGGTCACAGCTTAAGGATAAGGGGGAAATCCTTTAGGACCGAGATGAGAAAAACATTTTTCACACAGAGAGTGGTGAATCTGTGGAACTCTCTGCCACAGAGGGTAGTTGAGGCCAGTTCATTGGCTATATTTAAGAGGGAGTTAGATGTGGCCCTTGTGGCTAAGGGGATCAGAGGGTATGGAGAGAAGGCAGGTACGGGATACTGAGTTGGATGATCAGCCATGATCACATTGAATGGCGGTGCAGGCTCGAAGGGCCGAATGGCCTACTCCTGCACCTATTGTCTATGTTTCTATGACCTGCGTGGATTTCCCCGGGATCTCCGGTTTCCTCCCACAGTCCAAAGACGTGCAGGTTTTTAGGTTAATTGGCTTGGTAATGGACGAGGCCCAGGACAGAAAGGTCAGATTGGGAATGGGAGTCTGACCCTTCTGTCCTGGGCCTCGTCCATTGTCAGAGTGAGGTCCAGCACATATTGGAGGAGCATCACCTCATAATTCGAGAAGGAATGGGTGACTTTTCCGGGTCGAGGCCCACCAAAATCAGATTGTTTCGCCCTCAATTGACCACTTCATCAAGAACTTCTCCAAGGTCTCCAAATCTGAGGAAAGACATCCTTGCCATAGAGGGGGTACAGAGAAGATTCACCAGACTGATTCCTGGGATGTCAGGACTTTCATATGAGGAAAGATTGGATAGACTCGGCTTGTACTCGCTGGAATTTAGAAGATTGAGGGGGGATCTTATAGAAACTTACAAAATTCTTAAGGGGTTGGACAAGCTAGATGCTGGAAGATTGTGCCCGATATTGGGGGAGTCCAGAACAAGGGGTCACAGTCTAAGGATAAGGGGGAATTCCTTTAGGACCGAAATGAGGAAAACATTCTTTACACAGAGAGTGGTGAGTCTCTGGAATTCTCTGCCACAGAAGGTAGTTGAGGCCAGTTCATTGGCTATATTTAAGAGGGCGTTAGATGTGGCCCTTGTGGCTAAAGGGATCAGGGGGTATGGAGAGAAGGCAGGTACGGGATACTGAGTTGGATGATCAGCCATGATCACATTGAATGGCGGTGCAGGCTCGAAGGGCCGAATGGCCTACTCCTGCACCTATTTTCTATGTTTCTATGTTTCTAACTTCACCAATTCAAGACAAAGCTCTCCAGTTTACTCAAAGCCTAATTCATCCAAAGCTGGCCGGCTCCCCAAATATTGACTGATTCACCATCATGGAGTTTTATAGTCAAAGAGACACACAGCGTTGAAACAGGCCCTTTGGCAAGTTTAATTCCCGGGATGGCGGGATTGTCATATGCTGAGAGAATGGAGCGGCTGGGCTTGTACACTCTGGAGTTTAGAAGGATGAGAGAAAATCTCATTGAAACATATAAGATTGTTAAGGGTTTGGACACGCTAGAGGCAGGAAACATGTTCCCGATGTTGGGGGGGAGTCCAGAACCAGGGGCCACAGTTTAAGAATAAGGAGTAAGCCATTTAGAACGGAGACGAGGAAACACTTTTTCTCACAGAGAGTGGTGAGTCTGTGGAATTCTCTGCCTCAGAGGGCGGTGGAGGCCGGTTCTCTGGATGCTTTCAAGAGAGAGCCAGATAGGGCTCTTATAATAGCGGAGTCAGGGGATATGGAGAGAAGGCAGGAACGGGGTATTGATTGGGCCATGATCATATTGAATGGCGGTGCTGGCTCGAAGGGCCGAATGGCCTCCTCCTGCACCTATTGTCTATTGTCTATTAACATGTCCCAGCTACACTAGTCCCACCTGACTGCGTTCGGTTCATATCCCTCCAACCTTGTCTTATCCATGTACCTGCCTAACTGTTTCTTAAACGTTGGGATAGTCTCTGCCTCAACTACCTCCTCTGGCAGCTCGATCCATACACCCACCACCCCTACACACGAAGGGCCTCGACCCGAAACGCCACCTATTCCTTCGCTCCATAGACGCTGCCTCACCCGCTGAGTTTCTCCAGCATTTTTGTCTATCTACACACACTGCGGACAATTTTGCATTATATACCAAGACAATGAACCTCCAAACGTGTCTTTGGAGTGTGGGAGGAAACCGTAGATCTTGGACATAACCCGTGTGGATCATGGAGAGAAGGCTTAAAAACTCCGCACAGACAGCACTCGGAGTCCGGATCGAACCCGGGTCTCCGGCGCTGTAAAGCCAATGTTCCCAATGTACGGCCAATGTTCCCAATGTTGGGCGAGTCCAGAACCAGGGGCCACACAGTCGTAGAATAAAGGGGAGGCCATTTAAGACTGACGTGAGAAAAAAAAATTTTCACCCAGAGAGTTGTGAATTTGTGGAATTCCCTGCCACAGAGGTAGGGCCTCCACGGCCAAATCACTGGATGGATTTAAGAGAGAGTTAGATAGAGCTCTAGTGGCTAGTGGAGTCAAGGGATATGGGGAGAAGGCAGGCACGGGTTATTGATTGGGGACGATCAGCCACGATCACAATGAATGGCGGTGCAGGCTCGTAGGGCCGAATGGCCTCCTCCTGCACCTATTTTCTATGTTTCTATGTTTCTAAGGCAGCGTCACCGTGCTGTCCAGCTGCCTTCTTGCTGTAGACATTGAGACCATGACTCACCCCTTCCCACCATCGCTGGTGATGATGGGTTGTTGCGGCACTAGTTTCAAGCACAGTGATGTCACCCGCCAAAGGTCCCGCCCTTCTGGGCACTGCTTTGATCTTGGCCTCAATGAGATTGGCACAAAAAGCTGGAGTAACTCAGCGGGTCAGGTAGCTTAGAGATACAGCGCGGAAACATAGAAACATAGACAATAGGTGCAGGAGTAGAGGCCATCCGGCCCTTCGAGCCTGCACCGCCATTCAATATGATCATGGCTGATCATCCAACTCAGTATCCCGTACCTGCCTTCTCTCCATACCCCCTGATCCCTTTAGCCACAAGGGCCACATCTAACTCCCTCTTAAATATAGCCAATGAACTGGCCTCAACTACCCTCTGTGGCAGAGAGTTCCAGAGACCCACCACTCTCTGTGTGAAAAAAGTCCTTCTCATCTCGGTTAACCGTATAACCATATAACAATTACAGCACGGAAACAGGCCCTCTCGGCCCTTCCAGTCCGTGCCAACCATTTATTTTTCCCTAGTCCCATCTACCTGCACTCAGACCATACCCCTCCATTCCCTTCCCGTCCATATACCTATCCACTTTACTTTTAAATGTTAAAATCGATCCTGCCTCCACCACTTCTGCTGGAAGCTCATTCCACACAGCCACCACTCTCTGAGTAAAGAAGTTCCCCCTCATGTTACCCCTAAACCTCTGTCCCTTAATTCTCATGTCATGGCATGTCAAGGTTCTACAAGACCCTTATCCTTAAACTGTGACCCCTTGTTCTGGACTTTCCCCAACATCGGGAACAATCTTCCTGCATCTAGCCTGTCCAACCTTTTAAGGATTTTTAAGGTTTCTATAAGATCCCCCCTCAAACAGGCCCTTCGGCCCACCGAGTCCGTGCCAACCAGCGTTCCCCGCACACTAACACCACCCCTAAACACACTTGGGACAATTTACATTTATACTCTCTCTCCCTCTCCCTCTCTCTCCCTCTCCCTCTCTCTCTCCCTTCTCTCCGTCCCTCCCTCTCCCTCTCCCTCTCTCCCTCTCTCTCTCCCTTCTCTCCGTCCCTCCCTCTCCCTCTCCCTCTCTCCCTCTCTCTCTCCCTTCTCTCCGTCCCTCCATCTCCCTCTCCCTCCCTCTCTCCCTTCCCTCCCTCTCCCTCTCCCTCTCCCTCTCTCTCTCTCACTCGCCCTTCTCTCCGTCCCTCCCTCTCCCTTCACTCCGTCCCTCCCTCTCCCTCTCCCTCTCCCTCCCTCCCTCCCCTCCCTTCTCTCCTTCCCTCCCTCTCCCTCTCCCTCTCTCTCTCTCTCCCTCCCTCTCCTCCCTTCTCTCCTTCCCTCCCTCTCCCTCTCCCTCTCCCTCTCTCTCCCTCCCTCCCCTCCCTTCTCTCCTTCCCTCCCTCTCCCTCTCCCTCTCCCTCTCCCTCTCCCTCTCTCTCCCTCTCCCTCCCTCCTCTCCCTCCCTTCTCTCCTTCCCTCTCTCCCTTCTCTCCGTCCCTCTCTCTCTCCCTCTCCCTCTCTCTCGCCCTTCTCTCCTTCCCTCTCTCTCCCACCTCCTCCTCTCTCTCTCCCTCTGCCTCTCCTGCTCATTAACACTCCCCTACACACACTGGGGACAACCAGGCCAATTCACCTACAAACCTGTACGTCTACAGAGCGTTGGAGGAAACGAGGTCGTAGGAGGTCGCGACCTAATTCAGGACCTCTGCCGAGTTTGCCCTTGACTCGTACTCGCAGCATGGTGTCCACGAGGTCGTAGGTAGGTCGTAGCAGGTCGCGATGCTGGTCGTAGGTACCTACGTGGAATCAAGTAGGTCGGGGCGTTTTTTCTAGCCTGATGAAAAATGTCCACTAGTATAGAAGTTCGTGAAACTGGGGAACAGGACCTTGACGTACGGACCTGCACGTCTGTGGAGTGTGGGAGGAAACCGAAGATCTCGGAGAAAACCCACGCAGGTCACGGGGAGAGCGTGCAAACTCCGTACAGACAGCACCCGTAGTCGGGATCGAACCCTGGTCTCCGGAGCTGTAGGTGCTGCAAGGCAAGAACTCTACCGCTGCGCCACCGTGAATCTCTGGTGCCCAACCCCGGCGCTATTTGCACGCTAGCCACACAGGGAGATCTGAAATCACCCCATGCGTTTAAATCTCTTCACTTATAGCACCATTTCCCACTCTAACTATGGTCAGACTTTGCTGGCATCACCTTGCACTAAACGTTACTCACTTGCCATGTATCCGTCCAGTGTGAATGGCTCGATCACGTATTGTCTTTCCACTGGCTGGAGAGAACGCGACAAAAAGCTTTTCACTGAACGAATAAACTAAACTGAATTGATTTTGAGAGAAAAAAAAATAGGTGACGTTTCGGATCGAGGCCCTTCTTCGGATTGAGAGTTAAGGGCCTGTCCCACCAGCACGCAACTCCATGCGATGAGCGCGACCTAACGTGGTCGCTTGAGCCGTCCGGGGTCGCGGGGCCGGTCCCACTTCGATCGCCGGAGCCGTGCGGAATTGTGCGGAGTTCGTCCCGACATCGCGCGGGGCTCCGAAACACTGACCGTGTTCAAAAATTCCGCGCGGCAACGGCTTGTCGGCTCGCAGTCGCCTCGACGCGTTACACACCGCCTCGACGTCGTGCCTCCGTGAACCTATCTGTAGGTGCCTCCGTGACCCTCTATGTGTGTGGCTCTGTGGCCCTCTGTGTGTGTGCCTCTGTGCCCCTCTCTGTGTGCCCCTCTCTGTCCTGGCGAACTTACCTTAAGACTTTGCTCCAAGTTCGCCTCACTCTGCGCCGCGTTGCGCCACTCACCCGACCTCCGCGCGGCCCCCCGCTGCCAGTTTGGCCGCGCTTGCCGTATGCAGGCGCATGCTGGTGGGAACAGCCCTGTACAGGGGATCACCCGACCTCCACGCGGCCGCCGCTTCTAGTTTGATCGCGCTCACCGCATGGAGTCGGATGCTGGTAGGACAGGCCCTTAACGGGGAAAAGGAAACGAGAGATATAGACGGTGAAATAGAGGGATATAGAACAAAATGAATGAAAGAATTGAGGGAGTCCAGAACCAGGGGCCACACACACAGTTTAAGAATAAGGGGTCGGCCATTTAGAACGGAGACGAGGAAACACATTTTCTCACAGAGAGTTGTGAGTCTGTGGAATTCTCTGCCTCAGAGGGCGGTGGAGGCCGGTCTCTGCATGCTGTCAAGAGAGAGCTAGATAGGGTTCTTAAAGATAGCGGAGTCGGGGGATATGGGGAGAGGGCAGGAACGGGGTACTGATTGGGGATGATCAGCCGTGATCATATTGAATGGCGGTGCTGGTTCGAAGGGCCAAATGGCCTACTCCTGCACCTATTGTCTGCATCTACTGCAGAATTAGGCCATTCGGCCCATCAAGTCCACTCCGCCACTCAATCATGGCGGATCTATCCTTCCCTCTCAACCCCATGTCCTCCTGACTTCTCCCCCAAACCCCTGAGATGAGGAGGAATGCCTTTGGTCAGAGGGTGGTGAATCTGTGGAATTCTTTGCCACAGACGGCTGTGGAGGCCAAGTCAGTGTGTATTTTTAAGGCAGAGACGGATAGATTCTTGACTAGTACGGGTGGCAGGGGTTACGGGGAGAAGGCAGGAGAATGGGGTTAGGAGGGAGAGATAGACCAGCCGTGATTGAATGGTGGAGTAGACTCGAGATATATACGATTGTTAAGATTGTTAAGGGCTTGGACACGCTAGAGGCAGGAAACATGTCCCCGATGTTGGGGGAGTCCAGAGCCAGGGGCCACAGTTTAAGAATAAGGAGTAAGCCATTAACCCGGGAACCCCATCAGTCTGAAGAAGGTTCTCGACACAAAACATCGCCTATCCCATCCCTTCCACAGATGCTGCCTGACCCGTTGCTGGCTCGATGCCGCCACTCCAGCAGTTCGTGTTGTGCTCAGGATTCCACCATCCGCAGTTCCTTGTTTGCTCGTTCATTTTTTTCTCTGCTGCCCTGACATTTCCGAGGTCCTTCTTGCAGTTGTACAGAGCCCTAGTGAGACCACACCTGGAGTATTGTGTGCAGTTTCGGTCCCCTAATTTGAGGAAGGACAGTCTTGCTATTGAGGGAGTGCAGCGTAGGTTCACCAGGTTAATTCCCGGGATGGCGGGACTGTCATATGCTGAGAGAATGGAGCGGCTGGGCTTGTACACTCTGGAGTTTTGAAGGATGAGAGGGGACCTCATTCAAACATATAAGATTGTTAAGGGTTTGGACACGCTAGAGGCAGGAAACATGTTCCCGATGTTGGGGGAGTCCAGAACCAGGGGCCACAGTTTAAGAATAAGGAGGAAGCCATTTAGAAACACCTTTTCTCACAGAGAGTTGTGAGTCTGTGGAATTCTCTGCCTCAGAGGGCGGTGGAGGCAGGTTCTCTGGATGCTTTCAAGAGAGAGCTAGATAGGGCTCTTAAAGATAGCGGAGTCAGGGGATATGGGGAGAAGGCAGGAACGGGGTACTGATTGTGGATGATCAGCCATGATCACATTGAATGGCGGTGCTGGCTCGAAGGGCCGAATGGCCTCCTCCTGCACCTGTTGTCTATTGTCAATTGATTCATAAGTTCACAGGTTCATAAGTGAAAGCAGCAGATTGACGCCCATCGGCCCATCAAGTCTACTCCGCCGTTCAATCACGGTTGATCTATCTCTCCCTCTCAACCCCATTCTCCTGCCTTCTCCCAGTAACCCTCACCTATTGTCTATTGTCTATTGAGGGGCCGACTGGCCTGACTCTACTCCTATTCCTCATGACCTTATGACCCTACGGCGCTGTGGGCCAGGCGCAAGCGAAATTGTCAGCGTCCACAGCCGCTCCGTGACGATGCAGAGCGCTCAGATCCACGTGCTCGTGCTTCTTGGAGTCGGTGACACCAGGATTGGAGGGAATTGTGAAGCTTTGGCGGTGGGGAACTTTAAATTACAGTGGAATTTAGTTTAGTTTAGTTCATTGTTTATCGTCACGTGTAGCAAGGTACGGTGAAAAGCTTTTTGTTGCGTGCTATCCAGTCAGCGGAAAGACAATACATGATTACAATCGAGCCGTTTGCAGTGCGTAGATACATGATAAGGGAAGGCAGACAAAAATGCTGGAGAAACTCAGCGGGTGCGGCAGCATCAAAGGAGCGAAGGAAATAGGCGACCTTTCGGGTCGAGACCCTTCTTCAGACTGATCTAAGATTGGTGGGAGGGGGGCCTGGAAGAAGAAAGGAAGAGGCGGAGAGCTGGGAAGGGGTGGAGAAAGCAGGGACTACCTGAAATTGGAGGAGTCAACGTTCATACCGCTGGCTCAAGCGAAATATGAAACGCCGCTCCTCCAATTTACGGTGGGCCTCACTCTGGGCCATGGAGGAGGGCCAGGACAGGAATGTCGGATTCGGAATGGGAGGGGGAGTTGACGTGCCGAGCCACCGGGAGATCAGGTCGGTTAATGCGAACTGAGCGGAGGATAAGGGAATAACGTTTAGTGCAGGGTAAAGCCAGTAAAGTCTGATCAAGGATAGTCCGAGGGTCACCAAAGGGGAAGATAGCGCTGCTCTCTGGTTGTGGTAGGATGATTCAGTTGCCTGATTACAGCTGGGATGAAAATGTCCCACAAATCAACGATTTTCAAATCAACATACCCCTCCATTCCCTTCCCGTCCATATACCTATCCACTTTACTTTTAAATGTTAAAATCGATCCTGCCTCCACCACTTCAGCTGGAAGGCTGCTGTTTATGGTCTGAATGCAGGTAGACGGGACCAGGGGAAAATAAATGGTCGGCACGGACTGGAAGGGCCGAGACGGCCTGTTTCCGTGCTGTAATTGTTATATGGTTATATGGAAGATCATTCCACACAGCCACCACTCTCTGAGTAAAGAAGTTCCCCCTCATGTTACCCCTAAACTTCTGTCCCTTAATTCTCAAGGCATGCGCTCTTGTTTGAATCTTCCCGACCCTCAATGGGAAAAGCTTATCCACGTCAACTCTGTCTATCCCTTTCACCATTTTAAAGACCTCAATCAAGTCCCCCCTTAACCTTCTGCGCTCCAAAGAATAAAGACCCAACTTGTTCAACCTTTGTCTGTAACTTAGTTGCTGGAACCCAGGCAACATTCTAGTAAATCTCCTCTGTACTCTCTCTACAGTCTTCACTGGAAACAACTCTCTTCGCAGGATATCCAGGGGTCCTTGGTTCAATGTATATTAGCTAATGGCTAATATACCGTTTAGATTGTACACAAAATGTGAGTAACTCAGTGGGACAGGCAGCATCTTTGGAGAGAATTGGAGGACAGCATCTCATATTTCGCTTGGGCAGCTTTCAACTCAGTCAAATTCAAAGTTTCCTTTATTGTCATTGAAATTCCGTTGCCTTGCAGTCATACATATAATAAAAATAACAAACACACAATAAACACATATTTGACATCCACCACAGTGAGTTCACCAGGCACCTCCTCACTGTGATGGAAGGCAAAAGTCTTAAAGTGTTTGTCTCTTCCCTCCTTGTTCTTCCTCTGCGCTGAGGTGATCCAGGGCTCCGATGTTGTGACCCCACCGGGTGATGTAAGTAAGTCCCGCGGCTGAACCGCGCTCCGTGAACGGGCCGGTTCAACTCTGCAGCCCGGGGCGGTCGAAGCTGCCGAAGCTGCCGCCCTCCCGTCCAGAAAAACAGGTCCCCAACCCGTGACCTGCGAGCTCCCGACGATGTCGTCCACTGGGCCCGCGGCCGGGCCTCCGAAGTCGGGCCGCCGCCGCCGGAACGCCGCCGCAGCCCCGAAATCACGCTGCTGCAACGCTGGAACGCTGGAACGCCGCCACAGCTCTGAAGCCATGCTGCCGCAATGCCGGAACGCTGGAAAGCTGCCACAGCTCTGAAGTCGGGTCTGCCGCCGGAACGCTGGAACCCCGGAACGCCGCCACAGCTCCGAAACCATGCTACCGCAACGCTGGAAAGCTGGAACGCTGCCACAGCTCCAAAGTTGGGTCTGCCGCCGGAACGCTGGAACGCCGGAATGCCGGAACGCCTCCACAGCTCTGAAGTCAGGCCTGCCGCCGGAACGCCGGAACGCTGGAACGCCGGAACACTGGAAGGCCGCCACAGCCCTGAAGTCGCCAGCTCCGCCATTAGGCCTCACCGCAGACGGAGCCGGAGACGGGGGACACGACAAGAAAACGTCGCATCCCCCCGAGTGGTATGACTCTTGATTTCTCTCACTTCAGGTAGCCCCGACATTCCCCCTCTCTTCCTATCCCTCCCCCACCCAAGTCGCACCAGCTTTGAATTTTCACACTACAAACAGCCAACAGCGGCTGTTTCCTTCATCATCGTTACATTTTTGGCATCTTTCATTCTTTGTTCTTGATCTCTCCACATCACCGTGTATATCTCTCGTTTCCCTGATCCCAATAGGATAAGTCTGAAGAAGGGTCTCAACCCGAAACGTCACCCATTCCTTCTCGCCAGAGATGCTGCCTGTCCCGCTGGGTTACTCCAGCTTTTTGTGTCTATCTTCGGTTTAAACCAGCATCTGCAGTTCCTTCTTAGACAATCAGTTTAGTTTAGTTTATTATTGTGTTAAAGAAGGAACTGCAGATGCTGGAGAATCGAGGGTTACACAAAAAGCTGGAGATATCTCCTTCGCTCCTTAGATGCTGCTGCACCTGCTGAGTTTCTCCAGCTTTTTGTGTAACCCTAGTTTATTATTGTCATGTGTACCAAGATAAAGTTAAAAGACAATAGACAATTGGTGCAGGAGTCGGCCATTCGGCCCTTCGAGCCAGCACCGCCATTCAATGTGATCGTGGCTGATCATCCACATTCAGTACCCCGTTCCTGCCTTCTCCCATATCCCCTGACTCCGCTATCTTTAAGAGCCCTATCGAGCTCTCTCTTGAAAGCATCCAGAGAACCTGCCTCCACCGCCCTCTGAGGCAGAGAATTCCACAGACTCACAACTCTCTGTGAGAAAAAGTGTTTCCTCGTCTCCGTTCTAAATGGCTAACTCCTTATTCTTAAACTGCCGGCGCGCATGCTCGACATATCGTCGTACCGCGTTGCTGCGACGGCTGGCGGTGGAGCGCGCTCCTCGCCAGCCCTTCATAAGGGGCCACGGAGGTAAGTATTCTACCTTTAGTTGGTGGTCCTTGTTGTCTGATTATGTCTTGCAGCAAGGACATGGATGGGAGTTTCAAGGGCCGGCGGATGTCTGGACGAATTTGACGGCCAACAGTTCCGGGGCCATTACCATCGGCAGTACCTGCAACGCAGGCCGGGACTCAGGCGGAGATGTGGGTAAGCCCTGTGTTTACAGGTCCAGATCCGCCAGCACACCACAGCTCGGAGGAGTTTGACGAGGAGGAGTGTGGTGTGCCGCCAGAGTAGGGGGACCCTGCCATGGCAGTCAGGTCGTCAGCGGGCTCGCTGGCGACCTCGAGCAGGGCACGTGCCGTTGCATGGCCTGTTCCACTCAGCCCTCCGAGAAGGGGCAGGGCAGGAGCCCAGAAGCCTAACCCTGTTAGGGCTAAGGCATTGCCTGCCGCGGAGGAGCGGTCAGGTTCCAGGGCGAGACCCGGGGCGGCTGTGAGGTCCAGCCGGCACACCCCGACTCTCGACGCCGGGACGGGTCGGTTGAGTCGGGTCTCGTCACGGTCGCCGAGCCCCCCATGGATGGGTGGGCGAGACCATGCGTCGGCAAGGTCCACGATGTGGGCAGCCGGCAAGACTGCGCGGGCTTCAGGCAGCCATGCTTCGGCTGGTGCCGACACCACGCCGCAAGTGTCCTTAGTGGCAGCGGCTTCAGCTCCCGCTAAACGGAGGCGGTTGAACACGCCCGCGCAGGAATCGCGCAGTTTCGCCTCGGCGGCTGTTAGCGACAACTATCGGCACCGGCAGGGCCTCGACGAGGTGCGGGCCGATGACAGGAGCCCGGTTTTCTTTTCAGAGCCGGAGGACTCCGACCACCTGAGTGTTCAGGGTGAAGGGCGTATTGACCGTATGGAGCGGCTGCTGGAGCTCCTGCTTCAACATCAACAACAGCAGGGCAGCAACAGGCACAGGGCGTCTTCACCAACATCTACTATCAGCCTGGAGCAGCAGGAGGAGGAGGTTCTGGTGGATCCCGTACCACCTCCGTTGGAGGTGCCGGCGGAGGAACTCTTGGATGTGGCGACCAAATTCGCGGCCCCGCATTCATCTGGTCTTCCTCTAAATACAAAGCTGGCAGCCACAGTGGACTTTCTTAATAATCAGGTGCTGCAGGAAGAAGTCCTCATCCAGGCTATGAGCCGTCACAAGGCTCCATCAAACTGCAACTCCCTCAACGTGCCTGTGGTCAATACGCCAATATGGGGCAACATCAGTGCGGCTATCCGTCAACAGGAGCTAAAATTGCAGCGGATCCTGAAACTCCTCACGGCCGGTATTACCGCCTTTGCGCGGTCGGTGGACGGGGACGAACTGAATTTGGACCAGGAAGATGCTTTGGCCCTATTGTGCGTGACCCAGCACGAAATCAACGGGTTTCACAAAAACAGCATCCGCCCAGCACTCAACCCGAAGTTTGCAGGATTGTGCAAACCACCGCCGCCGCCGCCGCCCCGTCAGCTCTTTGGTGAGGACCTCTCGAAGAGAGTCAAAGAGCTTGACGAACAAGCCAAAACGGTGGGGATCATGCGCTCTCAGAGTGCCCCCACACCATCAGGCTCAAAAGCTCCATACATTCGCTCACGAGGGTCGGCCAGTGCCTCGACGAGGACTCACCCTCTAGCTCCACAACGACAACAGCACCAGAACCAGCACCAAGGGTCTTTTTTAGGACAGGGTCGGCAGAGACCTTGGTGGAAATCGAAGACGCCGCGCCCTCAAGCCAACCCAGCACCCCCACGGCCACCCACACGTGTCAAGGACCGCCGGTAACCACGGAGGTGAGGGGGTCTGGTTCTCTTTTTTCTCTCTGTTTAACTTCCCATGTTGGTGGTCGTTTACGGTTGTTTTTGGGTGCATGGGGTAATTTTACTGGTGATGAGTATGTGTTGCGGAATATTCAGGGGCATAAAATTGAGTTTATTAATGGCGACATTCCTCCATCCCAGCACATGCTTGGTCGTACGTTTAAATTGTCTGCTGCAGAACAGGCAGCAGGTTATAAGGAAATTTTAAGTCTGGAACAGAAGGGTGTGATTGAGAAAACGGTGCATGAGCCAATTGAATTTGTTTCGAACATATTTACTAGACCGAAGAAGGATGGAGGCTGTCGTGTCATTATTGATCTAACCCGTTTGAACACGTTTGTAACATATACTCATTTTAAAATGGATACGTTTGAAACAGCCAAGTCATTGATTTCTCATGGTTGCTTTATGGCATGCATCGATTTGAGGGATGCATATTATTCAGTATCCATCGTGAAATATGATAGAAGGTTTTTGAAATTTATCTGGATGGGGCAACTTTGGCAGTATAAGGCTTTGCCTAATGGGCTCACTACAGCCCCTAGATTGTTCACTAAATTGGTGAAGCCAATTATGGCTTATTTGAGACAACGACATCATATAGTTATGGCCTATTTAGATGATGTCTTTATTGTGGGCCACACCCTGCAATTGGCCGAACAGGGTGTTGCAGCTGCTGTCAATATATTTCAACAATTAGGATTCATTGTCCATCCAGAAAAATCGAAGTTCTGCCCTGCCCAGGTAATTAATTACCTAGGGTTCACGGTGAACTCAATGAGCATGAGGATAACTATACCAATTAACAAAATTGAGGAAGTCACTCAGGTGTGCAGAGATTTAATTGGCACCAATATACCATCGATTCGGCATACAGCCACAGTAATTGGCAAGCTAGTGGCTTTGTTTCCGGCAGCACGATATGGACCTTTGCATTATCAGAGTTTGCAAAGAGCTAAAATTACTGCGTTAAAACGGAACGCTGGTCATTATGATCGATCAATGCAGCTGCCGTCCGAAGCGATAACTGAGTTGCAATGGTGGGTGTGTCACATTAGCAACTCATTCAAGCCTGTTAGGGAGGCTAATCCGGTGGTATATTTACAGACTGATGCAAGCTCCAATGGCTGGGGAGCTACTGATAATTGCTCTGGTTGTGGGGGCAGATGGGACACCCTTGAGTCGTCGATGTTGTTGACTCAAGG
Organism: Raja brachyura; assembly: GCA_963514005.1. Next base: position 4,709,512 of record OY740787.1, on the reverse strand, counting down.
GATTAACTATTTGGAGTTGCTGGCAGCATTCCATGGACTTCGTGCATATTGTTCCAAGCTTGTTGGAGCACACGTCCGTCTCCAAATAGACAATACCACAGCTGTGGCATATTTAAACCATATGGGTGGTACCAGGTCAGTTTCATGTGACAAATTGGCTAACTCAATTTGGCTCTGGTGTGTTCAAAGAGACATTTGGATTTCAGCTACCTATTTGCCAGGTGAGCTTAATACTGTGGCGGACACCAGGTCACGCAAATTTAATGACAATATTGAATGGATGTTGCATCCTGAGATTTTTTCTAAAGTTACAGCCAAATTTGGTAAACCGGACATTGACCTTTTTGCGTCACGGTTAAACCATCAGGTACCAGCCTACGTTTCATGGGAACCAGATCCTGGGGCAATAGCGCTAGATGCATTCTCGCTGGACTGGGGGAATTGGTTTTTCTATGCCTTCCCCCCGTTTTGCCTCATCAGTCGGGTATTGCGAAAGATTCAGGCAGATGCTGCCAAGGGCATCCTTATTATACTCGACTGGCCCACGCAGCCTTGGTATCCGGTGGTCTTTGACATGCTCAACGAACCTTGGGTCCTTTTGAAGGGTTGCCCACAATTGGTTACTCACCCTGTCTCAGGGGAGCCACATCCCTGCCATGGCTATTTAAATTTGTTGGCTTGCAGGTTCTGAACAGGCCGTTAGTCCAATACGGCCTCTCGGCTCGGACCATGGATACCATTGGGGCGTCGTGTCGAGAGTCCACAAGGCGAAGATACCGCTCGCATATTAAGAAGTGGGAAGCCTACTGCAGCCGCTCTTGCATCACGTACGATGACGTGACAATAACCGACGTCCTGGAATTCCTCGCGGGGTTGCACCATGATGAACACTTAAGTTACAGTGCCATCAACAGCGCCAGAAGTGCGCTATCATTCTACCTCAATATTGGGGTAGGATCCAACAGGCTAGTGTCCAGACTCATGCGGGGTATATTCAATATGAATCCGCCTACACCACGCTATAATATCACCTGGGATGTCAGGGACGTATTAACCCTGCTCAGGACGTGGTCTCCCATGGAAGGGCTCCAACTGGACCAACTCACCATGAAGCTGGTGATGTTACTAGCGCTGACTTCAGCTCAGAGGGTACAGACACTACACAAACTTCGTGTCGACAGAATGACATCTACCTCTACAGAAGTAGTATTTTTCATTGACGAGCTACTAAAGCAGCATAGACCTGGGTGCACAGGGCTGCAGCTGAAGTTCCCGGCATACCCCGCAGATGCTAGGCTATGTTTAGCCTCACATATCCGCCACTATGTCAAGGTGACGGCACGCATCAGAGGAATGGAGAGATACCTGCTTGTCACTCATAAGAGACCTCATCATCGAGTGACAGTCCAGACGATATCCAGGTGGCTTCGAGTCGTCTTGGGTAAGTCAGGTATCGACACTAATGTGTTCAAGTCTCATTCCACCAGGGCTGCATTGACGTCAGCGGCGAGGGTCATGGAGGTGCCCATGGACCAAATTCTCGCCACAGCAGGATGGGCTAATGAAGCTGTGTTCCAGCGTTTTTATAACAAGCCTGTTGCTGCTCCTCTACAGTTCGCAGAAGCCGTGCTGAATGCAGGTCAAGAACGTGGAGATGTCCCCGCATGAGGGGTTTTTGATTTGTTATTAATAAATATGCTCTTGCTTTGCAGTATGAACTATTGAGCAAGTTTGTTCCTCCCATCCATCCCTGGTAGTGGTGTGTCAGCATGGACGTGGTCCAGGGCGTGTAATCACAGAAGCTTTGAAGTCTTCATGAAGTCACTCACGTGACTCCGAAATGAAATAGTAAGATTGAACGAGAACTTACCAGTTCGAAGGTTGATCTTTATTTTATGAGGAGTCGAAGTGAGGGATTTCGTGCCCTCCTCGCCCAACCCTCAATCACCTTCAGCTGGTAATCTTAGTCACTTCAATCATACTATGCGAAGTCATTTCTATTGTTGGTTCTGTGATTCCACGCCGCTACTTTGAAGTATGTCGAGCATGCGCGCCGGCGGGCTCTTCACGAAATCCCTCACTTCGACTCCTCATAAAATAAAGATCAACCTTCGAACTGGTAAGTTCTCGTTCAATCTTACTATTCTCCAGCATCTGCAGTTCCTTCTTTAACACCAAGTCCGATTAAAGATAGTTTGAAGGTCTCCAATGGGAGTTCAGGACCGCTCTCTAGTTGGTGAGAGGATGGTTCAGTTGCCTGATAACAGCCGGGGAGAAACTGTCCCTGAATCTGGGGGTGTGCGTGCGTTCGTTTTCACACTTCTGTACCTCTTGCCCGATGGGAGAGGGGGGAAGAGGGAGTGACCCGGGGTGAGACTGGTCCTTGACTGTGCCGTGTCGATATGATCAGAGTACGTGTGGAGATATGGTTGGTTATTAAGCAAAAGGGTGAGGCAGAGCTCGAGTGGGCCTGTCCCACTTGCGTGACGTTTTCGGGGACTGCCGGCACCCGTCACAGGACGTTGCAGGTCGCCGAAAAATTTCATCATGTTGAAAATTCAACGGCAACCAGAACAAGTTACGACTCTTTGGGCGACTACTCACGGCCATACAGGCGTCACCCCGCGACATGTCGCCTGTACGGTTGTGAGGCGTTTCCTCAGTCGCCCAAAGAGTCGTTAGCATCTTTCTGGTCCCCGCTGGATTTTCAACATGTTGAACATTTTCGACGACCTATGACGGGTGCCGGCAGTGTCCGAAAAAGTCGCGTAAGTGGGACAGGCCCATTACATAGAAACATAGAAAAAGAGGTGCAGGAGTAGGCCATTCGGCCCTTCGAGCCTGCACCGCCAGTCAATGTGATCATGGCTGATCATCCAACTCAGTATCCCGTACCTGCCTTCTCTCCGTACCCCCTGATCCCTTTAGCCACAAGGGCCACATCCAACTCCCTCTTAAATATAGCCAATGAGCTGGCCTCAACTACCTTCTGTGGCAGAGAATTCCACAGACTCTCCACTCTCTGTGTAAAGAATGTTTTCCTCATCTCAGTCCTAAAGGAATTCCCCCTAATCCTTAGACTGTGACCCCTTGTTCTGGACTTCCCCAACATCGGGAACAATCTTCCAGTATCTAGCTTGTCCAACCCCTTAAGAATTTTGTAAGTTTCTATAAGATCCCCCCTCAATCTTCTAAATTCCAGCGAGTACAAGCCGAGTCTATCCAATCTTTCCTCATGTGAAAGTCCTGACATCCCAGGAATCAGTCTGGTATACAGCACCATAGGCCTGGGTTCGATCCTGACCACGGGTGCTGTCTATATGGAGTTTGTACGTTCTCCCCGTGACCAGCGTTGGTTTTCTAACGGGTGCTCCGGTTTCCTCCCACGCATCGAAGACGTGCAGGTTTGTAGGTTAATTGGCATTGGTTAAAAAAAAGACTTGTAAATTGGCCCAAGTGAGTTGGATAGTGCTAGCGTGCGGGGATCGCTGGTCGGCGCGGACTCGGTGGGCGAAGGGCCAGTTTCCACTCTGTATATCTATACTAAACTAGGCTAAACTCCACAGGTCTTATCTTTCAGGGGGGTGATGAATGTATCTGAACCCATGGAACGATACCATTCTTCTTGGAGAAAATGCCTTCCAAAATCAACATCCCTTTCAAATCAGGGCTGGGTTTCACATGTCAACTTCCCTACAGCCAGGAAGGTCGAGTCGAACTTTGACCCTGGGAGTCCGAAATCAGGAAGGGTTTGGACAGAGGAAACGGAGGGAAAGGAGGAACCGGGGGGAGGGGGTCAGAGGCGAATCATTTTTCCAACAGCAAACCGTCGAGATCGGGATCACACCTTCTGAGAGGGCAGTGGAAGCCAATTCAGCAGGAACCAACTGAAAGAAGTGATAAGTATGAAACATTGAAATTGATATTGGTTTGTAACCGAGATACAGAGAAAAGCTTTTAGTTTTGCGTGGTGTGCAGTCAAATTAGATGATAGTGGAGGAAGGAACTGCAGATGCTGGTTTACACTGAAGGTAGATACAAAATGCTGGAGTGACTCCCAGCGGGTCAGGCAGCTTCTCTGGAGAAAAAGGACAGGTGACGTTTCGGGTCAGAACCCTTCTTCAGGCTGGGTCCAAATTCTGAAGAAGGGTTCCAGACCAAAGCACCACCTGTTATTTTCCGTCTGAAGAAGGGTCTCGACCCGAAACATCGCCTATCTCCTTCGCTCCTTAGATGCTGCTGCACCCGCTGAGTTTCTCCAGCTTTTTGTATAACCCACCTATTATTGTCCTCCAGTTGTGCAGGGCCCTAGTGAGACCACACCTGGAGTATTGCGTGCAGTTTTGGTCCCCTAATTTGAGGAAGGACATTCTTGCTATTGAGGGAGTGCAGCGTAGGTTTACCAGGTTAATTCCCGGGATGGCGGGACTGTCATATGCTGAGAGAATGGAGCAGCTGGGCTTGAATACTCTGGAGCTTAGAAGGATGAGAGTGGATCTCATTGAAACATATAAGATTGTTAAAGGTTTGGAGGGGGGGAACTGGACACTAAAGGTGCATCTCCCTTTGATATTAATCTAGGAACTTAATGAGGGGTAGGCATCAATAAATATGATTTTTGTAACTTCAAGTAAGCCGTGCATCCCCTCTCTCTCCACCCCTCCCCCACCCACGTCATTGAACCGGTTTCAAAGCCATCTGTTGAGTCTCGTTGTCTGTAACCCATTTTCACCTAGCCCCCAGCTAACAATGGCCTGCCTCCTTTACCCCCGTTACTTCGTTAGTGCATATCTTTCAATCATTTGGTCCACATCGCCATATCTCTCTCAGTTCCTCTTCCCCCGACACACAAGCCTGAAGAGGGGTCTCGACCCGGAACGTCACCAGGTTAATTCCCGGCACTGTCATCTGTTGATAGAATGGAGCGGCTGGGCTTGTACACTCTGGAGTTCAGAAGGATGAGAGGGGATCTCATTGAAACAGATAAGATTATTAAAGGTTCGGACAGGGGTAGGAAACATGTTCCCGATGTTGGGGGAGTCCAGAACCAGGGGCCACAGTTTAAGAATAAGGGGCAAGCCATTTAGAACGGAGACGAGGAAACACTTTTTCTCACAGAGAGTGGTGAGTCTGTGGAATTCTCTGCCTCAGAGGGCGGTGGAGGCCGGTTCTCTGGATGCTTTCAAGAGAGAGCCAGATAGGGCTCTTAAAGATAGCGGAGTCAGGGGATATGGGGAGAAGGCAGGAACGGGGTACTGATTGGGGATGATCAGCCATGATCACATTGAATGGCGGTGCTGGCTCGAAGGGTCGAATGGCCTCCTCCTGCACCTATTCTCTATTGTCTATTTGCCTTACCCGCTGAATTACTCCAGCATTTTTTGTCTATCTTCGGGTTAATAGTATACATGAGTACAATCTAGCCAGCCGCAAGTAGTTTAGTTTTGTTTACTTTAGAGATACAGCGCAGAAACAGGCCCTTCGGCCCACCGAGTCCGTGCTGACCAGCGATCCTCGCACATTAACACTATCCTACAATAGTGACAATTTTGGGACAATTTTGACATTTGCACCAAGCTTAATTAACCTACAAACCCGCACGTCTTTGGAGTGTAGGAGGAAACCGAAGATCTCGGGGAAAACCCACGCAGGCCACAGGGAGAACGTACAAACTCCGTACAGTCAAGCACCCGTAGTCGGGATGGAACCCGGGTCTCCGGCGCTGTAAGGCAGCAACTCTACCGCTGCGCCACCGTGACCTTCCCAAGTACAACAGATAGTGCAAAGGGAAAAATACAAAGGCTGCAGAATATAGATTTCAGCATTGCAGTGTTAGAGATCCAAAAAAATAGCCAATGTTGAATGAGGCGGTAGAGTCGCTGCCTCACAGCGCCAGAACCATAGAAACATAGACAATAGGTGCAGGAGGAGGCCATTCGGACCACGAGCCAGCACCGCCATTCATTGTGATCATGGCTGATCGTCCCCGATCAATAACCCGTGCCTGCCTTCTCCCCATATCCCTTGACTCCACTCACCCCTAGAGCTCTATCTAACTCTCTCTTAAATCCATCCAGTGATTTGGCCTCCACTGCCCTCTGTGGCAGGGAATTCCACAAATACACAACTCTCTGGGTGAAAACGTTTTTATCTCACCTCAGTCTTAAATGACCTCCCCTTTATGACTGTGGCCCCTGGTTCTGGACTCGCCCAACATTGGGAACATTTTTCCTGCATCTAGCTTGTCCAGTCCTTTTATAATTGTATATGTTTCTATCCCCTGACTCTGCTTTCTTTAAGAGCCCTATCTAGCTCTCTCTTGAAAGCATCCAGAGAACCGGCCTCCACTGCCTTCTGAAGCAGAGAATTCCACAGACTCACAACTCTCTGGGTGAAAAGGTTTTTCCTCATCTCCGTTCTAAATGGCTTTTGCCCCTTATTCTTAAACTGTGGCCCCTGGTTCTGGACTCTCCCAACATCGGGAACATGTTTCCTACCTCTAGCGTGTCCAATCCCTTAACAATCTTATATGTTTCAATAAGACCCCCTCTCATCCTTCTAAATTCCAGTGCATACAAGCCCAGCCGCTCCATTCTCTCAGCATATGACAGTCCCGCCATCCATCGAAGTGTCTGTCCATTTTCCTCCAAAGTGCCGCACGGTGGCACAGCGGTAGAGTTAAGTGCCTGTCCCACTCGGGCGACATTTTGGGCGACAGCCGAGAAAGAGGTTGTCGCCTCGTGGTTGGGTCGTGCCGCGCTCTTGACGCCTGGTGACGCTCGTAGTAATGCGCGGTAACGCACTGTGTCTCCCTGCCTGGTCCCCCAAGGATTTCGGAATGTTCAAAATCCTCGCATGACATCTGCATGTTTTATCATGTCGTGCGCCCTTTCGCACGATGATGCGTGGTGACACATGGTGACACGCGGTGGCGCACGGTCATTGCCTATGCTAATTTATGCGTCACCTTGCGTCACACGTACGATATCGTCATGCGTCAAGTTGCGTCAATATCCATCGTGGCGCGTCCCCTTTTATAGGGAAGCTGGTCAATCAAATGACCTCACGCGCCCCAGATGACGCAACCTGTCGTGTCTCGCCGCATCGTGTCGCGGGTAGACGTACATTGACGCCGCTTGGCGGATGTGACGTCACAGGCGCTGTCCTATGCTGCTGTATGCTGTTGCGTGCTGTCCTTTGGTGACGCAAGGTGGCGCGCGCCCTGTCCCATGGTGACGCGTGGAATTTGGCGACGCACGGTGACGTGGAGTGATGTACCTTGGCGCATCCTGTCGCACTACTTGACGGTTTTCAGGTGACATCGGGCGTCAGTCACTGACGGCTATCGGCGCCCATAAAACCGCAAAGTAGGACAGGCCCTTTACTGCCTCACAGTGCCAGACACCCGTGTTTGATCCCGGCCTCAGGTGCTGCACGTTCTGCCCGTGACCCCGTGGGTTTTCACATCGTGCTATTGTTTCCTCCCGCACTCCGAAGACATACGGTTGAATTGGCTTTGTAAGAAAATTGTACAGGGCCGTTCCCACCAGCATCCGACTCTATGCGATGAGCGCGATCAAACTAGAAGCGGGGGCCGCGCGGAGGTCGGGTGATCCCTGTACAGGGCCGTTCCCACCAGCATGCGCCTGCATGCGGCAAGCGCGACCAAACCGGCAGTGAGGACCGCGCGGAGGTCGGGTGAGTGGCGCAACGCGGCGCAAAGTGAGGCGAACTTGGAGCGAAGTCTTAAAGGTAAGTTCGCCAGGACAGAGAGGGACACACAGAGAGGGGCACAGAGGCACACACACAGAGAGGGGCACGGAGGCACGACGTCGAGACGGTGTGTAATGCATCGAGGCGACTGCGAGCTGACAAGCGGAATTTTTGAACATAGTCAGTTTTTCGGAGCCCCGCGCGATGTCGGGACGAACTCTGCACAATTCCGGCGATCGAAGTGTGACCGGCCCCGCGACGCCGGACGGCTCAAGCGACCACGTTAAGTCGCGCTCATCGCATGGAGTTGCATGCTGGTGGGACTGGCCCTAGTGTTGTAGAGTAGTGCATGGGTTACACAAAAGTGCTGGAGAAACTCAGTGGGTGCAGCAGCATCTATGGAACGAAGGAAATAGGCAACCCCTTCTTCAGACATGGGGTGGGGCGCATGGGGTGATTGCTGGTCAGCACAGACTCAGTGGGCCGAAGGGCCTGTCTCGCCGTTGTATATCTCATGTCTAAGCCCGCGGAGTTCCTCCTGTATTCCAAAGACGTAACATTTCTCAAGTCTGAAGAAGGGTCCCGACCCAAAACGTCACCTATTCATTTTCTCCAGAGATGCTGCCTGACCCGCTGAGTTACTCCAGCGTTTTGTGCCTACCTTCATTCAGTTACAATACTTGGGTTTTTAGAGCGCTCATTTTCGAAGAACTTCACATTGAATCTTCCGACAAACCTGGCCATATGTCTGATTTTAATTAACCAGGATTAGCTAAAGGTCTTAGAGAGTGGAAGATAAGCATCTTATGAGGAAACATTTCAGAGCCACACCAGAGAAGGAAGCTATCTGGAGTTGGGAATGTAAAATGAACCTTTTCCAAAGAGCCCATTGTGATTATGTGAGAGAGAGTTCTAATAACATCTTTGGACCTATAGGCAGTCTAGTGTAGTTTAGTTTACAGATACAGCGCAGAAACAGAACGTTCGGCCCGCCAAGTCCCACTCAAGGGAAATGGGGAGAAGGCAGGCACGGGTTATTGATAGGGGACGATCAGCCATGATCACAATGAATGGAGGTGCTGGGCCGAATGGCCTCCTCCTGCACCTATTTTCTATGTTTCTAAGTCCGCACCAACCAGCGATCCCCGCACATTAACACTATCCTACACACACTGGGGACGATTTTTACATTTACCAATCCAATATACCTACAAACCTGAAGAAGGGTCTCGACCCGAAACGTCGCCTATCTCCTTCGCTCCTTAGATGCTGCTGAACCCGCTGAGTTTCTCCAGCTTTTTGTGTAACCCCCATACCTACAAACCTGTGCAGTACGTCTTTGGAGTGTGGGAGGAAACCGAAGATCTTGGGGAAAACCCACGCGGGTCAGGGGCAGAACTCCGTGGAAACTCCGTACGGACGCCACCCGTAGTCGGGATCGAACCCGGGTCTCCAGCGCCGCAAGCGCTGCAAGGCAGCGACTCTACCGCTTGCGCCACCGAGGACGCCCTCTAAACGGATTGAGATGAAACATGTTGGGCTCTGCACTATAAAAAGGACTAAAGAGCACAGAGCCAGAGGCCCGGGTTTGTTAGTGTGCAGGGAGCGGATGTGAAAGTCGGATAACATGGAACTAGTGTGAATGGGTGGTCAGCGCGGACCATCCATGTTTTCAAGAGATAGTTACATCTGGCTCTTTAGGGCTAATGAGATCCAGGGATATGAGGAAAAAGCAGGAACGGGGTACTATACACCATAGACAATAGACAATAGGTGCAGGAGGAGGCCATTCGGCCCTTCGAGCCAGCACCGCCATTCATGGCAGATCATCCCCAATCAGTACCCCGTTCCTGCCTTCTCCCCATATCCCCTGACTCCTATTTGAGCCCTATCTAGCTCTCCCTTGAAAGCATCCAGAGAACCTGCCTCCACCGCCCTCTTGTACACTCTGGAGTTTAGAAGGATGAGAGGAGATCTCATTGAAACATATAAGATTGTTAAGGGCTTGGACACCTTCTCCCCGTACCCCTAGACTTCGCTAACTTTAAGAGCCCTATCTAACTCTCAGGTAGGCATTTTTGGAGGGAGGAGGAGAACGTCTTCAAAGTATCTAACTCTCTCTTGAAAGCATCTAGATAATTGGCGGTTACACAAAAAGCTGGAGAAACTCAGCGGGTGCAGCAGCATCTAAGGAGCGAAGGAGATAGGCAACGTTTCGGGTCGAGACCCTTCTTCAGACTGGCCTCCACTGCCCTCTGAGGTTTTTGGATGATTGTGGATGATCAGCCAAGATCATATTGAATGGCGGTGCTGGCTCGAATGGGCCGAATGGCCTACTCCTGCACCTATATTCTGCGTTTCTATGTTTAAGAAAGAACAGCAGCTGCTGGAGAAATCGTAGGTAGACAAAAATGCTGGAGAAACTCAGCGGGTGAGGCAGCATCTATGGGTTTTGGGTCGAGACTTTCAAGAGAGAGCTAGATAGGGCTCTTAAAGACAGCGGAGTCAGGGGATATGGGGAGAAGGCAGGAACGGGGTACTGATTGGGGATGATCAGCCATGATCACATTGAATGGCGGTGCTGGCTCGAAGGGACGAATGGCCTACTCCTGCACCTATTGTCCATTGTCTATTGTCCTGCCTTCTCCCCATAATCCCCTGGCACCCACACGGATCAAGAATCTGCCCGTCTCTGCCTTCAGAAACAAGCGGAGCACCATCTGAGTCAGGCAGCCGACTGGAGGGTGAGTCGACCCCAACTGATTCACAGCATTTGTCTCGGGGCACTCCTTACGTTAAACCGTGGGATTTGGACGATATTTAGAAACATGAATGGACACAGCCAGCTGCTTGGAGGATGCATGGCCAACAACATCGAACATGTCTTCACTCCCACACGCGCGTATGACGTTGTCACGACCTTTGCTTCCACCGGATAGCCACATTCCCACCAAGTGAGTCTGTGGAATTCTCTGCCTCAGAGGGCGGTGGAGGCTTTCAAGAGAGAGCTGGATAGGGCTCTTAAAAACAGCGGAGTCAGGGGATATGGGGAGAAGGCAGGAACGGGGTACTGATTGGGGATGATCAGCCATGATCACATTGAATGGCGGTGCTGGCTCGATGGGCCAAATGGCCTTCTCCTGAACCTATTGTCTATTTTCTATTGTCTATCTGATCTTCTCCGCTCTGATTTGTTCACGTTAACCCTTTCATTCCTGCAAGCGACAGGGCAAAGAGAATCGTAGAAAGATAGACAGTAGGTGCAGGGGTTGGCCATTCGGCCCCTTCGAGCCAGCACCGCCATTCAATATGACCATGGCTTATCATCCGCATTCAGCGCCCCCGTTCCTGCTTTCTCCCCATATTCCTTGATTCCGTTAGCTCGAAGAGCTGTGTCCAGGCAACTGTCCCCAGGCCATTCAGGATATTTCCCACCGGCGGTCCCTGCAGAAGGCTCACAGCATCATCAAGGACCACAGCCACCCAGCACGAAGACTGTTCTCATTGTCACCGTCAGGCAGACAATACAGGAGAATTACTGCATGTACCACCAGACCTAAGAACAGTTCTTACCATCAGGCCATCAGGCCTCTGAACTCATAAACACATCATCTATGTTGATTATTTTATTTATTATTGTCTATTGCATTATTTCGCTTCATAGCGAAAGGATTTGAGTATAGGAGCAGGGAGGTTCTACTGCAGTTGTACAGGGTCTTGGCAAGGCCACACCTGGAGTACTGCGTACAGTTTTGGTCTCCAAATCTAAGGAAAGACATTCTTGCCATAGAGGGAGTAAACATAGAAACATAGAAATTAGGTGCAGGAGTAGGCCATTCGGCCCTTCGAGCCTGCACCGCCATTCAATATGATCATGGCTGATCATCCAACTCAGTATCCTGTACCTGCCTTCTCTCCATACCCTCTGATCCCCTTAGCCACAAGGGCCACATCTAACTCCCTCTTAAATATAGCCAATGAACTGGCCTCAACTACCCTCTGTGGCAGAGAGTTCCAGAGACCCACCACTCTCTGTGTGAAAAAATTCCTTCTCATCTCGGTCCTAAAGGATTTCCCCCTTATCCTTAAGCTGTGACCCCTTGTCCTGGAGCTCCCCAACATCGGGAACAATCTTCCTGCATCTAGCCTGTCCAACCCCTTAAGAATCTTGTAAGTTTCTATAAGATCCCCCCTCAATCTCCTAAATTCCAGAGAGTATAAACCGAGTCTATGCAGTCTTTGTTCATAAGACAGTCCTGACATCCCAGGAATCAGTCTGGTGAACCTTCTCTGCACTCCCTCTATGGCAATAATGTGTTAAAGAAGGAACTGCAGATGCTGGAGAATCGAGGGTTACACAAAAAGCTGGAGAAACTCAGCGGGCGCAGCAGCATCTAAGGAGCGAAGGAGATAGGCGACGTTTCGGGTCGAGTCTGAAGAAGGGTCTCGACCCGAAACGTCGCCTATCTCCTTCGCTCCTTAGATGCTGCTGCACCCGCTGAGTTTCTCCAGCTTTTTGTGTAACCCATGGCAATAATGTCCTTCCTCAGATTTGGAGACCAGAACTGTACGCAATACTCCAGGTGTGGCCTCACCAAGACCCTATACAACTGAAGTAGAACCTCCCTGCTCCTATACTCAAATCCTTTTGCTATGAAGAGAAGATTCACCAGACTGATTCATGGGATGTCAGGACTTTCATATGAGGAAAGACTGGATAGACTCGGCTTGTACTCGCTGGAATTTAGATGATTGAGGGGGGATCTTATAGAAACTTACAAAATTCTTAAGGGGTTGGACAAGCTAGATGCTGGAAGATTGTTCCCGATGTTGGGGGAGTCCAGAACAAGGGGTCACAGTCTAAGGATAAGGGGGAATTCCTCTAGGACCGAGATGAGGAAAACATTCTTTACACAGAGAGTGGTGAGTCTCTGGAACTCTCTGCCACAGAAGGTAGTTGAGGTCAGTTCATTGGCTATATTTAAGAGGGCGTTAGATGTGGCACTTGTGGCTAAAGGGATCAGGGGGTATGGAGAGAAGGCAGGTACGGGATACTGAGTTGGATGATCAGCCATGATCACATTGAATGGCGGTGCTGGCTCGAAGGGCCGAATGGCCTACTCCTGCACCTATTTTTCTATGTTTCTATGTTTCTATGTCATTTACCTACAAATGTCAGTTTTATCTTATTTTTATCCTTGTAATATCATTGCTGAGGTGACCTGTTGTCTTGTCAAACTCATCTCATTGTACCGTTGACCCTGTGTCAACCTACATATGACAAATAAAACGGAACTGAACTAACTCTCTCTCGAAAGCATCCAGTGAACCGGCCTCCACTGCCTTCAGTGGCAGAGAATTCCACAGATTCACGACTCTCTGGGTGAAAAGGTTTTTCCTCCTCTCAGTCCTAAACGGCCGACCCCTTGTTCTTAAACTGTTTCAAAGAGTTAGGGGATGATGGCTGGGTATCTCTCATTGTCCCGAAGAAGACAGTGGCACCAACATTCCACTAAAGACCATCAGAGGCACCTTCATCCCAATGACAATCAGAAGCCCTCCCAGCGTGGTTTAGGAACAGCTCCATCCAAGACCCTACGAAATTGCAGAGAATTGTGGACGCAGCCCTGACCATCACACACACCAACCTCCCTCCCATTGACTTCTGCAAGGTCACCCCTCAGTCCAGAACAAGGGGTCACAGTCCACGGATAAGGGGGAGGCCTTTTAGGACCGAGAAGAGAAAAACATTTTTCACACAGAGAGTGGTGAGTCTGTGGAATTCTCTGCCACAGAAGGTAGTTGAGGCCAGGTCATTGGCTATATTTAAGAGGGAGTTAGATGTGGCCCTTGTGGCTAAAGGGATCAGGGGGTATGGAGAGAAGGCAGGTACGGGATACTGAGTTGGATGATCAGCCATGATCACATTGAATGGCGGTGCAGGCTCGAAGGGCTGAATGGCCTACTCCTGCACCTATTTTCTATGTTTCTATGTTTCTCCTGCGCTCCAATGCATGGTCCCAGCCTGCTCTGGGACTCTATACATCTTTTCTCACAGAGAGTGGTGAGTCTGTGGAATTCTCTGCCTCAGAGGGCGGTGGAGGCAGCTTCTCTGGATGCTTTCAAGAGAGAGCTAGATAGGGCTCTTAAAGACAGCGGAGTCAGGGGATATGGGGAGAAGGCAGGAACGGGGTACTGATTGGGGATGATCAGCCATGATCACATTGAATGGCGGTGCCGGCTCGAAGGGCCGAATGGCCTACTCCTGCACCTATTGCCTATTGTCTATTGTCTAATGCTCCACCTCTCCCTGCAGCCCAGACACTCGAGTCCTGGCAACATCCTCGTGAATTTTCTCTGCCTCCTTTCCAGCTTGACAGCATCTTTCCTATAACAGAACTGAACTCAATACTCGAAATGCGGTCTCACCAACGTTCTATACAACTGCAACATGGCCTCCCAACTTCCATGCTAAATACACTGAATGATGAAGGCCAATGTGATGAAAGACTTTTTGACCACCCGATCTAACCGTGATGCCATTTTTACGGAACTGTGTACCTATATTTGAAAAAACACTAAAAAGTTGACAAGCTGAGAACATCAAGCAGTGCAGACAGAATAGTTCTGAAGAAGGGTTTCGTCCCGAAGCGTTGCCTATTTCCTTCGCTCCGTAGATGCTGCCTCACCCGCTGAGATTCTCCAACATTTTTGTCTACTTTAGAAAATATTTATTGTTCAGTTCCAGTTTAGTTTATTGTCACGTGTAGCGAGGTACAGTGAAAACCTGTTGTTGCTCGTTAACCAGTCAGCGGAGATTACAATCGAGCCGTTTACAGTGAGGAGATACATGATAAGGGAATAACGTTTAGTGCAAGGCCAAGCCAGTAGAGTCCTATCAAAGATGCTCCGTGGGCCTCCAATCAGGTAGATCGTAGTTCTCCCCACAATGAGGTAGCGTCTTGGTTCTCAGGCCGGTCACGGTGGCGCAGCGGTAGAGTTGCCGCCTTACAGCGAATACAGTGCCAGAGACCCGGGTTCGATCCCGACTACGGGCGTGCTGTCTGTACGGAGTTTGTACGTTCTCCCCGTGACCAACGTGGGTTTTCTCCGAGATCTTCGGTTTCCTCCCACACTCCAAAGACGTGCAGGTTTGTAAGTTAATTGGCTTGGTATAAATGTAAAATTTGTCCCTAGTAGGTGTGGGATAGTGTTAGTGTGCGGGGATCGCTGGTCGGCGTGGACCCGCCGGGCCGAAGGGCCTGTTTCCGTGCTGTATCTCCAAACTAACCTATACCACTTCTTATTCTTCTCCCGTGTGGCGTGCACGGCCTAAAGTTGTTGGACAACTTATTCTATTAGATCTTCCGTTTGTGCACGTCGAGTTGATTGCATTAGTCGAAACAGGGCGGACCACGTGAAGGTTGCAATCGTCCCACCCCAACTAAACTGTACTCAAAATACTGAATGATGAAGGCCAACGTGACGAAAGCCTTTTCTCTGGAATTCTCTGCCACAGAAGGTCGTTGAGGCCAGTTCATTGGCTATATTCAAGATGGAGTTGGAATTGGGCCCTTGTGGCTAAAGGGATCAGGGGGTATGGAGAGAAGTCAGGTACGGGATACTGAGTTGGATGATCAGCCATGATCATATTGAATGGTGGTGCAGGCTCGAAGGGCCGAATGGCCTACTCCTGCACCTATTTTTCTATGTTTCTATGATCACCTGATCCTCCTGCGATTCCACCTTTAATAAAATGGGAGTCTGCTTTACCTGTCACAACAGCTGGCGGTGTTCGTTCAATTCACTCCAATTTGTCAGAGTCATTTGGGTTTCGGAGGTATTCCGGAAGTGGCGGCGCGACGTGTCTTAGTCTCTTCCTTCGGGGGGGGGACGCAACTTTTTTTTTTGCCGTATCCCCCGTCTCCGTCTGCGCTGAGGCCTAATGGCGGAGCTGGCGGCCTCCAACTGCGACCACCTCGAGGCTCCGGAGGCAGAGCCAGCCAGGGCTTACCAGCGCGAGGCTGCCCAACTTCGGGGCTGCGGCGGGCTCCGGCGGCGGTGACGGCCCGACTTCGGGGCTGAGGAGGTGACCCGGCGGTACGGCGGCCCGACCTCGGAGGCCCGGCCGCGGGCCCAGCGGACGACATCGTCGGGAGCTCGCAGGTCACGGGCTGGTGGCCTGTTTTTTCCGGAGCTCCCGCGGCAACAGCTTGGTCCGCTGGACTGGAGGGCGGCAGCTTCGGCAGCTTCGACCACCCCGGGCCGCGGAGTTTGAACCGGCCCGTTCGAGGAGCTCGGATTCAGCCGCGGGACTTACCATCACCCGGCGGGGTCACAACATCGGAGGCCTGGATCGCCTCAGCTCAGAGGGAGAGCAAGGAGGGAAGACACAAAGACTTAAGACTTTTGCCTTCCACCACAGTGAGGAGGTGCTTGGTGAACTCACTGTGGTGGATCTTAATTTGTGTTTATTGTGTGTTTTGTTAATTTATTAAATGTTTGACTGCCAGGAACTAAATTTCGTTCAGACCGAATGGTCTGAATGACAATAAAGAATGCTTTACTTACTTTTTGAGGTAAAGAGGACACTGTGACCATATACTGAATAATATTGAGTGTCCTCATCTGCAGCAGACTCACCATCTCCTCGTCCGCATGAGTCAGTTAGTCGTTTCCTTGTCTCCCACTCAGTTGCATAACTTTAGTTTAGAGAAACAGTTTACCAGATTAGTTTTAAGGAACTGCTGATGCTGGAAAATCGAAGGCAGACGAAAATGCTCGAGAAACTCAGCGGGCGAGGCAGCATCTATGGAAATTTCCTTCGCTCCATAGATGCTGCCTCACCCGCTGAGTTCTCTCCAGCATTTGTGTCTACCAGTTTAGTTTATTGTTCCGTGTACTGAGGCACAGTGGAAAGCTTGCCCATTTACAGTGTATAGATAGACGATAGACGATAGACAACAGACACCAGGTCAAGGAGTCGGCCATTTGGCCCTTCGAGCCAGCACCGCCATTCATGGCTGATCATCCCCAATCAGTACCCCGTTCCTGCCTTTTCCGCATGTCCCCTGACTCCGCTATTTTTAAGAGCCCTATCTAGCTCTCTCTTGAAAGCATCCAGAGAACCGGTCTCCACCGCCCTCTGAGGCAGAGAATTCCACAGACTCACCACTCTCTGTGAGAAAAAGTGTTTCCTCATCTCCGTTCTAAATGGCTTACCCCTTATTCTTAAACTGTGGCCCCTGGTTCTGGACTCCCCCAACATCGGGAACATGTTTCCTGCCTCTAGCGTGTCCAAGCCGTTAACAATCATATGTTTCAATGAGATTTCCTCTCATCCTTCTAAACTCCAGAGTGTACAAGCCCAGCCACTCCATTCTCTCAGCAAATGTGACAGTCCCACCATCCCGGGAATTAACCTTGTAAACCTACGCTGCACTCCCTCAATAGCAAGAATGTCCTTCCTCAATTTTAGGGGGCCAAAACTGCACACAGTACTCCAGGTGTGGTCTCACTAGGGCTCTGTACAACTGCAGAAGGACATCTTTGCTCCTATATTCGACTCCTCGTGTTATAAAGGCCAACATGCCATTCGCTTTCTTCACTGCCTGCTGTACCTGCATGCTTACTTTCATAGACTGATGTACAAGGAACCCCCAGATCCCGTTGTACTTCCCCTTTTCCCAACTTGACACCATTTAGATAGGAGAATGGGGTTGAGGGAGGAAAGATATATCAGCCATGATTGAATGGCGGTGATGGGCCGAATTCTACTCCTCCAACTTGCGAACAAGAATTCCTTCCACAGATGCTGCCTGACCCGTTGAGTTCCCCCTCAAGATTCCAGCACCTACATTTCCGCGTGTCTCCATTGAAAACTGGTCAGGTAGCAGGCACGGGTCGAGAAGGCAAAGGCTGTGCGAGTTAACTGATCAAGAGCAGAAAGTCTGAAGAAGGGTCTCAACCCGAGACGTCGCCCATTCCTTCTCTCCAGAGACGCTGCCCGTCCCGCTGAGTTACTCTAGCATTTTGTGTCTGTCCGAAGTCAGTTGAATAGATTGGTTGAAGAATAGACGCACTTGGCCAGAGTAGGGGAATCGGAGTAGGGGAATGGGTTCAAGGTGAGGGGGGATTAGATTTAACAGGAACCTGAGGTGTAACTTTTTCACACAAAGGGTGGTGGGTGTTAAGGGCCTGTCCTACAAGCATGCAACTCTTTGCGATTAGCGCGACCTAACGTGGTCGTTTGAGCCTTACAGAAAAAGCTGGAGAAACTCAGCGGGTGCAGCAGCATCTAAGGAGCGAAGGAGATAGGCGACATTTCGGGTCGAGACCCTTCTTCAGACCCGTCCGGCGTCGCGGGCCCTGTCCCACTTCGATCGCCGGAGCCGTGCGGAATTGTGCGGAGTTCGTCCCGAGTTCGTCCCGACACCGCGCGGGGCTCCGAAAAACTGACCGTGTTCAAAAATTCCGCGTGGCAACGGCTTGTCGGCTTGCAGTCGCCTCGACGCATTACACACCGCCCCGACATCGTGCCTCCGTGACCCTCTCTGTAGGTGCCTCCGTGACCCTCTATGTGTGTGGCTCCGTGGCCCTCTGTGTGTGTGTGTGCCTCTGTGCCCCTCTCTGTGTGTCCCTCTCTCTCCTGGCGAACTTACCTTAGACTTCGTTCCAAGTTCGCCTCACTTTGCGCCGCGTTGCGCCACTCACCCGACCTCCGCGCGGCCCTCGCTGCCGGTTTGGTCGCTCTTGCCGCATGCAGGCGCATGCTGGTGGGAACGGCCCTGTACAGGGGATCACCCGACCTCCGCGCGGCCCCCGCTTCTAGTTTGATCGCGCTCATCGCATAGAGTTGCATGCTTGTAGGACAGGCCCTTAAGGAACAAGCTGCCAGAGGAGGTAGTTGAGGCAGGGACCATTGCAACATTTAAGAAACAATTAGACAGGTACATGGATGGGACAGGTTTAGAGGGATATGGGCCAAACACAGGCAGGTGGGACGAGTGTTGAAGGGGCATGTTGCTCGATGTAGGCAAGTTGGGCCGAAGGGCCTTTTTCCGTGCTATATCACTCTATGGCACTGTGGCCTATATTCTCCGGACTCCAGAACCAGTGACACTGTGGTGCAGCGGGAGAGCTGTCGCTTTTACAGCGCCAAAGACACGGGTTCGATCCTAACTACGGGTGCTGTTTGTACGTTCCACTTTGTAAGCTGTGCGTTTGTACGTGATTGAGGCAGTGCACGATATTGATCCCTGGGATGGCGGGACTGTCATATGAGGAAAGATCGAAAAGACTAGGCTTGTAGTCACTGGAGTTTAGAAGGATGAGGGGTTCTCTTATAGAAACATATAAAATTATAAAAGGACTGGACAAGCTAGATGCAGGAAAAATGTTCCCAATGTTGGGCGAGTCCAGAACCAGGGGCCACACAGTCTTAGAATAAAGGGGAGGTCATTTAAGAATGATTCATGGGATGTCAGGACTTTCATATGAGGAAAGACTGGATAGACTTGGCTTGTAGTCGTTAGAATATAGAAGATTGAGGGGGGATCTTATAGAAACGTACAAAATTCTTAAGGGGTTGGACAAGCTAGACGCAGGAAGATTGTTCCCGATGTTGGGGAGATCCAGAACAAGGGGTCACAATCTAAGGATAAGGGGGAATTCCTTTAGAACCGAGATGAGGAAAACATTTTTCACACAGAGAGTGGTGAGTCTCTGGAATTCTCTGCCACAGAAGGTAGTTGAGGCCAGTTCATTGGCTATATTTAAGAGGGAGTTAGATGTGGCCCTTGTGGCTAAAGGGATCAGGGGGTATGGAGAGAAGGCAGGTACGGGATACTGAGTTGGATGATCAGCCACGATCATATTGAATGGCGGTGCAGGCTCGAAGGGCCGAATGGCCTACTCCTGCACCTAATTTCTATGTTTCTATGTAGGTGAGAAAAAACGTTTTCACCCAGGGAGTTGTGAATTTGTGGAATTCCCTGCCACAGAGGGCAGTGGAGGCCAAATCACTGGATGGATTTAAGAGAGAGTTAGATAGAGCTCTAGGGGCTGGTGGAATCAAGGGATATGGGGAGAAGGCAGGAACGGGTTATTGATTGGGGATGATCAGCCATGATCACAATGAATGGCGGTGCTGGCTCTAAGGGCCGAATGGCCTCCTCCTGCACCTATATTCTACGTTTCTATGTTTCTAAGTCCACGCCGACCAGCGATCTCCCCGCATATTAACACTAACCTACACACACTAGGGACGATTTTTACATTTAACCTGCGTGGGTTTTCTCCGGGTGCTCCGGTTTCCTCCCACACTCCAAAGACGTGCAGTTTTGTTGGCTAATCGGTAAAATTGTAAAGTGTCCCTGGCGGGTGCAGGGCCGAGTTGGTGTGCGGGGGATCGCTGGTCGGCGCGGACCCGGTGGGCCGAAGGGCCTGTTTCCGCGCTGTGTCGCTAAACTGAACTAAACCACTCACCACCCCTAGGTCCAGGGTATTAAACCAAAAATGTGGTGAGAGAAAGGGCGGCACGATGGCGCAGCGGCAGAGTTGCTACATCGCAGCGCTTACTGCGCCAGAGACCCGGGTTCGATCCCAACCACGGGTGCTGTCCGTACGGAGTTTGTATATTCACATACAAGGAATTTGCCTTGTTGCTCCGCCCGCAACATGACATACAGCGATAGTTAGGAATGACGCATAAAACATTAAACATTAATAATGAAACATTCTCTCTGTGACCTGCGTGGGTTTTCTCCGAGATCTTTGGTTTCATCGCACTGGGGAAATTGATGAATGTGAAAGTCCTCAGTGTTAAATAGCGGGGGATGCACGCTGGTCGGCACGGACCCGTTGGGCCGAAGGGCCTGTTCGTCCCCGCTGTATCTCTGTGCATCTCTAACCTAAACAGAGAGGGGATTAACACGAAAGTAGACACAAAATGCTGGAGTAACTCAACGGGTGAGGCAGCATCTACGGAGCGAAGGAATGGGTGACGGAATTCCTTTTGGACCGAGATGAGAAAAACATTTTTCACACAGAGAGTGGCAAGTCTGTGGAACTCTCTGCCACAGAAGGTAGTTGAGGCCAGTTCATTGGCTATATTTAAGAGGGAGTTAGATGTGGCCCTTGTGGCTAAAGGGATCAGAGGGTATGGAGAGAAGGCAGGTACAGGATACAGGAAGAAGGGTCTCGACCCGAAACGTCGCCTATCTCCTTCGCTCCTTAGATGCTGCTGCACCCGCTGAGTTTCTCCAGCTTTTTGTGTAACCCTACAGGATACTGAGTTGGATGATCAGCCATGATCATATTGAATGGCGGTGCAGGCCCGAAGGGTCGAATGGCCTACTCCTGCACCTATTTTCTATGTTTCTATGGCCCTCGACACCCTCAAATCTGTCTATCTCTGCCTTAAAAATATCCACTGACTTGGCCTCCACAGCCCTCTGTGGCAATGAGTTCCACAGATTAACTACCCTCTGACTAAAGAAGTTCCTCCTCACCTCGAAGGGCCGGATGGCCTACTCCTGCACCTATTTTCTATGTTTCGATGTTTCTAAATGCTGCCTCACCCGCTGAGTTACTCCAGCATTTTGTGTCTACCTTTGATTTTATCCAGTTCTTTCTCACACAGAGGATTTAACACTGCAGGCAGGTGGGACCGGTGCTGATGGGGCATGTTGGTCGGCGTGGGCAGATTGGGCCGAAGGGCCTGTGACTCAAACCCCTCAACGATAAAAGGATTGATAGATGAGAAAGCTTGCTTCATGGCATTGGCCTTTGTTGTTTCTCTGTGAGACCACACAAAAAAAAAAAAAACACAAGCTACAGAATTCCTTGCCTGCTCTGGTAACAGAGACCTTTAATCTGTAATGTTTTGAAAACACCATCAAAATGGTTTTGCCCCGGGCAAGGATCCGTTGTCAGAGCAAGCGCTCGGACGGACCAAGTGGGATCGCTGCCTGCTTTTCTCGCCTTCACTGCACTGATGACCTAAAATAAAATAAATAAGATATTTGAAATCCAAGCGTTCAATTTAATCTCGATTTTAATGGAAATATTTTATCCCTGGTTCCAAGATAAACGAAGTCTTCTTTTCGTTTGAACATGTCGGATTTTTTTTTTCTTCTTGCCCCCACTGATCCTTTTCAAACGTAGGATTTTCTTGTTGTTTTTTTTGTTGTTGTTGCTTTTTAATATTTATCACACTTTAGCTGGGAGCAGGTCTCATCCTGCTCCAGTGACAGACTCGAAACACAGCAGCTGACGGCACCGAAAGGTTTGGTCCGATACTCCCTCTGCTGGTCACCATCTCAGCCTCCACCGCCCTCTGAGGCAGAGAATTCCACAGACTCACCACTCTCTGTGTGAAAAAGTGTTTCCTCGTCTCCGTTCTAAATGGGTTACCCCTTATTCTTAAACTGTGTGGCCCCTGGTTCTGGTCTCCCCCCCAACATCAATAGACAATAGGTGCAGGAGTAGGCCATTCGGCCCTTCGAGCCAGCACCGCCATTCAATGTGATCATGGCTGATCATCCCCAATCAGTTATCCCATTCCTGCCTTCTCCCCATGTCCCCTGACTCCGCTATCTTTAAGAGCCCTATCCAGCTCTCTCTTGAAAGCATCCAGAGAACCGGCCTCCACCGCCCTCTGAGGCAGAGAATTCCACAGACTCACAACTCTCTGTGTGAAAAAGTGTTTCCTCGTCTCCGTTCTAAATGGGTTACCCCTTGTTCTTAAACTGTGGCCCCTGGTTCTGGACTCCCCCAACATCAATAGACAATAGACAATAGGTGCAGGAGTAGGCTATTTGGCCCTTCGAGCCAGCACCTGGTTCTGGACTCCCCAACATCGGCAACATGTTTCCTGCCTCTAGCGTGTCCAAACCCTTAACAACCTTACATGTATCAATGAGATATCCTCTCATCCTTCTAAACTCCAGAGTGTACAAGCCCAGCCGCTCCATTCTCTCAGCTTATGACAATCCCGCCATCCCGGGAATTAACTTTGTAAACCTACGCTGCACTCCGTCAATAGCACGAATTTCCTTCCTCAAATTAGGGGACCAAAACTGCACACAATACTCCAGGTGTGGTCTCACTAGGGCTCTGTACAACTGCAGAAGGACCTCTTTGCTGCTATATTCGATTTGATCCTGACCTCGGGTGCTGTCTTGTGTGGAGTTTGCACGTTCTCCCAGTGACCGCGTGGGTTTCCTCCGGGCGCTCCGGTTTCCTCCTGCGTCCCAAAGGCCTTTGTACGTTTTGTAGGTTAATCGGCCCTCAGTAAATCGGCCCAGAGTGTGTAGGGATGCGAGAGTTGGTAAACACAGAAACAGTGTGATCGGGTGATCAATGGTCGGCATGGACTCGATGGGCCGAAGGGCCTGTTTTCACTCTGAATTGCGCATCTAAACTCATTGAAACATACAGAACCATTGCAGGCATAGATAGAGTGGATGTGGAGAGGATGTTTCCACTGGTGGGAGAGTCTAGGACCAGAGGGCACAGCCTCAGAATTAAAGGGCACTCTTTTAGAACGGAGGTGAGGAGGAACTTCTTTAATCAGAGGGTAGTTAATCTGTGGAACTCATCGCCACAGAGGGCTGTGGAGGCCGGCTCAGTGGATAATTTTAAGGCAGAGATAGACAGATTCTTGTTTAGAACGGGTGTCGAGGGTTATAGAAACATAGAAACATAGACAATAGGTGCAGGAGTAGGCCATTCGGCCCTTCGAGCCAGCACCGCCATTCAATATGATCATGGCTGATCATCCAACTCAGTATCCGGTACCTGACTTCTCTCCATGCACCCTGATCCCTTTAGCCACAAGAGCCACATTTAACTCCCTCTTGAATATAGCCAATGAACTGGCCTCAACTATCTTCTGTGGCAGAGAATTCCAGAGACTCACCACTCTCGGTGTAAAAAATGTTTTCCTCATCTCGGTCCTAAAGGAATTCCCCCTTATCCTTAGACTGTGACCCCTTGTTCTGGACTCCCCCAACATCGGGAACAATCTTCCTGCATCTAGCCTGTCCAACCCCTTAAGAATTGTGTAAGTTTCTGTAAGATCCCCCCTCAATCTTCTAAATTCCAGCGAGTACAAGCCGAGTCTATCCAATCTTTCCTCATATGAAAGTCGTTATGGGGAGAAGGTAGGAGAATGGTGGAGTGATCAGCCATGATCGAATGGCGGAGCGGACCCGATGGGCCGAATGGCTATATTTGCTATATTTAAGAGGGAGTTAGATGTGGCCCTTGTGGCTAAAGGGATCAGGGGGCATGGAGAGAAGGCAGGTACAGGATACTGAGTTGGATGATCAGCCGTGATCATATTGAATGGCGGTGCAGGCTCGAAGGGCCGAATGGCCTACTCCTGCCCCTATTTTCCATGTTTCTATGGCCTAATTCTACTATAACTTGTGAAGCTTGTGTAAACTGTACTAAACTAAATGATGCTGATCTAAATAAACTAAACTACACTAGATTCAAGATTCAAGATTCAGTTTAATTGTCACATGTACCAATTAAGGTACGGTGAAATTTTGAGTTACCGTACAGCCATACTAAGTAAAAGAGCAAAAATCCACACAGGATATGAACTAAAGTTTAACATAAACTTCCACCACAGTGGGATCAACATTCCCCGCAGTGATGGAAGGCGATAAATTTCCGTTATCTTCCCCCTTTGTTCCCCCCTGGTCAGGGCCTTTGAACGGGGCCTTCGAACGATGGTCCGATGTTGAAGCCCTCTCGTCGGGATGATGGAAAACTCCGGAATCGGGACGGATCGGAACGCTCCGCGGCCTGGAGCTCCCGAGCCGGCCGCTTCTCGCCGGAGACCGCGGGCTTCACGGCGTTAAAGTCCACCGGCCCACGCGGTCGGAGCTTAACTAAAAGACTCGGCTCAAGATGAGAGGGACAACGTCTAAAGTAGGTGCGCGGGCCACGTTTTGTTGCACAGAGAGCGGTGGGTGCCTGGAACCTGTTGCCAGGGGTGGTGGTGGAGGCAAGATACCATAAGTGGTGCTTAAGTTAGTCAGAAATGCTGGAGAAACTCAGCGGGTGAGGCAGCATCTATGGAGCCTTCGCTTCGTGAGTCCTTGGAACGGAGACGAGGAAACACTTTTTCTCACAGAGAGTGGTGAGTCTGTGGAATTCTCTGCCTCAGAGGGCGGTGGAGGCTGGTTCTCTGGATGCTTTCAAGAGAGAGCTAGATAGGGCTCTTAAAAATAGTGGAGTCAGGGGATATGGAGGGAAGGCAGGAACGGGGTACTGATTGGGGATGATCAGCCATGATCACATTGTATGGCGGCGCTGGCTCGAAGGGCTGAATGGCCTACTCCTGCACCTATTGTCTATTGTGTATAAGATCTCCCCTCATCCTCCTGCGCTCGAAGGAATAGAGACCCAGCCTACTCAACCTCTCCCTGTAGCCCACTCCCTCCAGTACAAAATTGGCAAAATCTCCGTAAATCTTTTCCGAACCCTCTCAAGCTTGACGATATTCGAGAGGGAGAGGGATGGGAGAGAGAGAGAGAGAGAGAGAGTGAGAGAGAGAGCGGGTGTGTTTCTCACTACACCACATCCAAAGCTCACTCCCGACCTATGATTTATAACCATTAGCCTGGCAAGGTGAGCATGAATCAGCCACTCGCTCGCTCAGCATCTTATCATTAGTGGGTCAGTGGTGAAGAAGGCTTACAGCTTCAAATTCCTGAACGTTAAGATCTGAGGTGACCTGCGGTGAGCTCACACACACACACACACACACGTGTAATTATGAAATAGGTGCACCTGCACGACTACTGCCTTAGAAGTTGAAAGAGATTCCGCATGTCCGTGAAAACGCAAACAAACCTCTACGGGATGCACTGCAGAAGGTGTCCGGGCTGGCTGCATCATGGCCTGGTACAGCAACCTAGAGTCAGGAGCATTTCATCGGCATACGTCCCAGATAGGACAATGACATTCGCACTTGCAGCAGCACAACACAATATGTCTACATAGTACACTGTGGGCAATATAACAAACAAGAAACAATATCACATAGAATATATATCCAAATATACATGTATGTTTGTGTGTGTGTGCGTATGTATATATATATATATATGTGTGTGTATGTATATATATATATATATACATACATACACACACACACACACACACACATACATGTATATATATATATATATGTGTATATGTGTACACACACATGTATATATATATACTATATTTATATATACATAGATCTATATATATATATATATATATACATACAGTATATGTATAGGAAGGAACTGCAAATGCTGGTTTAAACCGAAGGTAGACACAAAATGCTGGAGTAACTCAGCGGGACAGGCAGCATCTCTGGCACCATTCCTTCTCTCCAGAGATGCTGCCTGTCCCGCTGAGTTACTCCAGCACATTGTGCCCAACTGCGTATGTATATGTATATGAAATTGTGCTGTAATTGTTATATGGTTATATGGTTATATGGTTATGTGTGTATATGTATGTGTGTGCATATTTAAATGTGTGTGTATGTATAATGTATGTGTGTGTGTGTGCATATATGTGTTTTAGTGTGTGTGTGCGTGTGCATGTGTATATATATGTGTATGTGTGTGTGCGTATATGTGTGTGTGTATATATGTGTGTGAGTGTATATGTGTGTGTATATGTGTGTGTGTGTGTGTATATGTGTGTGTGTGCATATATGTGTTTTTGTGTGTGTGTATGTGTGTGTATATGTGTGTGTGTGTATATGTGTGTGTGTGCATATATGTGTTTTTGTGTGTGTGTATGTGTGTGTGTATATATGTGTGCGTGTATATGTGTGTGTGTATATACGTGTGTGTGTGTGTATATAGAAACATAGAAAATAGGTGCAGGAATAGGCCATTCGGCCCTTCGAGCCTGCACCGCCATTCAATATGATCATGGCTGATCATCCAACTCAGTATCCCGTACCTGCCTTCTCTCCATACCCTCTGATCCCCTTAGCCACAAGGGCCACATCTAACTCCCTCTTAAATATAGCCAATGAACTGGCCTCAACTACCCTCTGTGGCAGAGAGTTCCAGAGACCCACCACTCTCTGCGTGAAAAAAGTCCTTCTCATCTCGGTCCTAAAGGATTTCCCCCTTATCCTTAAGCTGTGACCCCTTGTCCTGGACCTCCCCATGTGTGTGTGTATATGTGTGTGTGTGTATATGTGTGTGTATATATGTGTGTGAGTGTATATGTGTGTGTGTATATGTGTGTGTGTGTATGTGTGTGTGTGCACATATGTGTTTTTGTGTGTGTGTGCGTGTAAGTGTGTGTGTGTATGTGTATATGTGTGTGTGCGTATATGTGTGTGTGTGTGTATATATGTATATGTGTGTGTGTATGTATGTGTGTGTATATGTGTGTGTGTATATGTGTGTGTGTGTGTGTGTGTGTGTATATATGTGTGTGTGTATATGTGTGTGTGTGTGTGTGTGTGTGTGTGTGTGTGTGTATGTGTGTGTGTGTGTATATGTGTATATGTCTGTGTGTGCATATATGTGTTTTGTGTGATGTGTGTGTATATGTGTGTGCGTGTATATGTGTGTGTGCGTGATAAAGTTGCCAGAGATCCGGGTTCGATCCCGACTACGGGTGCTGCCTGTACGGAGTTTGCACGTTCTCCCCGTGACCTGCGTGGGTTTTCTCCGAGATCTTCGGTTTCCTCCCACACTCTAAAGACGTGCAGGTGTGTAGGTTAATTGGCTTGGTATAAATGTAAAAAATGTCCCTAGTGTGTGCAGGATAGTGTTGGTGAGCGGGGATCGCTGGTCGGCGCGGACTCGGTGGGCCGAAGGGTGCAGGAAGGAACTGTGGATGCTGGGTTAAACCGAAGACAGACCCAAAATGCTGGAGTAACTCAGCGGGACAGGCAGCATCTCTGGAGAGAAGGAATGGCTGACGTTTCGGGTGGATAACTTTCTCCGGACTGTCTCGACCCGAAACGTCACCCTCTCTCAGCCTGTCCCGCTGAGTTACCGCAGCATTTTGGGTCTATCTTCGGCGAGCCAAAGTCAACAAAATAGAGAGAGTCCAGAGGAGGTTTACTAGAATGTTGCCTGGGTTCCAGCAACTAAGTTACAGAGAAAGGTTGAACAAGTTAGGTCTTTATTCTTTGGAGCGCAGAAGGTTAAGGGGGGACTTGATTGAGGTCTTTAAAATGATGAAAGGGATAGACAGAGTTGATGTGGATAAGCTTTTCCCATTGAGGGTAGGGAAGATTCAAATATAGAAACATAGAAACATAGAAATTAGGTGCAGGAGTAGGCCATTCGGCCCTTCGAGCCTGCACCGCCATTCAATATGATCATGGCTGATCATCCAACTCAGTATCTCGTACCTGCCTTCTCTCCATACCCTCTGATCCCCTTAGCCACAAGGGCCACATCTAACTCCCTCTTAAATATAGCCAATGAACTGGCCTCAACTACCCTCTGTGGCAGAGAGTTCCAGAGACCCACCACTCTCTGTGTGAAAAAAGTCCTTCTCATCTCGGTCTTAAAGGATTTCCCCCTTATCCTTAAGCTGTGACCCCTTGTCCTGGACCTCCCCAACATCGGGAACAATCTTCCTGCATCTAGCCTGTCCAACCCCTTAAGAATTTTGTACGTTTCTATAAGATCCCCTCTCAATCTCCTAAATTCTAGAGAGTATAAACCGAGTCTATGCAGTCTTTGTTCATAAGACACTCCTGACATCCCAGGAATCAGTCTGGTGAACCTTCTCTGCACTCCAAGAGGGCATGACATGAGAATTAAGGGACAGAAGTTTAGGGGTAACATGAGGGGGAACTTCTTTACTCAGAGAGTGGTGGCTGTGTGGAATGATCTTCCAGCAGAAGTGGTGGAGGCAGGATCGATTTTAACATTTAAAAGTAAAGTGGATAGGTATATGGACGGGAAGGGAATGGAATGGAGGGGTATGGTCTGAGTGCAGGTAGATGGGACTAGGGGAAAATAAATGGTCGGCACGGACTGGAAGGGCCGAGAGGGCCTGTTTCCGTGCTGTAATTGTTATATGGTTATATGGTTATATGGTTAAAGGGCCAAATTTTTCAAAGCAATCTCATCCCCTAGAGCAACTCTTCCCAATGCCCACCAGGAGGCACTTGTGAGCAACCCTGCAATATATCTGTGTGAGACGGAACTGCAGATGCTGGTTTAAACCGAAGATAGACACAAAAAGCTGAAATAACTCAGCGGGACAGGCAGCGACTCTGGGGAGAAGGAATGGGTGACGTTTCGTGTCAAGACCCTTCTTCAGTCTGAAGTCTATCTGCAATATCTCTGGTTGACCTACCTGAAGGGGTGGTTACAGACTCACCTATATCCGTCTCTTTGGCCCCCACAGTTCCAACAACTGATGGGATAGTCAGCACTAATTTCAGCCAATTATCGGGCCCTGGGGTGCAATAGACAACAGACAATAGGTGCAGGAGATCACCCACCCATCGACCAACAATGGAATGCCTTCCGCAAAGACCGCTCCCTCCGCAACTCCCTTGTCAATTCTTCCCTTCCCTCCCGCTCCACCCCTTCCCCGGGCACTTTCCCTTGCAACCGCAAGAGATGCTGCACTTGTCCCTTCACCTCCCCCATCCACTCCTTTCAGGGACCCAAGCAGTCCTTCCAAGTCCGACAGAGGTTCACCTGCACCTCCTCCAACCTCATCTACTGCATCCGTTGCTCCAGATGCCAGCTGATCTATATCGGTGAGACCAAGCGGAGGCTGGGCGATCGTTTCGCCGAACATAGAAACATAGAAACATAGAAATTAGGTGCAGGAGTAGGCCATTCGGCCCTTCGAGCCTGCACCGCCATTCAATATGATCATGGAACACCTCCGCTCGGTCCGCAATAACCAACCCGACCTCCCGGTGGCTCAGCACTTCAACTCCCCCTCTCATTCCGTATCCGACCTCTCGGTCCTGGGCCTCCTCCATGGCCAGAGTGAGCAACACCGCAAGTTGGAGGAACAGCACCTCATATTCCGCTTGGGGAGTCTGCATCCTCTGAGCTTAAACATTGAATTTTCTCAATTCTGTTAACCCAGACTGCCCCCTCCCCTTCCCACCTCTCCCTCAGCCCTCGGGCCCTGGCATTCCCTCTCTCTATCTCTCCCCCACCCAAGTCGCACTAGCTTCTCAATTTCACACTACAAACAGCTTACAATGGCCTGTTTCCTTTATCATCGATACTTTTTTGCGTATCTTTCATTCATTGTTCTTTATCTCTCCACATCACCGTCTATATCTCTCGTTTCCCTGATCCCTGACCAGTCTGAAGAAGGGTCTCGACCCGAAACGTCGCCTATCTCCTTCGCTCCTTAGATGCTGCTGCAGCCGCTGAGTTTCTCCAGCTTCTTGTGTAACCGACCAACAATCGACGTTTGTGGGCTCCACCTTTCCTTGATCACCGTCACTTTTTTAGACAATAGACAATAGGTGCAGGAGTAGGCCATTCGGCCCTTCGAGCCAGCACCGTCATTCGATGTGATCATGGCTGGTCATCCCCAATCAGTACCCCGTTCCTGCCTTCTCCCCATGTCCCCTGACTCCGCTATCTTTAAGAGCCCTATCTAGCTCTCTCTTGAAAGTATCCAGAGAACCAGCCTCCACCACCCTCTGAGGCAGAGAATTCCACAGACTCACCACTCTCTGTGTGAAAAAGTGTTTCCTCGTCTCCGTTCTGTGTAAGTAAGTAAGGTTATTGGCCAAGATGTTTCCTCGTTCTAAATGGCTTACTCCTTATTCTTAAACTGAGGCCCCTGGTTCTGGACTCCCCCAACATCGGGAACATGTTTCCTGCCTCCAGCGTGTCCAAGCCCTTAACAATCTTATATATTTCAATGAGATCCCCTCTCATCCTTCTAAACTCCAGAGTGTACAAGCCCAGCCGCTCCATTCTCTCAGCGTATGACAGCGGTAGAGTTGCTGCCTCACAGCGGCAGAGTACCGGGTTCGATCCTGACTACGGGTGCTGTCTGTACAGAGTTTGTACGTTCTCCCCGTGACCTGCGTGGGTTTTCACCGGGTGCTCCGGTTTCCTCCCACCCACCAAAGACGTGCAGGTTTGTAGGTTAGTTGGCTTGGTGAATTTGCACATTGTCCCTGGCGGGTGTGGGATGGCGTTAATGCGCGGGGATCGCTGGTCGGCGCGGACACGGAGGGCCGAAGGGATTGTCTCTGTGCTGTGTCTTTGAATCACTTCCCTCTGGAAGGCGACTCCGGACTGTCAAAGCTGCCACAGCCAGACTTAAAAACAGTTTTTATCCACGAGTAGTTGCTCTACTCAACAGCCAAAAATCTGTAGCCTCCCTTTGATCTGGTATTTTGTTGGTTCACATGCTTGATCAATGGTGTTTTATCATTAATGTTGTATTATTATTAATGTTTAGTGTTTTCTGAGTCATTCGGAACTGTCACTGTAGGTCATGTGGTTACTTGTGGGCGGAGCACCAAGGCAAATTCCTTGTATGTGAATACTTGACCAATAAACCGGGTCCGCGCCGACCAGCGATCCCCGCACACTAACGCCATCCTGCGCCCACTAGGTGGGCTTGTGTTATGGGGCATGTCCCACCCTACGAGCTAATTCAAGAGTTCTCCCGAGTTTCCCCTGATTCGAACTGGGAGAATTACGGTAATGGCCGCTCGTAGGTACTCGGGGACCTTCAGGAGTCTTTGCATTTATACCAGGCCAATTAACCTGCAAACCCGCACGTCTTCGGAGCGTGGGAGGAAAAACCGAAGATCTCGGAGAAAACCCGCGTAAGCCAGGGGGAGAACGTGCAAACTCCGTACAGACAGCGCGCCCGTCGTCGGGATCAAACCCGCGTCTCCGGCGCTGTAACTCTTCTACATCTCCAAACTAAAACTCCACTAAAAGCGGTGATGGTTGCGATAGTCAGTCTCAGATCCTGGCAACATCAATCAAGCCCAGCGTTTGATCTTATCGAGACTCCTCTTTCAAGATGTTACAGTTGCTCTGCGCATTTCTGCTAAGATGCAGATAAGATAGCTTGCCTTGCAGGAAGACCATTGATCCTGCTGCTAATCACAGTCTTTACAGACGATGCAGTGGGCATCTGCCTTTGCAAGACTTCCCCGAGACTGAGTCACTGCAGGGGGGTCTCAGAGAATGTGTGCGTATTTAGTTTAGAAATGGAAACATAGAAACATAGAAAAATAGGTGCAGGAGTAGGCCATTCGGCCCTTCGAGCCTGCACCGCCATTCAATATGATCATGCAACTCAGTATCCCGTACCTGCCTTCTCTCCATACCCCCTGATCCCTTTAGCTACAAGGGTCACATCTAACTCCCTCTTAAATATAGCCAATGAACTGGCCTCAACTACCCTCTGTTGCAGAGAATTCCACAGACTCACCACTCTCTGTGTGAAGAATGTTTTCCTCATCTCGGTCCTAATTGAATTCCCCTTTATCCTTAAACTGTGACCCCTTGTTCTGGACTTCCCCAACATCGGGAACAATCTTCCTGCATCTAGCCCGTCCAACCCCTTAAGAATTTTGTAAGTTTCTATAAGATCCCCCCTCAATCTTCTAAATTCCAGCGAGTACAAGCCGAGTCTATCCTGTCTTTCTTCATATGAAAGTCCTGACATCCCAGATTCAGCGTGGAAACTGGCCCTTCGGCCCAACAGGTCCACGCCGGCCAGCGATCCCCGCACACTAATAGCCCTGTCCCACGGTACGAGTTCATTCCAAGAGCTCTCCCGAGTTTAAAAAAAATCAAACTCGTGGTAAGCACGGAGAATGGACGTAGCGGGTACGCCGGAGCTCGCGGACGTCTCTTAGCGGCTCCTAACGCTAACAGCAGGTATCCAGGAAGACTCGCTAACGGCAGGTAAGCACGGGAAGACTCGTGAAGATTTTTAACACGTTGATGAAAAATGTCCACGAGAGCCCCGAGTACCGACGAGCGGCCATTACCGTAAATCTCCGAGTTCGAATCTGGCAAACTGGGGAGAGCTCTTGGAATGAACTCATACAGTGGGACAGGGGGTTTAACACTATCCTGCGCACACACTAGGCTCATTTTAAAATTTATACCCAGCCAATATGATGATGGCCGATCATCCAAAATCAGTACCCCGTTCCTGCTTTATCCCCATATCCCTTGATTCCGTTAGCCCTAAAAGCTAAATCTAAAGGGCCTGTCCCACCAGCATGCGATTCCATGTGGTGAGCGCGACCAAACCAGCAGCGAGGGTTGTGCGGAGGTCGGGTGAGTGGCGCAACGCGACGCAAAGTGAGGCGAACTTGGAGCTAAGTCTTAAAGGTAAGTTCGCCAGGACAGAGAGGGGCACACAGAGAGGGGCACAGAGCCACACACACAGAGGGCCACGGAGCCACACACATAGAGGGTCACGGAGGCACCTACAGAGAGGGTCACGGAGGCATGACGTCGAGGCGGTGTGTAATGCGTCGAGGCGACTGCGAGCCGACAAGCCGTTGCCGCGCGGAATTTTTGAACATAGTCAGTTTTTCGGAGCCCCGCGCGATGCCGGGACGAACTCCGCACAATTCCGCACGGCTCCGGCGATCGAAGTGGGACCGGCCCCGCGACGCCGGACAGCTCAAGCGACCACGTTAGGTCGCGCTCATCGCATGGAGTTGCATGCTGGTGGGACAGGCCCTTAACTCTCTCTTGAAAACATCCAGTGAATTAGCCTCTGAGGCAGAGAATTCCACAGATTCACAACTCCCTGGCTGAAAAAGTTTTTCCTCATCCCAGTCCTAAATGGCCGACCCCTTATTCGTAAACTGTGAGCCCTGGTTCTGGACTCCCCCAACATCGGGAACATGTTTCCTGCATCTAGCCTGTCCATTTGTTCTATATCTCTCCTTTCCCCTTTCCCTGACTCCCAGTCTGAAGAAGGGTCTCGACCAGAAACATCACCCGTTCCTTCTCTCCAGAGATGCGGCCTGTCCCACTGAGTTAGTCCAGCATTTTGTTTCTATCTCTTGTCATCTCAATATTCACAGCTTGTTCCTGGGCGTGTGTCAGTAACTATAGACGCTGTCTCGGTATTTGTTAGTGGTCTCTGATTTAAATGTCACATCTACAGGGGGGGGGTTCCCTAGGAGTGCTTCAATATTTACAGCGGGACCTCTGGGAAGTATGTATATTTAGATTTTTGGTTTTTTTGGAGATACATCAATCTTCGGCCCAAGCAGTTCCCCGCGATCCCCGCACACTAACACTATCCTACGCACACTAGGGACAATTTACAATGATACCAAGCCAATTAACCTGCAGACCTGTTCAACTTTGGAGTGTGGGAGGAAACCGGAGCGTGTGGAGAAAACCCACGCTGTCGCGGGGGGAGAACGTACAAACTCCGTACAGGCAGCACCCGTAGTCGGGATCGAACCCGGAACTCTGGCGCTGCGAGGCAGCAACTCTACCGCTGCGCTGCTGTG
Organism: Raja brachyura; assembly: GCA_963514005.1. The sequence continues at coordinate 4,675,290 of OY740787.1, read as the reverse complement.
ATCTTTGTAGAGGTGTATTAAATCGTGAGGGGAATAGATCGGGTAGACGCATAGCGCGCCCCTTGCCCAGAGGTGAGGCATCAATGACCAGAGGACCGTAGGTTTAAGGTGAAGGTGTACGGGCGGACAAGGTGGCGCAGCGGTAGAGTTGCTGCCTCACAGCGCCGGAGACACACGGGTTCGATCCCGACTACGGGTGCTGTCTGTGCGGAGTTTGCACGTTCTCCCCGAGACCTGCGTTGGGTTTTCTCAGAGATCTTCAGACACTCCAAAGACGTGCAGGTTTGTAGGTTAATGGGCTTGGTATAAATGTAAAAATTGTCCCCAGTGGGTGCAGGATAACGTTAATGTGCGGGGATCGCTGGTCGGCGCGGACTCGGTGGGCCGAAGGGCCTGTTTCCGCGCTGCATCTCTAAACTGCACTGAACTGAAGGAAAAATGATTTAATAGGAATCTGAGGGGTAACGTTTTACATACAAAGGGTGGTGGGTGTATGGAACGAGCTGCCGGAGGAGGTAGCTGAAGCTGGGACTATCCCAACATTTAAGAAGCAGTTAGACAGGTTTAGAGGGATATGGGCCAAACGCGGCCAGGTGGGACTAGTGTAGCTGGGGCATGTTGGCTGGTGTTGGCAAGTTGGGTCGAAGGGCCTGTTTCCATGCTGTATCAAGTAAGTTGAAAACTTAGATCTTATACAATATTTTTCTCCTTACAACAATTGTAAACTGTCCAGAGATAACGGAAAACAAATTCTTATGAAAAAACATTTCTCTGGTCTGAATTAGCAAACTATCTGGGAAAAAAAATCTTAAATAGATCGTCATGTATGTAACGGCATTTTACACCTCGACATCTTTGTAGATTTGTCAAAGATATGACTCTGCATCTGTCCGTCTTTGTAATAAAAGGAAACTCGACGTAGAAACTCTTCTCAAAGGGAGATGTGTTCTTGAAATTCTGCACGTCAAATATTACTGGCAAATGTACACACTCACACACACACACACATAAAGACATGCACACTCACACTCACACACACACACACATAAAGACATGCACACTCACACTCGCACACACACTCATACACTCACACACACACTAACACACATAAAGACATGCACATTCACACTCACACACTCACACACTCACACACACATTAACACACTCACACACATAAAGACATGCACACTCACACTCACACACAAACTCACACACACGCACACTCACACATATACATACACACTCACACACATACACTCACACACACACTCACACATACACACACACTCACATATAAAGACATGCACACTCACACACACACTTACACTTGCACACATGCACTCACACACTCACACACTCACATACACAAGCACACACACATGCACTCACACACACACACGCACTGACACATACACACTCACACACACACATGCACTCACACACACACTTACACCAATACACACACACGCGCGCACACACACACACACACACACACACACACACACACACACACACACACACACACACACACACACACACACACACACACACACACACACACACACACACACACACGCTGCCTCCAGAAATACAGACAGCCTTTCTTCTCCTGTTATCACAGGCATGTGTTTTGTGAACCATCCCACTCACTCACTGCTCCAGTAGCCGGCTCATCAGCGTGCAGGAATTCCGTGCCCATTCATCCCACTCTGGCCATCTGGGCTCAGCCAGCGGGAGGGGGGATGAGAGGAGAACCCCGAGACCCGGACACTGTTTCGGCCCCCCCCCCCCCCCCCCTCCACTACATCTCAACGCTGCCCCTGAATAACTCTGTTTCATCTCCGCCACCGCCGTAGCGAATGTCCTCCTTGTTCCGTGGGACGCAGCCCCCTTCTCTGTAATCTCCTTGTAGAACATCCCACCCAGGGCGGGCGATGTGTCCTTCATTTCCCACCGAGCCACACAGCGCGAAAAACAGGCCCTTCGGCCCGACTTGCCCACCTATCCCCCCCAAACCTGTCCTATCCATGTACCTGTCCAAATGTTTCTTAAAAACCTTGCAATAGTCCCTGCCTCAACTACCTGCCTCACTTTGGGAGTGGCGGCGCTGCCCTGGCAGCTACGGTTCGCCTGCAGTCCGTCTGTTTTTCTTTTTTTTGTTGTTTTCTTGTCTTGTATGGCGTGTTAATTTGAGTTATTATGTCCTGTATGTGTGTGGGAGGGGTGGGAGAAACGTTTTAGTCTCTTCCTTCTTTTCTTGTCGTATCCACCGTCTCCGTCTCCGTCTGCGCTGAGGCCTAATGGCGGAGCTGGCGGCCTCCAACTAAGGCCGACCTCGAGGTTCCGGAGGCAGAGCCAGCCAGGATTTACCAGCGCGGGGCTGGCTGACTTCGGGGCTGTGGCGGGTTCCGGCGTTCCGGCGTTCCGGCGGCCCGACTCGGCGCTGTGGCGGTGGCGGAGGCGGCGGCAGCGACTTCGGAGGCCCGGCCACGGGCCCAGTGGACGACATCGTCGGGAGCTCGCAGGTCACGGGTTGGTGGCCTGTGTTTTTCCGGAGCTCCCGCGGCAACAGCTGCGTCCGCTGGACTGGAGGGCGGCAGCTTCGGCAGATTCGACCGCCCCGGGCCGCGGAGTTGAACCGGCCCGTTCACGGAGCACGGTTCAGCCGCGGGACTTACTTACATCACCCGGTGATGTCACAACATCGGAGGCCCGGATCGCCTCAGCGCAGAGGAAGAGGAAGAACAAGAAGGGAAGAGACAAAGACTTAAGATTTTTGCCTTCCATCACAGTGAGGAGGTGCCTGGTGAACTCACTGTGGTGGATGTTAAATTTGTGTTTATTGTGGGTTTTGTTATTTACTATATGTATGACTGCAGGCAACGGAATTTCGTTCAGGCCGCAAGGCCTGAATGACAATAAAGTTTTCCATTCCATTCCATACCTCCTCCAGCAGCTAGTTCCATACACCCACCACCCTTTAGGCAAAAGAGGTTCCTATTAAATCTTTCCATCCACTCACCTTGAACCTATGTCCTCTGGTCCTCGATTCCCCATACTCTGGGCAAGATCTAATCTCTCAGGATTTTGTACACCTCTATGAGATCAGAAAAGATTTACGAGGATGTTGCCAGGACTGGAGGGTGTGAGCTACTGGGAGAGGTTGAGTAGGCTGCGTCTCTATTCCATGGAGCGCAGGAGGATGAGGGGTGATCTTATAAGCAGTGTACAAAATCATGAGAGGAATAGATCGGGTAGATGCACAGTTTAAGAAAGAACTGCAGATGCTGGGTAGATGCACAGAGTCTCTTGCCAAGAGTTGGGGAATCGAGGACCAGAGGACATAGGTTCAAGGTGAAGGGGAAAAGATTTAATAGGAATCCGAGGGGTAACATTTTCACACACAGGGCGGTGGGTTTATGGAACAAGCTGCCAGAGGAGGTAGTTGAGGCTTGGACTATCCCATCATTTAAGAAACAGTTGGACAGGTGCATGGATAGGACAGGTTTGGAGGGGATATGGACCAAGCGCAGGCTGGTGGGACTAGGGTAGCTGAGACATTGCTGGCTGGTGTGGGCGAGTTGGGCCGAAGATTTGAGCATAGGAGCAGGGAGGTTCTACTTCAGTTGTACAGGGTCTTGGTGAAGTCACACCTGGAGTATTGCATACAGTTTTGGTCTCCAAATCTGAGGAAGGACATTATTGCCATAGAGGGAGTGCAGAGAAGGTTCACCAGACTGATTCCTGGGATGTCAGGACTGTCTTATGAAGAAAGACTGGATAGACTCGGTTTATACTCTCTAGAATTTAGGAGATTGAGAGGGGATCTTATAGAAACTTACAAAATTCTTAAGGGGTTGGACAGGCTAGATGCAGGAAGATTGTTCCCGATGTTGGGGAGGTCCAGGACAAGGGGTCACAGCTTAAGGATAAGGGGGAAATCCTTTAAGACCGAGATGAGAAAGATTTTTTTCACACAGAGAGCGGTGAATCTCTGGAACTCTCTGCCACAGAGGGTAGTTGAGGCCAGTTCATTGGCTATATTTAAGAGGGAGTTAGATGTGGCCCTTGTGGCTAAGGGGATCAGAGGGTATGGAGAGAAGGCAGGTACGGGATACTGAGTTGGATGATCAGCCATGATCGTATTGAATGGCGGTGCAGGCTCGAAGGGCCGAATGGCCTACTCCTGCACCTAATTTCTATGTTTCTATGTAAGGGCCTGTTTCCACACTGTATCATTCTATGGCTCTATCAACCCCCATCCTCCTGCCCTCTGCATATTGCCCCTGGTGTGTAGAGAGTGGATGAGAAAGCAGGATCACGTGGAATCAATGTGAACGATGTGGTCGATGGTCGGAATGGGCTCGACGGGCCGAAGGGCCTGTCTCCATGGTGTATCTTTCAATCAACGTCAAGTGATCTGTGTTCATTTTTCGACCAATGGGCACAATCCATCAAGGACGGTGGTAAAAATAATACCTTAACATTTTTTTTATTTCGATAAACAGCGCGGAAACAGGCCACGCCAACCAGCGATTACCCCGCATCCAACACTCCGGGGACAAATGTACAATGTTACCAAAGCCAATTAACCTACAAACCTGCACGTCTTTGGAGTGCGGGAGGAAACCGGAGCTCCCGGAGAAAACCCACGCGGGTCACGGGGAGAACGTGCAAACTCCGTACAGACAGCACCCGTGGTCAGGATCGAACCCGGGTCTCTGGCGCTGTGAGGCAGCAACTCTACCCGCTGCGCCCTGTCGGTTAACCGGAGGAAGGACTGGATTGTGGAATTTTATTCCCCAGGGAAAAAAAATCGCCGGAGCAACGAAAAAAGATCTTTAACTTCCGTGAAACACTTTTGCTTGCAGCAAGGAAATAGGATCTGGGAGCAGAGATGGTGGATGGTCTTTGGAAAGGGGGTAGAGTCCATTGGCTGAGGGATTGCCCACCGTAGTGCTGTAAGGACGGACGTGATGGATGGCGCCAGTGTGCGCCGTGCGCGGCAGAGTGTTCCGGCCAGCCGCGGTCGTAGGGGAGCCCGGCTCATCCGCCGCGGAACCGGGAACCCGCCTGGAATGGGCGCCCCGTCCGAGGCTCGTCTCCTGCCTCGACCCCGTGGACCAGGAAACGGAGAGGAGGGTGTCGGTGACCGTGGGTGGACGGAGGGCCATTTTCAAGATGGAGGACGCTGGATAAGGGGCCGTTTTCAAGATGGAGGACGCTGTACGAAGGGCCGTTTTCAAGATGGAGGACGCTGGATAAGGGGCCGTTTTCAAGATGGAGGACGCTGTACGAAGGGCCATTTTCAAGATGGAGGACGCTGTACGAAGGGCCATTTTCAAGATGGAGGACGCTGGAGAAGGGGCCATTTTCAAGATGGAGGACGCTGGATAAGGGACCGTTTTCAAGATGGAGGACGCTAGAGAAAGGGCCATTTTCAAGATGGAGGAGTCTGGATAAGGGGCCGTTTTCAAGATGGAGGACGCTAGAGAAAGGGCCATTTTCAAGATGGAGGACGCTGGATAAGGAGCCGTTTTCAAGATGGAGGACGCTAGAGAAAGGGCCATTTTCAAGATGGAGGAGTCTGGATAAGGGGCCGTTTTCAAGATGGAGGACGCTAGAGAAAGGGCCATTTTCAAGATGGAGGACGCTGGATAAGGAGCCGTTTTCAAGATGGAGGACGCTGGAGAAAGGGCCATTTTCAAGATGGAGGAGTCTGGATAAGGGGCCGTTTTCAAGATGAAGGACGCTAGAGAAAGGGCCATTTTCAAGATGGAGGACTCTGGATAAGGGGCCGTTTTCAAGATGGAGGACGCTGGAGAAAGGTCCATTTTCAAGATGGAGGAGTCTGGATAAGGGGCCGTTTTCAAGATGGAGGACGCTAGAGAAAGGGCCATTTTCAAAATGGAGGACGCTGGATAAGGGGCCGTTTTCAAGATGGAGGACGCTAGAGAAAGGGCCATTTTCAAGATGGAGGACGCTGGATAAGGGGCCGTTTTCAAGATGGAGGACGCTGGAGAAAGGGCCATTTTCAAGATGGCGGCGATCGCTGGAACAAAGGGGTGGTAAAATGAACCGAGGGCGTGAGTCTTACCTTCCACGCCCTCGCGATGGGGTGCAGGAGGCGCCCCACACCCCCCCCTGGACACAATGGCTGAAGGTGGCTGGGTAAGGAGAGGGACGACTGTTTGCTGGACGATCCAGACAGAGGTGACGGTTGCAACGGGCCTTTGTGTACATTGGAAATGGAGCTAAAACCTGGCGACTCGTGTATGGACTCAGTGAGCTGTTTCTCTACATTCTGTACTCGATCAGAGATTGTACTGACAATAATCTTAAGGGCCTGTCCTACCAGCATCCGACTCCATGCGATGAGCGCGATCAAACTAGAAGCGGGGGCCGCGCGGAGGTCGGGTGATCCCTGTACAGGGCCGTTCCCACCAGCATGCGCCTGCATGCGGCAAGCGCGACCAAACCGGCAGCGAGGGCTACGCGGAGGTCAGGTGAGTGGCGCAACACGGCGCAAAGTGAGGCGAACTTGGAGCGAAGTCTTAATGGTAAGTTCGCCAGGACAGAGAGGGGCACACACAGAGGGGCACAGAGGCACACACACAGAGGGCCACGGAGCCACACACAGAGAGGGTCACGGAGGCACCTACAGAGAGGGTCACGGAGGCACGACGTCGAGGCGGTGTGTAATGCGTCGAGGCGACTGCGAGCCGACAAGCTGTTGCCGCGCAGAATTTTTTAACACAGTCAGTTTTTCGGAGCCCCGCGCGATGTCGGGACGAACTCCGCACAATTCCGCACGGCTCCGGCGATCGAAGTGGGACTGGCCCCGCGACGCCGGACGGCTCAAGCGACCACGTTAGGTCGCGCTCATCGCATGGAGTTGCGTGCTGGTGGGACAGGCCCTTTACTGATCTGTATGCAAAATAAAATTCCACTGTAACTGGTACACATGGTAATAAAGAACCACTGGACTATTGCGTGCTGGATTTCGGGAATGCATGGGGCTAGGAGGTCTGATGGGTCGAATGGCCTTCTGCACTGAAGGTAGACACAAAAAGCTGGAGTAACTCAGCGGGACAGGCAGCAGTGTTAAAGAAGGAACTGCAGATGCTGGAGAATCGAGGGTTACACAAAAAGCTGGAGAAACTCAGCGGGTGCAGGAGCATCTAAGGAGCGAAGGAGATAGGCGACGTTTCGGGTCGAGACCCTTCTGGAGAGAAGGAACAGGTGATGTTTCGAGTCGGGACCCTTCTGTATCTTATAGAAACCTACAAAATTCTTAAGGGGTTGGACAGGCTAGATGCAGGAAGATTCTTCCCGATGTTGGGAAGGTCCAGAACAAGGGGTTGCAGTTTAAGGATAAGGGGGAATTCCTTTAGGACCGAGATGAGAAAAAAAAAATTCACACAGAGAGTGGTGGGTCTTTGGAATTCTCTGCCACAGAAGGTAGTTGAGGCCAGTTCATTGGCTATATTTAAGAGGGAGTTAGATGTGGCCCTTGTGGCTAAAGGGATCAGAGGGGTATGGAGAGAAGGCAGGTACGGGATACTGAGTTGGATGATCAGCCATGATCATATTGAATGGCGGTGCAGGCTCGAGAAGCCGAATGGCCTACTCCTGAAACCTATGTTTTAGACGGAAGTCTGAAGCCCCCGAAACGTCACCCATTCCTTCTCTGCGGAGATGCTGCCTGTCCCGCTGAGTTACTCCAGCGTCTTGTACCCATCTTTGGGAATTGAGGGGCGGTTTCTGTCGGGCTGAAGGATGGGAACAGCTCCATCCCAAGGCTGGAAGCAATTGCCACAGATTGTGGACCATCGCACGGTCCAAACTCCCCTTTCCATCCATGGACTCCATCCGCACCTTCACCTGCCTCGGCACGGCCAGCAGCACAATCAACGACCAGTCGCACCCCCTGGCCACTCCCTCTCCTCTTGGCTCTTGGTTCCTCAGGTTCCTATCATATCTTTCACCCCTCCGCCTTAAACCGATGTCCTCTGGTCCTCGATTCCCCTTTGTATCCGACCTCTCTGTCCGAGACCTCCTCCGTTGTCAGAGTGAGGCTAAATGCAAATTGGAGGACCAGCATCTCATATTTCGCTTGGCCAGCTTCCACCCCAGTGGTATGACTCTTGATTTCTCTCACTTCAGGTAGCCCCGGCATTCCCTCTCTCTCTATCCCTCCCTCACCCAAGCCTCACTAGCTTCTCATTTTCACCCGACAAACAGCCAACAACGGCCTGTTTCCTTTATCATCGATACTTTTTTGCATATCTTTCATTCATTGTTCTTTATCTCTCCACATCACCGTCTATATCTCCCGTTTCCCTGATCCCCAACCAGTCTGAAGAAGGGTCTCGACCCGAAACGTCGCCCATTCCTTCTCTCCAGAGACGCTGCCTGAGTCACTCTTGGTTCTTGGTTACTTGGTCCTCCACAATATTCCAACTGGAATTTAAACTGGAGGTGGTGAAGGGAGGGGTTTAGCCAGAGAGGGTTGGTTATTGGGAAGAACGTGCCACTTTAAATTTAGTTGCATCTGGCTGGGCAACCGTGGCTTGGTGGAGATTATTCCATGCTTTAATAGTGCGTGGAAAGAACGAATTGCTGTACACATCTGTCTTTGAGGCTGGGACCACAAATTGGATCGAATGCCCTCGTCTGCTCCTAATTGGTTTGGGGTTGGTGTAGGTCTTGCGATCTATGTCTAGCTGACCATTTAACATTATGTAAAAACAGGTCAAACGGTGAGCGAGCTTCACGTCTGTCTTGGAGAGGGTTCCACCCCGCCCAGAGAATTCAGAAGTTTGGTGATACTCACTTCTCTCTCGTGGGTGTTAGTAACAAATCGAGCGGCCTGTCTTTGGACACGTTTGATGGATGAAATGTTTTTATCTGTGTATGGGTCCCATCCTCCCCTCTCCCATCGGGCAAGAGGTACAGAAGTGTGGAAGGCGAACGCACACACACCTCCAGATTCAGAGACAGTTTCTTCCCAGCTGTTATCAGGCCACTGAACCATCCTACCGACAGTTAGAGAGCGGTCCTGAACTACCATCTACCTCATTGGTGACCCACGGGACTCTCTGCGTCAGGAATGTTGCTGGCTTTGCCTTGCACTAAGCGTTATTCCCTTTGATGAGAGGAACCACGCGGACTCCAGAGGCGGCGTGCGGGATATCTGGGAACGCTGATCACCGCGGAATATCGAATGCATACACAATAAGTATTGTAACATAGTTGTATAATATTTTATTGGTCCATCGGTTTGAGTTGTACTATGGTGGCGGGCTCTGTGTTTATTTCGTGCTGTAAATATTATTGTAAATAATTGATTAAATCATTTTTTTGGTTAAAAAAAAAAGGTTATTCCATTATCTAGTATCTGTACACGGCGGACGGCTCGATGGTAATCGCGTATTGTCTCTCCGCTGACTGGAAAGCGCGCGACAGAAAAGGTTTTCGCGTACACGTACCTCGGTACACGTGACAATGAACCGAACTGAACCATTGAGCCATCGGGCGATCGATGTGAGGGATGCAAGGGGCTAGGAGATCTGATGGGTCGAATGGCCTTGTTCTGCACTGTCATACACTCATGTGGTCAAAAGGAATAGGGGCAGAATTAGGCCATTCGGCCCATCAAGTCTACTCCCTCCTAACCCCATTCTCCCTCCTAACCCCATTCTCCCGCCTTCTCCCCGTAACCCCTGACACCCGTGCTAATCATGGTCGGATTTCGGGGGGGGGGGGGGGGGAGGGGCGTTTCAACACCCTCCCCCACTCCCCCATCCCAGCTCCCCTCACACTTTGACCTCCCCCCAAGCTCCCGTTGTCCCCAGTTAGAAAAAAACATGGAAAAATAGGTGCAGGAGTAGGCCATTCGGCCCTTCAATGTGATCATGCCGTTCAATGTGAGCCAGCACCGCCGTTCAATGTGATCATCCCCAATCAGTGCCCCGTTCCTGCCTTCTCCCCATTCCAAGAGACATTAGGACTGGTACATGGATAGGACAGGTCGGGAGGGATATGGGCCAAACGCGGGCAGGTGGGACTAGTGTGGAGGGGACACGTTGGCCGGTATGGGCAGGTTGGGCCGAAGGGCCTGTTTCCACGCCTTTGACTCTATAATAAGCATTTGGATATCCAGGGATAGGGATCACGTGCAGGTAGAGGGGATTAGTTTAACTAGGCACATGGACGGCACGGACAATGGGTGCAGGAGTAGGCCATTCGGCCCTTCGATGTGATCATGGCTGATCATCCAAAATCAGTATTAAAGAAGGAACTGCAGATGCTGGAGAATCGAGGGTTACACAAAAAGCTGGAGAAACTCAGCGGGTGCAGCAGCATCTAAGGAGCGAAGGAGATAGGCGATGTTTCGGGTCGAGACCCTTCTTCAGACTGGTCAGGGATCAGGGAAACGAGAAATATCAAAAGAGGGTCCAAAAGAGAGGGACCAAAATCAGTACCCCGTTCCTGCCTTCTCCCCACATCCCCTGATTCCGTTAGCCCCGAAGAGCTGGATCTAACCGCCCCGTCCCACTGTACGCGTTCATTCCAAGAGCTCTCCCGAGTTTAAAAAAAAAATCAAACTCGTGGTAAGCACGGCAGAATGAACGTAGCGGGTACGTCGGAGCTCGGGGACGTCTCTCAGCGGCTCGTAACGCTAACGGCAGGTAAGCTCGCGAAGACTCGTGAAGATTTTTCAACATGTTGATGAGAAATGTCCACGAGAGCCCCGAGTACCGACGAGCGGCCGTTACCGTAAATCTCCGAGTTCGAATCAGGGCAAACTCGGGGAGAGCTCTTGAATTAGCTCGTACAGTGGGACAGGGGTTTAAGGCAGCAACTCTACCGCTGCGCCAACGTGCCGCCCTTTAATATTGAATCGATCAATTCTTAGTAAACCGAATATTTGTTGGATATCTGACTTGGAATGAACTCGTACAGTGGGACAGGGCCATAACTCTCTCTTGAAGACTGGATAGACTCGGCTTGTACTCGCTGGAATTTAGAAGATTGAGGGGGGATCTTATAGAAACGTACAAAATTCTTAAGGGGTTGGACAGGCTAGATGCTGGAAGATTGTTCCCGATGTTGGGGAAGTCCAGAACAAGGGGTCACCGTTTAAGGATAAGGGGGAAGTCTTTTAGGACCGAGATGAGATTTTTTTTTTTTCACAGAGAGTGGTGAGTCTGTGGAATGGTTAAAGGAGGAACTGCAGATGCTGGAGAATCGAGGGGTACACAAAAAGCTGGAGAAACTCAGCGGGTGCAGCAGCATCTAAGGAGCGAAGGAGATAGGCGACGTTTCGGGTCGAGACCCTTCTTCAGAATCTGTGGAATTCTCTGGCACACAAAGTAGTTGAGGCCAGTTCATTGGCTATATTTAAGAGGGATTTATGCCCCTGTCCCACTGAGGAAACCTGAACGGAAACCCCTGGAGACTTTGCGCCCCACCCAAGGTTTCCGTGCGGCTCCCGGAGGTTTTTGTCAGTCTCCCTAATGGTCGAAAGTGGTTTCCGTTTTAAACATTGGTAATTTTTTAGTCGAAGCCGGTTGCGATGCTAGATTCCTTTCTTGCATGTCTTTCATTCATTTGTTCTATACATCCTTAAGGCTAGTTGTCGGAGGACAAAAACCTCCGGGAATCGCAGGGTAACCTTGGGTAGGGCGCAAAGTCTTCAGAGGTTCCTAAGTGGGACAGGGGGAGTTAGATGTGGCCCTTGTGGCTAAAGGGTTCAGGGGTATGGAGAGAAGGCAGGTACAGGATACTGAGTTGGATGATCAGCCATGACGTTTCACAGAGTGCTGGAGTAACTCAGCGGGTCAGGCAGCATCTGTGGGGAACATGGATAGGCGACGTTTCACAGAGTGCTGGAGTAACTCAGCGGGTCAGGCAGCATCTGTGGAGAACGTGGATAGGTGACGTTTCACAGAGTGCTGGAGTAACTCAGCGGGTCAGGCAGCATCTGTGGAGAACATGGATAGGCGACGTTTCACAGAGTGCTGGAGTAACTCAGCGGGTCGGGCAGCATCTGTGGAGAACGTGGATAGGTGACGTTTCACAGAGTGCTGGAGTAACTCAGCGGGTCAGGCAGCATCTGTGGAGAACATGGATAGGTGACGTTTCACAGAGTGCTGGAGTAACTCAGCGGGTCAGGCAGCATCTGTGAAGGGAAGGAATGGGTGACGTTTTGGCTCGAGCCCGAAACGTCGCCCATTCCTTCTCTCCAAAAATAAGTGATGTTTCAAATGGTGCCAATTACTAAGGGTGCGAATGGCCTACTCCTGCACCTATTTTCTGTTTCTATATTTCTGCATTGAATTGGCCTTCTGCGGCCGAACGAACCCCCCCCTCCACCCCCCACTGCAGTCCCCGGTCACAAGCAGAGGCTGAGGTGGTTGCGGACGGTGCATTTCTTGCACTGCACCACGCAGCACCAGTGGAAGCGACACAGGCAGTTCTCCTGCAGGACCACGGTCTGGTCCCGGTGGCCGCGGCCGCAGCAGAGCAGGTCGCAGCCGCTGAGGTCCAGCGCCGTGCTGTTGCACGAGCGGCCCCGCGTGCCGGGCGAGCCCGTCTTGCGGTTGGCCAGGCAGAAGTCGGGCGAGTTGGCGCTGTAGACCAGGTCCAGCCGGTCGGGGGTCTTGATGTTCTGCCCCATGGGGATCAGGGTCTTGCCGTCGTTGCCCCCCATCACCTTGAAGGCCCCGTTGAAGCGGTCCAGCAGCCGGTTGCCCACCTCGCGCAGGCTGGGCATCTTCTTCCAGCACGTGCGCAGGTTGCACGACCCCGACAGGCCGTGGCACTTACACTCTGTACGCAGGTAATTCTTCACCGCCTGCAGGTGGGCCGGGGAGGGGAGGGGAGGGGAGGAGAGAGGAGGGGAGGGGAGAGGAGGAGAGGGGAGTGTATGGGAGGGGAGAGGAGGGGAGGGGAGGGGAGAGGAGGGGAGGGGAGGGGAGTGTATGGGAGGGGAGGGGAGGGGAGAGGAGTGGAGGGGAGGGGAGGGGAGGAGAGGGGAGGGGAGGGGAGGAGAGGGGAGGGGAGAGGAGGGGAGGGGAGAGCAGAGGAGGGGAGGGGAGGGGAGGGGAGGAGAGGGGAGGGGAGGGGAGAGGAGAGGAGTGGAGGGGAGTGGATGGGAGGGGAGAGCAGAGGAGGGGAGTGGAGGGGAGGGGAGGGGAGGGGAGGGGAGGAGAGGGGAGGGGAGAGGAGAGGAGTGGAGGGGAGTGGAGGGGAGGGGAGAGCAGAGGAGGGGAGGGGAGGGGAGGGGAGAGGAGAGGAGGGGAGGGGAGGGGAGTGGAGGGGAGGGGAGGGGAGGGGAGGGGAGGAGAGGGGAGGGGAGAGGAGAGGAGTGGAGGGGAATGGAGGGGAGGGGAGAGCAGAGGAGGGGAGGGGAGGGGAGGGGAGAGGAGAGGAGGGGAGGGGAGTGGAGGGGGGGAGGGGAAGGGAGGGGAGGGGAGGGGAGGGGAGAGGAGAGGAGGGGAGGGGAGGGGAGGGGAGAGGAGAGGAGGGGAGTGGAGGGGAGGGGAGGGTAGTGGAGAGGAGGGGAGAAGAGGCGAGGGGAGGGGAGGGGAGGAGAGGGGAGTGGAGGGGAGGGGAGGGGAGGGAAGTAGAGGGGAGAGGAGGAGAGAAGAGGAGAGAAGAGGGGAGGGGAGGGGATAGGAGAGGAGAGGAGGGGAGAGGGGAGAGGAGGAGAGAAGAGGGGAGGGGAGGGGATAGGAGAGGAGAGGGGGGAGAGGGGAGAGAAGGGGAGGGTAGGGGAGTGGAGGGGAGAGGAGCGGAATGGAGAGGAGGGCATGAGAGTGTAGGGGAGGGGAGAGGAGGGGAGGGAGGGGAGGGGTTGAGAGGGGGAGAGGAGGGGAGTGAGGGGGGGAGGAGGGTGGGGAGAGGAGGGGAAGGGAGCAGAGGGAGGAGAGGACGGAGGGGGGGGGGGGGTGTGGAAAGAAAGAAGAAAAAAGAGAGATGATAGATTGTCAAGATAAAACCAGACTGACTGAAGCATTCTTTCTGAAGGCTACAGGCAAAGAAATGTCACGAAACCTCACCTAGGTTACATACTTACTGTAACAAACCCATGATTTATGCAGTTGGCAGAAAGGTTTCTAACGCTCTTTTGTTAAGTTGGCCTCATTTGATTAAAAGTTCGTGGGTCTTCTGGGCTCCCCAAAGCACCAGCGAGCACCCGATGTGAGAGGGAGCCAGTGGGGTTTGCTTTATCTCGTAGATAGACACAAGAATCTGGAGCAACTCAGCGGGACAGGCAGCATCTCCGGACAATAGACACTAGACAATAGGTGCAGGAGTAGGCCATTCGGCCCTTTGAGCCAGCACCGCCATTCAGTGTGATCACGGCTGATCATCCCCAATCAGTACCCCGTTTCTGCCTTCTCCCCATATCCCCCGACTCCGCTGTCTTTAAGAGCCCTATCTAACTCTCTCTTGAAAGCATCCAGAGAACCGCCCTCCACCGCCCTCTGAGGCAGAGAATTCCACAGACTCACAACTCAGCGGGTCAGGCACCATCTGTGGAGAACATGGATAGGCGATGTTTCAAATCGGAACACTTTTTCAGGCCCGAAACGTTGTCTAGCTATATTTAAGAGAGAGTTAGACGTGGCCCTTGTGGCTAAAGGGATCAGGGGGTATGGAGAGAAGGCAGGTACGGGATACTGAGTTGGATGATCAGCCATGATCATATTGAACTCTCTGTGTGAAAAAGTGTTTCCTCATCTCCATTCCAAATGGCTTACCCCTTATTCTTAAACTGCGAGGCCCCTGGTTCTGGACTCCCCCAACATCGGGAACATGTTTCCTGCCTCTAGCATGTCCAAACATTTAATAATCTTATCTGTTTCAATGAGATCCCCTCTCATCCTTCTGAACTCCAGAGTGTACAAGCCCAGCCGCTCCATTCTATCAACAAATGATCAGTGCTGGGAATTAACCCGGTGACGTTTCGGGTCGAGACCCCTCTTCAGGCTTGTGTGTCGGGGGAAGAGGAACTGAGAGAGATATGGCGATGTGGCCCAAATGATTGAAAGATATGCACTAACGAAGTAACGGGGGTAAAGGAGACAGGCCATTGTTAGCTGGGGGCTAGGTGAAAATGGGTTACAGACAACGAGACTCAACAAGATGGCTTTGAAACCGGTTCAATGACGTGGGTGGGGGAGGGGTGGAGAGAGGGTGGATGCACGGCTTACTTGAAGTTAGAGAAATCAATATACATATTCATTGATGCCTACCCCTCATTAAGTTCCTAGATTAATATCAAGGGGAGATGCACCTTTAGTGTCCAGTCCCCCCCCCACTGTTAATTGTTTAACTAACCAGCTGAATTACAATTGATTTCTTCAACTTTGAGTAGCCTTTGCCCCCCCCCCCTCTCTCTCCGTCCCTCCCCCACCCAAGTCGCACCACCTTCTCGTTCCCACCTAGCAAACAGCGACCAATGGCCTGTTTCCTTTGTCATCGTTACTTTCTTGCACGTCTTTCATTGATTTGTTCCACATCTCTCGACATCACCGCCCATATCACTCGTCTCCCCCCCTCCCCCGACTCTCAGTCTGACGAAGGGTCTCGACCCGAAACATCACCCGTTCCTTCTCTCCAGGGATGCTGCCCGTCCCGCTGAGTTACTCCAGCTTTTTGTGTCTATCCGGAGGCATGGATATTGACGTCTCCAGCTTCAGGTAACCCTTGCTTTCCCCCCTCTCTCCATCTCTCCCCCGTCCTAGATCTGACTGTCCTCCTAAATTTTACCTCTGCAGAAGGGTTTCGGCCAGAAACGTCGCCTATCTCCTTCGCTCCATAGATGCTGCTGCACCCGCTGAGTTTCTCCAGCATTTTGTGTACCCTACATTTTACCTCTGTTTGCTTCAGTGTCAACTTCCCCTTGCTAAGGTTCACCAGACTGATTCCTGGGATGTCGGGACTTCCATATGAAGAAAGACTGGATAGACTCGCCTTGTACTTGCTAGAATTTAGAAGATTGAGGGGGGATCTTATAGAAACATACAAAATTCTTAAGGGGTTGGACAGGCTAGATGCAGGGAGATTGTTCCCGATGTTGGGGAAGTCCAGAATAAGGGGTCACAGTTTAAGGATAAGGGGGAAGTCTTTTAGCACCGAGATGAGAAAAACATTTTTCACACAGAGAGTGGTGAATCTGTGGAATTCTCTGCCACAGAAGGTAGTTGAGGCCAGTTCATTGGCTATATTTAAGAGGGAGTTAGATGTGGCCCTTGTGGCTAAAGGGATCAGGGGGTATGGAGAGAAGGCAGGTACGGGATACCGAGTTGGATGATCAGCCATGATCATATTGAATGGCAGTGCAGGCTCGAAGGGCCGAATGGCCGACTCCTGCATCTATTTTCTATATTTCTATGTTTCTATAGCCCTCGACACCCGTTCTAAACAAGCGAGTGGTGGGTCTCTGGAACTCTCTGCCACAGAAGGTAGTTGAGGCCAGTTCATTGGATATATTTAAGAGGGAGTTAGATGTGGCCCTTGTGGCTAAAGGGATCAGGGGGTATGGAGAGAAGGCAGGTGCAGGATACTGAGTTGGATGATCAGCCATGATCATATTGAATGGCGGTGCAGGCTCGAAGGGCCGAATGGCCGACTCCTGCACCTATCTTCTATGTTTCTCTGATTCTAAAGCCCCTGTCCCACTTAGGAGACCTCGTCCGCCCCCCCAAAAAAAAATCAAGGTTGAGGTGACCTGCGACCTCCTACCACCTCCGACGCATACGTTGAAAACCTTCCTCCACTATGAAGAAAACTAAACCTATCGATGTAGGTGGTCCATGACTCGGCTGCATACAACAGGGTGGAGAGGACAACGGCTCTGAAGGCCAGCAGTTTTGTTTGGGCCGCATTAGGGCTGTATCCTGCTCTCCCTCGCCCTTTAAGTATCATTCTAAATGCATCGTAAACACAGTAATTCTATCTTATTCCACCACTGCCTCCGGCAGCACATTCCAAGTTACCAACCACCTCATCTTGGTGTCCTAATTGGTTTAATGTCGTCACATGTACCGAGATTTAAAAAAATAGTTTTGCGTGCTATCCAGGCTGATCATAGCGTACTGGAGGACATCAGCTAGTGCTAACAGAGTGGTGCAGGTACAAGGAAAACACAGCGAAAACAAACTTACTCCTCATCGAGTCAACGCAGCGTGGGAAACAGGCCCTTCGGCCCAACTTGCCAAGGCCGACCAACATGCCCGACCTGCACCAGTCCCACCTGCCTGCGTTTGGCCCACATCCCTCCAAACCTGTCCTATCCATGTACCTGCCGAAATATTCCCTCAACGTTCCGATAACGAAAATCCTTTTCACACAAGAGTTCAGAAGGATGAGAGGGGATCTCATTGAAACAGATAAGATTATTAAATATTTGGACACGCTAGAGGCAGGAAACATGTTCCCGATGCTGGGGGGAGTCCAGAACCAGGGGCCACAGTTTAAGAATAAGGGGTAAGCCATTTGGAACGGAGATGAGGAAACACTTTTTCACACAGAGAGCGGTGAGTCTGTGGAATTCTCTGCCTCAGAGGGCGGTGGAGGCCGGATATTTTCAACAGGATCATTAAAGATAGCGGAGTCAGGATATGGGGAGAAGGCAGGAACGGGGTACTGATTGGTCAGCCATGGTCACATTGAATGGCGGTGCTGGCTCGAAGGGCCGAATGGCCTACTCCTGCACCTATTGTCCACTGTCTATTGATAGTACCCGCCTCAACTACCTCCTCAGGCAGCTTGTTCCATGCACCCATCACTAGTTTAGAAATACAGCGTGGAAACAGGCCCTTCGGCCCACTGAGTCCGTGCCGGCCATCGATCGCCCGCTCACGCTGGTTCCATGTTGTCCCACTATCTCACCAACTCCCGACACACCAGCGGGAATTTATAGATGGCCGATTAACCTACAAGCCCGCACGTCTTTGAGATGAGGGAGGAAACCAGCGCACCCGGAGAAAATTCACACAGCCACGGGAGGAACATGCAAACTCCACACAGACCGCATCCCAGGTCAGGATCGAACCCAGGACCGCGAGGCAGCAGCTCTGCCCGCTGCGCCACCGCGCTGTACCGTTGGGCACGCGAGCAACGCCTCGTGGACCATGCACACGAGTGGCCAAAGTTGGAATTTTGCAATTTACAATTTTAAGAATTAGGCCATTCGGCCCACCGCGTCTGGGACAGCAGGGGTAGAGTTACTGCCTCGCAGCGCCGGAGAAGCGGGCCCGATCCTGAGCACGGGTGCTGTCTGCACGGAGTTTGCACGTTCACCCCGTGACCCGCGTGGGTTTTCTCCGGGTGCTCCGGTTTCCTCCCACACTCCAAAGAGGAAAGTGCAGGGTTGTCGGCGAAGTGGCTTTGTTAAAATTGTAAATTGTTAAAATTGTAAATTGTCCCCAGTATGTCGGGGTGATCGCTGGCCGGCACGGACTCAGCGGGCCGAAGGGCCTGTTTCCACGCTGCATCTCCAGAGTCTAAAGTGCCCGGTCACCTTCTCAACCCCATTCTCCTGAACTTCTCCCTGTCACCTTTCACCCTCCAAAGTATACAAGGTAAACTCACACTAAATGCAATGAGCAGTACAGGGCAACGTTTAAGCAAATGGGATTTAAGCCAGAATTCCCTGGCCTTGAGTCAAGAATGTTACATTCTTCATACTTTGAAGAATTACCAGACCCTGCCTATGTTTTAAGTTGCAGATTCCGGGTATATTCTACAGAAAACTTTGTTCTTTAATAGAAACTCGGGGGGAAAATGAAATGTCTTTCCAGTGCAGGTTAAGGAGAACGCAGAAACATAGAATCGAGCCAAACGACCCCAGCTACCGGTGGGCGCAACGGTAGAGATGCTGCATTACAGCGCCAGGGACCCGGGTTCGATCCCGACTGCGGGTGCCGTCTGCACGTGCGTTTGTGCGTTCTCCCCCCCCCCCCCCCCCCCCCCCCCCCGTGACCTGCGTGCGTTTTCTCCGAGATCTTCCACGCTCCAAAGACGTGCAGGCTTGGAGGTCAATTGGCTTGGCATCAATGTAAAATTGTCGCGAGTGTGTGTGTGGGATAGTGCGGGGGTCGCTGGGCCGAAGGGCCTGTTTCCACGCTGTACCTCTAAAGTTCAAAGTCTGAAGAGTCTGCTCTGCCATTCAATCATGGCTGACCTATCTTGCCTTCTCAACCCCATTCTCCTGCCCGCTCCCCCCGTAACCTAACGCTGACCAACATGTACACGGTAAACTCACACTAAATATAATCAGCAATATGTAGCGGTCTACAGACCATATAACCATATAACAATTACAGCACGGAAACAGGCCCTCTCGCCCCTTCCAGTCCGTGCCAACCATTCATTTTCCCCTAGTCCCATCTACCTGCACTCAGACCATACCCCTCCATTCCCTTCCCGTCCATATTACTTTTAAATGTTAAAATCGATCCTGCCTCCACCACTTCTGCTGGAAGATCATTCCACACAGCCACCACTCTCTGAGTAAAGAAGTTCCCCCTCATGTCACCCCTAAACTTCTGTCCCTTCATTCTCATGTCATGCCCTCTTGTTTGAATCTTCCCTACCCTCAATGGGAAAAGCTTATCCACGTCAACTCTGTCTATCCCTCTCATCATTTTAAAGACCTCAATCAAGTCCCCCCTTAACCTTCTGCGCTCCAAAGAATAAAGACCTAACTTGTTCAACCTTTCTCTGTAACTTAGTTGCTGGAACCCAGGCAACACTCTAGTAAATCTCCTCTGTACTCTCTCTATTTTGTTGACATCCTTCCTATAATTAGGCGACCAAAATTGTACACCAATTGTCACCTAAATGACAGAGGTTATGGGGAGAATTCTTGCTATTGAGGGAGTGCAGCGTAGGTTTACGAGGTGTATAAAGACCTAACTTGTTCAACCTTTCTCTGTAACTTAGTTGCTGGAACCCAGGCAACCCAGACAGAAGGGTCTCGGCCTGAAACGTCACCAATTCCTTCTCTCCAGAGATGCCACCTGTCCCGCTGAGTTACTCCAGTATTTTGTGCCTATCTTTGGTTTAAACCAGCACCTGCAGTTCCTCCCTACCCAGACACCACCCATAATCGGAATCGAACCAGGGCATCTGAGAACCGGAGATGCTTCAGAGATTTTGCCTGACCCGCTGAGTTACTCCAGCACTTTGTGCCTTTTTGTGTAAACCCAGCATCTGCAGTTCCTTGTTTAAGTATGTAAGTAAATAAGTAAGTTTATTGGCCAAGTATTCACATACAAGGAATTTGCCTTGGTGCTCCGCCCACAAGTAACAACACGACATACAGTGACAGTTCCGAATGACTCAGAAAACACTAAACATTAATAATAATAAAACATTAATGATAAAACACCATTGATCAAGCATGTGAACCAACAAAATACCAGATCAAAGGGAGGCTACAGATTTTTGGCTGTTGAGTAGAGCAATTACTCGTGGATAAAAGCTGTGTTTAAGTCTGGCTGCGGCAGCTTTGACAGTCCGGAGTCGCCTTCCAAAGGGAAGTGATTCAAAGACACAGCACAGAAATAATCCCTTCGGCCCTCCATGTCCGTGCCGACCAGCGATCCCCGCGCATTAACGCCATCCCACACCCGCTAGGGACAATTTGCAATTTCACCAAGCCAACTAACCTGCAAACCTGCACGTCTTTGGTGGGTGGGAGGAAACCGGAGCACCCGGTGAAAACCCACGCAGGTCACGGGGAGAACGGACAAACTCCGTACAGACAGCACCCGTAGTCAGGATCGAACCCGGTACTCTGCCGCTGTGAGGCGGCAACTCTACCGCTGTCATATGCTGAGAGAATGGAGCGGCTGGGCTTGTACACTGGAGTTTAGAAGGATGAGAGGGGATCTCATTTAAATATATAAGATTGTTAAGGGCTTGGACACGCTGGAGGCAGGAAACATGTTCCCGATGTTGGGGGAGTCCAGAACCAGGGGCCACACAGTTTAAGAATAAGGAGTAAGCCATTTAGAACGGAGACGAGGAAACACTTTTTCTCACAGAGAGTTGTGAGTCTGTGGAATTCTCTGCCTTAGAGGGCGGTGGAGGCCGGTTCTCTGGATGCTTGCAAGAGAGAGCTAGATAGGGCTCTTAAAAATAGCGGAGTCGGGGGATATGGAGAGAAGGCAGGAACGGGGTACTGATTTGGGATGATCAGCCGTGACCACATTGAGGGCCTCGAAGGGCCGAATGGCCTACTCCTGCACCTATTGTCTATTGTATATTGTCTATTGCCTATAAACTAATCTAAACTATACTGAACTAAACTAAACTAAACTAATCTAAAATAAACTAATCTAAGCTATACTGAACTAAACTAATCTATACTGAACTAAACTAAGCTGTTGTCACCTGTAGTCAGGATGGAACCCAGATCCGTGGCGCTGGATGGCAGCAACTCTACCGCTGCGCCACCGTGACCACCATGCAAAGATTTGCCGTCATGCATGGATGGCGTGGACCTTGTGGGCCAAAGGGCCTGGCCCTGCGCTGTTCCATGGGAGGACTGTGAGAACACCGGCAGCGACAGCAAGAAAAACAACCTCGCTCTGCTCACCCCAGCCCAAATATTTGAGTCAGAATGTAAACTGATGTTCACCTTGGGCCGGCGTGCACAGTCACATCCACACAGCCTCGGGTGAGGCAGCTGCACTCGGCTTCAGACTCTTCAAAAGCATGTAACTAATCACGCTGTCTGCATGCGTTGCTGCTCTCCACGTACATATATTTTACTCTATAATAACATGTAATCTGCGCGCACAATACCTGCCAATTAAATGTGTTGTGGCTCCGTGGGGAAGCAGGCACACTGTGGCTTGCCGCAAGTCCACACTAACAGCCTGTGGACCGTCACGGTGGTGGCGCACCTTGCCTCGCAGCGCCAAGGGCGCCCGGGGTTCCGTCCTGCCCGCACGGAGTTTCTACCCTCTCCCCGTGACCCGCGTGGAACTTTCATATGAAGGGCCTCGAAGGGTCAAATGGCCCTACTCCTGCACCTATTGCCTGTTGTCTGTTGTCTATTGTCGCCCATAGTCAGGATGGAACCCAGATCC
Organism: Raja brachyura; assembly: GCA_963514005.1. The sequence goes on along the minus strand of OY740787.1, from coordinate 4,653,169 downwards.
CTGGCGCTGGATGGCAGCAACTCTACCTACTCAAAAGATTTGTCCTTGTGGCTAAGGGGATCAGAGGGTAGTTGAGGCCAGTTCATTGGCTATATTTAAGAGGGAGTTAGATGTGGCCCTTGTGGCTATGGGTATGGAGAGAAGGCAGGTACGGGATACTGAGTTGGATGATCAGCCATGATCATATTGAATGGCGGTGCAGGCTCGAAGGGCCGAATGGCCTGCACCTGCACCTAATTTCTATGTTTCTATTTGGCGTCATGTATGGATGGCGTGGACCTTGTGGATCCATGGATAGACTCGGCTTGTACTCGCTAGAATTTAGAAGATTGAGCGGGGATCTTTTAGAAACTTACAAAATTCTTAAGGGGTTGATGCAGGAAGATTGTTCCCGATGTTGGGGAAGTCCAGGACAAGGGGTCACAGTTTAAGGATAAGGGGGAAGTCTTTTAGGACCGAGATGAGAAAAACATTTTTCACACAGAGTGTGGTGAGTCTCTGGAATTCTCTGCCACAGAAGGTAGTTGAGGCCAGTTCATTGGCTATATTTAAGAGGGAGTTGGATGTGGCCCTTGTGGCTAAAGGGATCAGGAGGTATGAAGGAGAGAAGGCAGGTACAGGATACTGAGTTGGATGATCAGCCATATTGAATGGTGGCTCAGGCTCGAAGGTCCGAATGGCCTACTCCTGCACCTATTGTCTATGTTTCTACGTTTCTATGTTATAAATCTTATATATATGGATCTTATAGAAACAGATAAAATTATAACAGTTTCAGCCCGAAACGTTACCTATTTCCTTCGCTCCATAGATGCTGCTGCACCCGCTGAGTTTCTCCAGCTTTTTGTGTACCTAAAATTATAAAAGGACTGGACAAGCTAAATGCAGGGAAAATGTTCCCAATGTTGGGCGAGTCCAGAACCAGGGGCCACAGTCTTAGAATAAAGGGGAGGCCATTTAAGACTGAGGTGAGAAAATAACCTTTTCACCCAGAGAGTTGTGAATTTGTGGAATTCCTATTAACCTACATATTTAGAATGAGGGAGGAAATCAGCCAAGGCAAAATAACCACATAACAATTACAGCACGGAAACAGGCCCTCTCGGCCCTTCCAGTCCGTGCCGTCCCTTTATTTTCCCCTCGTCCCATCTACCTGCACTCAGCCCATACCCCTCCATTCCCTTCCCGTCCTTATACCTATCCACTTTACTTTTAAATAACCATATAACCATATAACCATATAACCATATAACAATTACAGCACAGAAACAGGCCTTCTCGGCCCTTCCAGTCCGTGCCGACCATTCATTTTCCCCTAGTCCCATCTACCTGCACTCAGACCATACCCCTCCATTCCCTTCCCGTCCATATACCTATCCACTTTACTTTTAAATGTTAAAATCGATCCTGCCTCCACCACGTCTGCTGGAAGATCATTCCACACAGCCACCACTCTCTGAGTAAAGAAGTTCCCCCTCATGTTACCCCTAAACTTCTGTCCCTTAATTCTCATGTCATGCCCTCTTGTTTGAATCTTCCCTACCCTCAATGGGAAAAGCTTATCCACGTCAACTCTGTCTATCCCTTTCATCATTTTAAAGACCTCAATCAAGTCCCCCCTTAACCTTCTGCGCTCCAAAGAATAAAGACCTAACTTGTTCAACCTTTCTCTGTAACTTAGTTGCTGGAACCCAGGCAACATTCCAGTAAATCTCCTCTGTACTCTCTCTATTTTGTTGACATCCTTCCTATAATTAGGCGACCAATTAGGCGACTACAGATAATAGTCTACGCCTTTATTCCTACTACCAAAATGCATGACTCCACACTTTGCTACACTGTATTCCATCTGCCACTTCTCTGCCCACTCACCCAATCTGCCAAAGTCCTTCTGCAGAGTCCCTGCTTCCTCTAAACTACCTGCCCCTCCGACAATTTTCGTAACATCCGCAAAGCCATCAATCCCCTCGTCCAAATCATTAATATGCAAGGTAACATTTCGTGTCGGGACCATTCTTCAGACTGGAGTCTCAGACCTCATAGTGAGGTTAAGGGCCTGTCCCACTGTACAAGATCACCTAAGAGCTCTCCCGAGTTTAAAAAAAATCAAAACTCGTGGTAAGCACGTAGAATGTACGTAGCGGGTACGTCGGAGCTCGGGGACGTCTCTTAGCGGCTCGTAACGCTAACGGCAGGTACTTGGGAAACGCGGTGAGCTCGGGAGGACTCGTGAAGATTTTTCAACACGTTGAAAAATGTCCACGAGAGCCCCGAGTACCCACGAGCGGCCATTACCGTAAATCTCCGAGTTCGAATCAGGGCTAACTCGGGAGAACTCTTGAATGAACTCGTACAGTGGGACAGGCCCCTTTAACTTAATTGTGAACTCACCTATCGCTCGCCAGGGATTTGTCCCACCCCCACCTCTCTTCCAGCTTTCTCCCCCCTCCCCTCCACCCCCACCCCAATCAGTCTGAAGAGGGGTCCCAACACAAAACATCACCGACTCATGTTCTCCAGAGATGCTGCCTGACCCGTTGAGTTACTCCAACAATTTGTGCCTATATTTAGATTAGTTTAGTTTAGAAATACAACATTCGGCCCACCATGTCCTCTCCGACCATCATCGTGTCTTAGAGTGCTACAGTGTGGAAACAGGCCCTTCGGCCCACCTCGCCCGCACCGTCCAACAAAGTCCCAGCTACACTAGTCCCACCTGCCTGCGCTTGATCCATATCCCTCCAAATCTATAAACCAAACCAGTCCTGGAGGGATGTTTTCCAACGTGATACGAGCCACATGGAATGCAATGATCAATCGATCACCCGTTCACACTAGGTCCATGTTATCCACGTCCACGCTAGGGGGCGCCGTCCTGTACGGGTATGGCTGCCCAGCCGGCAGCTGTCCGTCTTATCTCTCTTTTTTTTATTTTTAGTTAGTTGAGTTTTTTGATTTTAGGAGTCCTAGCCTTTTTTTTATGTGGGGGTGGGTGGGGGGGAAGGGGGAAACTGCTTTCTAGGGACCCTACCTGGTCGGTGAGGCGGCTTTTCTCCGGGCTGCATCGTCGACCCGTCCTCGCGGCCTACCAGCGGGCCTGGAGCGGCGTTTCCTGAGGGGCCGCCCAGAGCCACGGCTTTGGCAGCGGCTCAGCGCAGGAGCGCCATCGTGGAGCGGAGCGGGCGATGCCTTGCCTGGGTCGCCGCGCTGGAGCTCCGGTGAGCTGAAGACCGCAGGTGAACATCGCGGAGCTGCGGGGCGGGCGGCCGGCTGCGGGCGGCGGCGCTGAAATTTAAATCGGGAGCCTGGGATCTCTCGGCGAGATCACCAGCTGTGGAGCTCCATTCAGCGCGGCCTGTTGGCGTCGGAAGCCGCAGTCTTGAACAAGGAAGCGGCAGTTACAGGCACCCTGAGCCGCTGAGAGGGTTCTCCCACCGCCGGAGCACCATCACCCGGCGAAGAAGGGCCTGGAACATCGGCCCCCATAGCGGCGACTGTTGGGGCCTCAATAGGCCTGACTATGGGTGAACTGGGGATGGGGTCTGGACTTTGTGCCTTCCCTCATAATGGGAACCATTGTGGGGGGATGTTTTTTATGTTTATGTTAAATTCTTTAATGTTGTGTCTTATCTTTATCTGTGTGCTGCACGGCAAGACAAATTTCACTACACCAATTGGTGCAAGTGACAATAAATGTCCTTTGTCCTTTGCCCTTTGCCCTTTGCCCTTTGTTATCCCACTGTCTCGTCCACTCCCTACACACTATGGGGGGGGATTTACAGAGGGGCCAATCAACCTACAAACCACACGCCTTTGGGATCTGTCAGGAAACCGGGGCTCCCGGAGGGAACCCACCAGGTCACAGGGAGAGCGTGTAAAACTCCACACAGACAGCACCCGAGGATGCGTCATTTAAAAGTAAAGTGGATAGGTATATGGACGGGAAGGGAATGGAGGGGTATGGTCTGAGTGCAGGTAGATGGGACTAGGGGAAAATAAATAGTCGGCACGGACTGGAAGGGCCGAGAGGGCCTGTTTCCGTGCTGTAATTGTTATATGGTTATATGGTTATATCTCAGTTGGCATGATGGAGTTGGGCCGAAGGGCCTGTTTCCATGCTGTACGGCTGCACTAATGCATTCATAGCAAAAGGATTTGAGTACGAGAGCAGGGAGGTTCTACTTCAGTTGTACAGGGTCTTGGTGAGACCACACCTGGAGTATTGCGTACAGTTCTGGTCTCCAAATCTAAGGAAGGACATTATTGCCATAGAGGGAGTGCAGAGAAGCATCCCAGACTGATTCCTGGGACGTCAGGACTGTCTTATGAAGAAAGACTGGTTTATACTCTCCAGAATTTAGGAGATTGAGAGGGGATCTTATAGAAACTTACAAAATTCTTAAGGGGTTGGACAGGCTAGATGCAGGAAGATTGTTCCCAATGTTGGGGAGGTCCAGGACAAGGGGTCACAGCTTAAGGATAAGGGGGAAAACCTTTAAGACCGAGATGGGAAAGACTTTTTTCACACAGAGAGTGGTGAGTCTCTGGAACTCTCTGCCACAGAGGGTAGTTGAGGCCAGTTCATTGGCTATATTTAAGAGGGAGTTAGATGTGGCCCTTGTGGCCAAAGGGATCAGAGGGTATGGAGAGAAGGCAGGTACGGGATACTGAGTTGGATGAATAGCCATGATCATATTGAATGGTGGTGCAGGCTCGAAGGGCCGAATGGCCTACTCCTGCACCTATTTTTCTATGTTTCAATGTTTCTAGGACAGGTTCATGGATGGGAAAGGTTTGGATGGGACATTGGCCAAACATGGGAGAAAACAGGCCCTTTAGGCCCAACTCACTAATGCCAACCAAGATGGGGCATCTCAGTCGGCATGATGGAGTTGGGCCGAAGGGCCTGTTTCCATGCCGTATGGCTGCACAAATGCATCATGAAGAACACCAAGTGACTTTCCAGATAACACACAGCCTGCGTGCTCACCACCTTAAGATTGCCCGAGGTGTTCAGAGAGGAATTTTCCAAAATATGTTTTCCCTTTATAGTCCCCCAGGGTCCGTCTTGTGTTATTCCAGGTGGTCTTTTATCTGCCCATCAATTTTTTTACGTTTGCATGTTAATCGTGTATTTATTTTAATTAACTTTATGGCTAAATCCAGAAGTGAAAGTGAGTCCATTTCTAAAACCAGCCGACACGAACAATATAAATAAGTCAAATCAGCCATGTCTGGGATTCGATAAGAAATGTACATAGTTTTCACCTCTGGGTAAATCACAAGTGCAGATTGTATTTTTCGGTCACTCGCTACACACCTTAATCGATTTCCATTTTGTCCAGTTCAGTTCAGTTCAGAGATACAGCCCGGAAACAGGCCCTTTGGCTCACCGAGTCATCGAAACATGGAAACATAGAAAATAGGTGCAGGAGGAGGCCATTTGGCCCTTTGAGCCAGCACCGCCATTCATTGTGATCATGGCTGATCGTCCCCAATTAGTACCCCGTTCCTGCCTCCCCCCCCCCCCCCCCCCAATCATAGAAACATAGAAAAATAGGTGCAGGAGTAGGCCATTCAGCCCTTCGAGCCTGCACCGCCATTCATTGTGATCATGGCTGATCATCCAACTCAGTATCCCGTACCTGCCTTCTCTCCATACCCTCTGACCCCCTTAGCCACAAGGGCCACATCTAACGCCCTCTTAAATATAGCAATCCATTGATTCCGTTAGCCCTAAGAACTAATTCTAACTCTCTCTTGAAAACATCCAGAGAATCGGCCTCCACTGCCTTCTGTGGCGGAGAATTCCACAGATTCACAACTCTCTGGGTGAAAAAGTTTTTCCTCATCTCAGTCCAAAATTGCCAACCTCTTATTCTTAATCTGTGACCCCCTGGTTCTGGACTCTCCCAACATCGGGAACATTTTTCCTGCATCTAGCCTGTCCAGTCCCTTAAGAATTTTATATGGAAACACCAGGATAAATAAGGATAACAGAGAACAAGTGTGAACACGTGATCGATGGCCGGCATGGACACGGTGGACTGAAGGGCCTGTTTGCACACTGTATATCTTAACTAAGACTAAGAGGGTGGAACTTGGCATCATGTCTTGCACAGACATACTGGGCTGAATGGACTGCTCCTGTGCTGTACTCTACTATGTTCGAAGAATGGGGAAACATAGAGTGGTAAACAGGCCCTTCGGCCCAACATGGCCACGCCGGCCACCCTGTCCCAGCTACACTAGTCCCACCTGCCTGCGTTTGCCCACCTTCCCTCTAAACCGGTCCTATCCATGTACCTGCCCAAATGTGTCTATGGATGATGTAGGTATGTTACAAAACTTACCTTGAGCAGCGCTGCAGTTCTGCTGCTCCCCGTGTGCGTGACTTTGGCGCCTTTCAGAGGGGGGCGGGCTTAAAGTGCCGTTTTTCCACAGACTGGGCAAATCGATCAATGTCGGGCGATTTCGTTGCGGAAGAAAAATCGCTCCGACATTTCATGAATTAAGGTATTTTTAAATTACTCTAAATTATTTATTAACTAGAGTAATTTAAAAATCACCTTCAAAAGCTGTGACCGCCGACAACCGGAAGGATTTTACGTAGGGGAGAAAAAAAGGTAAATATTTTATTTTTATATTAAAAGTTGGTTTTTCGGGAGGCTTTAATAATATTTTCATGTTGCGAAATGGGGTCCAAAAAAAATGTATGAACCGGCTATATTTTTTATACCGACTTCACCGCTAACCGCAACGTTCCAATCCACCGCATTCCACTAAAACCCACTCGCTAGTTGATTTAAATGGCCATTAATTTACAGGAATCAAACACTAAATTCCTTCCATTTGGCCCAGAAATTCATGAAAATGAGATTTAAAAATTATGTTATATTGTGGATTATTGTGTGAATGTTATTTGGACACTTAGGCAATTTAAAAAAAGTTTATCTTTATTTAAGAAATGGATAGATGTTTAGATCTACTCATTGAATTTTGTAATTAGCTACAATTAGATAACTAACTAATTATATGCTTTAATTTCAGGTCATCCAAGTAAGATTGTTTCATATTTGTTTCAGAATGCTTCAATCTATAATAACTGAAATTTTAATTGAGTTCTCTTAATTTTTAAGAAAGTTATGGGCTTTTGACTGTTCCAGATCACAGCTTTTGAGTTAAGTCAATTGAAAGGCAATGGGGAACAAGATGCTAATTTCCGAGTATGAAAATGGCCATAACCTTCTTAATACTGAAGATATGAAAGTGAATTAGGTGTCAAATTAAACTTCTTTTTATGCTTTATCTGATGGGATAAATTGCAGACTTGATTTTTTAAATCTCAAAATTTTGTAACATTGCTAGATGATGTGCTACTTTAAACTTGCTGTGAGGATAAATACATTTCAAGCGGCACAGTGGCGCAACGGTAGAGTTGCTGCCTTACACCCTTCAGAGACCCAGGTCCGTTGCTGACTACAGCTGCTGTCTGTATGGAGTTTGCACGTTCTCCCCCGATGACCGCGTGGGTTTTCTCCGGCTGCTCTGGCCTCCTCCCACATCCCACAGACGTACAGGTTTGTAGGTTGATTCCCTAAATTGTCCCTCTAGCGTGTAGGATAGTGCTGGTGTACGGGGGGGATCGCTGGTCGGCGCGGACTTGAGGCAGCGCAGCGTAGGTTCACGAGATTGTGAGGTTATCCACTTTGGCGGCAAAAACAAGGGGGCAGATTATTATCTCAATGGGGTTAGGTTAGGTAAGGGGGAGGTGCAGCGAGACCTGGGTGTCCTTGTACACCGGTCACTGAAAGTTGGCGTGCAGGTACAGCAGGCAGTGAAGAAAGCTAATGGAATGTTGGCCTTCATGACAAGAGGATTTGAGTACAGGAGTAAAGAGGTTCTTCTGCAGTTGTATAGGGCTCTGGTGAGACCACATCTGGAGTAACGTGTACAGTTTTGGTCTCCTAATTTGAGGAAGGACATCCTTGTGATTGAGGCAGTGCAGCGTAGCTTCACGAGATTGGTCTCTGGGATGGCGGGACTGTCATATGAGGAAAGATTGTAAAGACTAGACTTGTATTCACTGGAGTTTAGAAGGATGAGGGGGGATCTTATAGAAACATAGAAAATTATAAAAGGACTGGACACGCTAGATGCAGGAAAAATGTTCCCGATGTTGGGCGAGTCCAGAACCAGGGGCCACACAGTCTTAGAATAAAGGGGAGGTCATTTAAGACTGAGGTGTGAAAAAACTTTTTCACCCAGAGAGTTGTGAATTTGTGGAATTCCCTGCCACAGAGGGCAGTGGAGGCCAAGTCACTGGATGGATTTAAGAGAGAGTTAGATAGAGCTCTAGGGGCAAGTGGAGTCAAGGGATTTGGGGAGATGGCAGACATGGGCTATTGATAGGGGATGATCCTTATATTGTCTACGTTTCCGTGTTTCTATCCCACTTTCCCATCCACTCCAAGTAGCCAAGAACCAACAACACTCCCGACACACTAGGGCCAATTTACAGCCGCCTATTAACCTAACATTTGTGAATTACAATTACAAATTTACCAAGCCAATTAGCCTACAAATCTGTGCATCTTTGGAGTGCGGGAGGAAACCGGAGCACCCAGAGGTCCCAGGGAGAACGTGCAAACTCCGCACGGACAGTACCCAAGGTCTGGATCGAACACAGGTCTCTGGCGCCGTGAGGCATGCACATGACACAGTATATATCCCTCCATCTCTTGCATATCCATGTGCTTACCCTGAAACATAGAATCATAGAAACATAGAAAATAGGTGCAGGAGTAGGCCATTCGGCCCTTCGAGCCTGCACCGCCATTCAATGTGACCATGGCTGATCATCCAACTCAGTATCCCGTACCTGCCTTCTCTCCATACCCTCTGATCCCCTTAGCCACAAGGGCCACATCTAACTCCCTCTTAAATGTAGCCAATGAACTGGCCTCAACTACCTTCTGTGGCAGAGAATTCCACAGACTCACCACTCTCTGTGTGAAAAATGTTTTTCTCATCTCGGTGCTAAAAGACTTCCCCCTTATCCTTAAACTGTGACCCCTTGTTCTGGACTCCCCCAACATCGGGAACAATCTTCCTGCATCTAGCCTGTCCAACCCCTTATGAATTTTGTAGGTTTCTATAAGATCCCCCCTCAATCTTCTAAATTCTAGAAGCTAAACGGAATTTGACACCTGGCCATTTAGGATGGCTTACAGCTTGGTCTTGAGGATGAAGGAGTGTGGCTCAGAAGATGGCGTTTACTATTCGTGTGTTCATAAGTTCCAGGAGCAGAGGTAGGCCATTCGGCCCATCACGTCTACTCCGCCATTCAATCGTGGCTGATCTATCTCTCCCTCCTAACCCCATTCTCCTGCCTTCTCCCCACAACCCCTGACACCCGTACTAATCAAGAATCTGAAGCAGGGTCTCGACCCGAAACGTCGCCCATTCCTTCTTTCCAGAGTTGCTGCCTGTCATGCTGAGTTACTCCAGCATTTTGTGTCTGTCTCCAGCACCTGCAGTTCCTTCCCTAAATTTTCCCTCTAGATTTGACCTCCCAAAGTGCAGCGTAGAGTGGAGTGATCAATGTCCCGATGTTGGGGGAGTCCAGAACCAGGGGCCACAGTTTAAGAATAAGGGGTCAGCCATTTAGAACAGAGACGAGGAAACACTTTTCCTCACAGAGAGTGGTGAGTCTGTGGAATTCTCACAGAGAATGGTGAGTCTGTGGAATTCTCACAGAGAATGGTGAGTCTGTGGAATTCTCACAGAGTGGTGAGTCTGTGGAATTCTCACAGAGAATGGTGAGTCTGTGGAATTCTCACAGAGAGTGGTGAGTCTGTGGAATTCTCACCGAGTGTGGTGAGTCTGTGGAATTCTCTGCCTCAGGTGGAGGCAGGTTCTCTGGATACTTTCAGGAGAGAGCTAGATAGAGTTCTTAAAGATAGCGGAGTCAGGGGATATGGGGAGAAGGCAGGAACGGGGCACTGATTGGGGATGACCAGCCGTGATCACATTGAATGGCGGTGCTGGCTCGAAGGGCCGAATGGCCTACTCCTGCACCTATTGTCCACTGTCTATTATCCAGGGAAGAACAGTTCCCAAGACATCAGGCAAGACATCTCGGATCCTGGTGTGTGGATCGGACAGGTTTACAGGGACAAGGGCCAAATGCAGACAATTGGGACTAGTGTAGCTGGGACATGTTGGTCGGTGTGGGCAAGTTGGGCCGCAGGGCCTGTTTCCACACTGGATCACTCCGTGAGTCTATAAGACCTTCCATTCCCTTTAGTATCGTGACAGAGGGGTTCTTGAAGTCAGTGAAAAACCAAATTAGGAGCAGACGGCACGGTGGCGCAGTGGTAGAGTTGCTGCCTCACAGCGCCAGAGACCAGGGGTTCGATCCTGACCAAGGGTGCTGTCTGTACGGTCAATAGACAATAGACAATAGGTTAGGGTTAGGGCTAGCACAACTAGAGAGCAGTCCTGAGCTACTATCTACTTCATTGGAGACAATAGACAATAGACAATAGGTGCAGGAGTAGGCCATTCGGCCCTTCAAGCCAGCACCGCCATTCAATGTGATCATGGCTGATCATCCCCAATCACTACCCCGTTCCTGCCTTCTCTCCATACCCCCTGACCCCCTGAACCTGCCTCCACCTGAGGCCGAGAATTCCACAGACTCACCACACTTGGTGAGAATTCCACAGACACCACTCTCTGTGAGAATTCCACAGACTCACCATTCTCTGTGAGAATTCCACAGACTCACCACTCTCTGTGAGAAAAAGTGTTTCCTCGTCTCCGTTCTAAATAGCTTACCCCTTATTCTTAAACTGTGGCCCCCGGTTCTGGACTCCCCCAACATCGGGAACATGTTTCCTGCCTCTAGCGTGTCCAAGCCCTTAACAATCGTATATGTTTCAATGAGATTCCCCTCTCATCCTTCTAAACTCCAGAGTGTACAAGCCCAGCCACTCCATTCTCTCAGCATATGACAGTCCCACCATCCCGGGAATTAAACTTGTAAGTACGGAGTTTGTATGTTCTCCCCGTGAACTGCGTGGGATTTCTCCGGGCTCTCCGGTTTCCTCCCACACTACAAAGTCGTACTGGTGTGTAGGTTAGTTGGCTTGGTATTAGTGTAAACTGTATGTGCGTGGGCTAGCGTTAATGTGCGGGGTGATCTGCACGGACCCGTTGGGCCGAAGGGCCTGTTTCCTTGCTGTAGCCCTGAACGGAACTAGACTTAGATTGCCAAAAAGAACATCCAGTCTACGATGGAGGCGGAAGAGTTAGTAACCACCTGCCCCTCCTCCAACCTCATCCACTGCATCCGCTGCTCTAAGTGTCAGCTGCTCTACATCGGTGAGACCAAGCGCAGGCTCGGCGATCGCTTCGCCCAACGCCTCCCGCTCGGTCCGCACTAACCAACCCGATCTCCCGGCGACTCAGCGCTTCAACTCCCCCTTCCCATTCCCAATCCGACCTCTCTGTCCTGGGCCTCCTCCATGGCCAGAGTGAGGCCCACCATAAAATGGAGGAGCAGCACCTCATATTCCGCTTGGGTAGTTTACACCCCAGCGGTATGAACATTGACTGCTCCAATTTCAGGTAGTCCCTGCTTCCTCCCTCATTCCCCTCCCCTTCCCAGCTCTCCCACAAGCCCGCTGTCTCCGCCTCTTCCCTTCTTCTTCCCCCCCAGCCCCACAACAGTCTGAAGAAGGGTCTCGAACCGAAACGTGGCCTATTCCTTCTCCCCGTAGATGCTGCCTCACCCCAGCTGAGTTCCTCCAGCATTCCTATCTACTTTCCATTTTACCGGCATTCTTTCTTAAACGTATCCTTCAAATCTCTGTTCATAAATTAGATAATGGACATTTTCTAAATCAAATTACGTCTGGAATCTACAGTGAGTGGGAGTGGGCAATTAAGTATCTGCCACAAACCCAGAGGCACAGAGAACCAGGCTGCGTGCACCTCAGATGGAAATGAGAGATCAGTTAAGCGAACCTCTGGTTAATAATTTTAAAAGCTCGATGGGACTCGGAGAATGTAGCAAAAATTGAATTTATAAAAATCAATAATTAATCAGACCACTGATTAATTATTGATTAATAATAATCAATTAATATTATTGATTAATATCCTACCCTCGCTCAGCTTAAAATATAACCATATAACCATATAACAATTACAGCACGGAAACAGGCCCTCTCGGCCCTTCCGGTCCGTGCCGACCATTTATTTTCCCCTAGTCCCATCTACCTGCACTCAGACCATACCCCTCCATTCCCTTCCCGTCCATATACCTATCCACTTTACTTTTAAATGTTAAAATCGATCCTGCCTCCACCACTTCTGCTGGAAGATCATTCCACACAGCCACCACTCTCTGAGTAAAGACGTTCCCCCTCATGTTACCCCCAAACTTCTGTCCCTTAATTCTCCTTTCATGCCCTCTTGTTTGAATCTTCCCTACCCTCAATGGGAAAAGCTTATCCACGTCAACTCTGTCTATCCCTTTCATCATTTTAAAGACCTCAATCAAGTCCCCCCTTAACCTTCTGCGCTCCAAAGAATAAAGACCTAACTTGTTCAACCTTTCTCATAAGATCATAAATGATTAGGCCATTTGGACCATCAATAGACAATAGACAATAGGTGCAGGAGTAGGCCATTCGGCCCTTCATGCCAGCACCGCCATTCAATGTGATCATGGCTGATCATCCCCAATCAGTACTCCGTTCCTGCCTTCTCCCCATATCCTCTGACTCCGCTATCTTTAAGAGCCCTATCTAGCTCTCTCTTGAAAGCATCCAGAGAACCGGCCTCCACCGCCCTCTGACGTAGAGAATTCCACAGACTCGTCACTCTCTGTGAGAAAAAGTGTTTCCTCGTCTCCGTTCTAAATGGCTCACTCCTTATTCTTAAACTGTGACCCCTGGTTCTGGACTCCCCCAACATCGTGAACGTGTTCCCTGCCTCTAGCGTGTCCAAACCCTTAACAATCTTATATGTTTCAATGAGATATCCTCTCATCCTTCTAAACTCCAGAGTGTACAAGCCCAGCTGCTCCATTCTCCAAGTCTCCTCCGCCATTCAATCATGGCTGATCTATCTCTCCCTCCTAACCCCATTCTCCTGCCTTCTCCCCATAACCTCTGACACCCGCACTAATCGAGAATCTTTCCATCTCTGCCTTAAAGCAATCCACTGACTTGGCCTCCACAGCCTTCTGTGGCAAAGAATTCCACAGATTCTTATCAAGGGATATGGGGAGAAGGCAGGCACGGGTTATTGATTGGGGACGATCAGCCATGATCACAATGAATGGCGGTGCTGGCTCGAAGGGCCGAATGGCCGAATGGCCTCCTCCTGCACCTATTGTCTATGTTTCTATTTTTCCATGTTAGATTCACTCACCCTCTGACTTAAGAAATTTCCTCCTCATCTCCCTCCTAACAGAACGTCCTTTAATTCTGAGGCTGTCACCTCTAGTCCTAGACTCTCCAACTGGTGGAAACATCCTCTCCACATCCACTCTAAACCAAGCCTTTGTAAGTTTCAATGAGGTCCCCCCCTCATTCTTCTAAACTCCAGCGAGTACAGGCCCAGAGCCGTCAAACGTTCCTCACATGTCAACCCACTCATTCCTGGGATCGTTCTTGTAAACCTCCTCTGGACCCTCTCCAGAGCCAGCACATCCTTCCTCAGATATGGGGCCCAAAATCGCTCACGATATTCCAAATCCAGCCTTCTAGAGCCCCGGCATTACATCCCTGTTTTTGTTTACAAGCCCTCTTGTAATAAATGTGATTGGGGCCTACCCCTCCCCATCGCATACCTCCTCTACCACCAAACTATGACCCACTAATATAAGAAATCAAAGGCCCAGGAACCAAAGAGATCACACAAAATGGTGGACACTGCCCGGACCATCGCGGGTTGTCCTGTATATCGGTGAGACCAAGCGCAGACTGGGCGATGGTTTCGCTGAACACCTAAGCTCAGTCCGTCTTGGCCGACGCGATCTCCCTGTTGCGATATATTTCAACTCCCCTCCCGATTCCCACACTGACATTTCTGTCCTGGGCCCCCTCCATTGTCAGAGTGAGGACCAGCGATAATTGGAGGAGTGGCACCTCATATTTCGCTTGGTCGGCTTACACCCCAGCGGTATGAACATTGACTTCTCTAACTTCAAGTAACCCTTGCTTTCCCTCTCTCTCCACACCTCCCCCACCCTAGTCTTTTTCTCACAGAGAGTTGTGAGTCTGTGGAATTCTCTGCCTAAGAGGGCGGTGGAGGCCGGTTCTCTGGATGCTTTCAAGAGAGAGCTAGATAGGGCTCTTAAAAATAGCGGAGTCAGGGGATATGGGGAGAAGGCAGGAACGGGGTACTGATTGGGGATGATCAGCCATGATCACATTGAATGGCGGTGCAGGCTCGAAGGGCCGAATGGCCTACTCCTGCACCTGTTGTCTATGTTTCTATGTGTAAGAAGGAACTGCAGATGCTGGTTTAAACCAAAGATAGACACAAAAAGCTGGAGTAACTCAGCGGGACAGGCAGCATCTCTGGAGAGAGGGAATGGGTCAAGTTTTGGGTCGAGTCCTGCACATATTGTCTATTGTCTATTGTCTAGTCATCCTGCTAGTTCCACTGTTCGCATCCATACGTCACCTCTTCCACAGCCAACAATGGACCATTGTGGACTCCTTGCTCATCAGTGCCAGCTCTGATTGGTTCTGTACCTTTTCATATCTCTGTGTCTCCCTCTCCCCTGACTCTCAGTCTGAAGAAGGGTCTCAACCCGAAACGTCACCTAGTCCTTTTTCTCCAGAGATGCTGCCTGACCCGCTGAGTTACTCCAGCACTTTGTGTCTATCTATGGGATCTAATCACCTCACCACCATCAAAGGCATCTGCAGGAGTCTCTGCCTCAAAAAGGCAGCCAGCATCGTTCATCAGAGACCCACACCACCCATAGCCACGCTCTCATTTCACCCCTTGCCATCGGGAAGAAGGTACAGGAGCCTGAAAACTGTAACGTCCAGGTTCAGGAACAGCTTCTTCCCCACAGCCACCAGGCTGTTAAACGCCGCAAACACCAACTGAACTGAGAGCTACAAACTGTCTTGGTTCAGTTTAGTTTAACGTCACGTCCACCGAGGTACGGTGGGTGAAAAGCTTCTGTTGCGTGCCAACCAGTCAGCGGAAAGACGATACATGATTACAATCGAGCCGTCCACAGTGTACGGATACAGGATAATGGGACTAAGGTGCATGATTACTTCCAGTAAAGTCCGATCAAAAGAAAGTCCGAGGGTGTGAGGTTTACAAGGTTAATTCCCGGGATGGCGGGACTGTCATATGCTGAGAGAATGGAGCAGCTGGGCTTGTACCCACTCTGGAGTTTAGAAGGATGAGAGGGGATCTCATTGAAACATATAAGATTGTTAAGGGCTTGGACACACTAGAGGCAGGAAACATGTTCCCGATGTTGGGGGAGACCAGAACCAGGGGCCACACAGTTTAAGAATAAGGGGTAAGCCATATAGGACAGAGACGAGGAAACACGTTTTCTCACAGAGGGTGGTGAGTCTGTGGAATTCTCTGCCTCAGAGGGTGGTGGAGGCCGGTTCTCTGGATGCTTTCAAGAGATGGGGCTCTTAAAGATAGTGGAGTCAGGGGATATGGGGAGAAGGCAGGAACGGGGTACTGATTGGGGATGATCAGCCGTGATCACATTGAATGGCACTGCTGGCTCAAAGGGCCGAATGGCCTACTCCTGCACCTATTGTCTATGTTTCTATGTGTAGGAAGGAACTGCAGATGCTGGTTTAAACCAAAGATAGACACAAAAAGCTGGAGTAACTCAGCGGGACGGGCAGCATCTCTGGAGAGAGGGAATGGGTCAAGTTTAGGGTCGAGTCCGAAATAGGGTCTCGACCCATTCCTTCTCTTCAGACGACTAGTTTGTCGCCACACGTTTGCCGGTGGTCGCCGGGAGTCGTCTCCTCAATCACGCAAAAAGTCATAGCGTGTTTCTGGTTGCCGTTAAATTTTCAACATGTTGAAAATATTTTCGGCAACGGTAGGTTTGACGCCAACGAGCGTAGCTTGACTTCTTCTGACGTAGGTGCTGTCGTAGGTTGCCACCGGTTTTTCGGCGACCTGCTACGGCCATGACAGTCGCCGGCAGTTGCCTAAAAAAATGGCCAAGTGGGACAGGCCCATTACTCTTGAAATGGCCCACTGCAGTGCCGTGAACTCTGTACTCTGTCTCTTCCTCTTTGCTCTATGTTGCGTACAGTGGTCTCCTAATCTGAGGAAAGACATTCTTGCCATAGAGGGAGCGCAGAGAAGGTTCACCAGACTGATTCCTGGGATGGCAGGACCATCCAAGAGCAAGATGGCAAGAGCAATCCAACCAAGACCTCAACGGTGGAACAGGCGGAGGACGATGGCTGACCTTAGTGGAGCGTCACAACGGCTGGGAAGGCGGATGGATGAAGGCTGCAGCAGAAAAGGGTCTCCGGTCGTCTTGGACTCCATGCCACTGGATCCTGACCCAGATCTGTCAAGGACCCCACGTGGGGTGGCCGTCTGTGCGCCAGTCTCCCCACGTTAAACAAAGTCACGCACAACCCTGGAGACAAGCATGGTCACGCAGGGCGGCCTAAAGGGTGGTCTTATAGACTCATAACGCGACACAGCGTGGAAACAGGCCCTTCGGCCCAACTTGCCCACACCGACCCACATTCCCCATCGACAGCAGTCCCGGCTACTGTGTTTGGCCCACCTCCCTCCAAACCTGCCCTGTCCATGTACCTGGCTTCCAAGTGGGAAAGGAGTCGGAAAGAACTGCAGATACGGGACCATCCTACCCCAACCAGTCCTGAACTATCATCTACCTCATTGGAGACCCTCGGACAATCCTTGCGAGACCCAAGATGCTGGAGAAACTCAGCGGGTGAGGCAGCATCTACGGAGAGAAGGAATGAATAGGCGACGTTTCGGGTCGAGACCCTTCTTCAGACTGATGTTTGGTTGGGGGGGGGGGGGGGGGCGGAAAAATGAAAGGAAGAGGTGGAGACAGTTGGCTTTGTGGGAGAGCCGGGAAGGGGGTGGGGAAGGAGGGAGAAAGCGAGGGCAATCTACAATTAGAGAAGTCAATGTTCATACATATAACGGCCTGCTTCCTTTATCATCGATACTTTTTTGCATATCTTTCATTCATTGTTCTTTATCTCTCCACATCACCGTCTATATCGCTCGTTTCCCTGATCCCTGACCAGTCTGAAGAAGGGTCTCGACCCGAAACGTCGCCTATCTCCTTCGCTCCTTAGATGCTGCTGCACCCGCTGAGTTTCTCCAGCTTTTTAGAAACATAGAAACATAGAAAATAGGTGCAGGAGTAGGCCATTCGGCCCTTCGAGCCTGCACCGCCATTCAATGTGATCATGGCTGATCATCCATAGATAGAAAATAGGTGCAGGAGTAGGCCATTCGGCCCTTCGAGCCTGCACCGCCATTCAATGTGATCATGGCTGATCATCCAACTCAGTATCCCGTACCTGCCTTCTCTCCGTACCCCCTGATCCCTTTAGCCACAAGTGCCACATCTAACGCCCTCTTAAATATAGCCAATGAACTGGCCTCAACTACCTTCTGTGGCAGAGAATTCCAGAGACTCACCACTCTCTGTGTAAAGAATGTTTTCCGCATCTCGGTCCTAAAGGAATTCCCCTTTATCCTTAGACTGTGGCCCCTTGTTCTGGACTCCCCCAACATCGGGAACAATCTTCCAGCATCTAGCTTGTCCAACCCCTTAAGAATTTTGTAAGTTTCTATAAGATCCCCCCTCAATCTTCTAAATTCCAGCGAGTACAAGCCGAGTCTATCCAGTCTTTCCTCATATGGAAGTCCTGTTACATTTTTGTGTAACCCTTCATACCGCTGGGGTTTACACTACCATGACCTCACAATGAATGACGGCGCTGCCTCGAAGGGCCGAATGGCCTCCTCCTGCACCTATTTTCCATGTTTTGTGGTGGAAATATGAGGTGCAGTTCCTCCAATTCGCGCTGGGCCTCACCCTGGCCATGGGGGAGGCCCCAGGACAGAGAGGTCAGATTGGGAATGGGAGAGGGAGATGAAGTGCTGAGCAAGCAGGGAGACCAGGTTGGTTAGTGCAGACCGAGCAGAGGTGTTCGGGCGAAGCGATCTGCCCTCGATCTGACTTCACCTTGCACTAAACGTTATCCCCTTAGCTTGTATCTGCACCACTGCAAATGGCTCGATTGTAATCATGTATTGTCTTTCCGCTGACTGGTTGTAGGTATGTTACAAAACTTACCTTGAGCAGCGCTGCAGTTCTGCCGCTCCCCGTGTGCGCGACTTTGGCGCCTTTCAGAGGGGGGCGGGCTTAAAGTGCCGGTTTTCCACAGGCATGGATAATCGATGAATGTCGGGCGATTTCGTTGCGGAAGAAAAATCGCTCCGACATTTCATGAATGAAGCTATTTTTAAATTACTCTAAATTATTTGTTAACTAGAGTAATTTAAAAATCGCCTTCAAAAGCCGTGAGCGCCGACAACCGGAAGGATTTTGCGTAGGGGAGAAAAAAAGGTAAATAGTTTATTTTTATATTAAAAGTTGTTTTTTCGGGAGGCTTTAATAACATTTTCATGTTGCGAAATGGGGTCCAAAAAAATCTATGAACAAACAGTATTTTTCCTCCCGACTTCACAGCAAACCGCAACGTTCCAATCCACCGCATTCCACTAAAACCCACTCGCTAGTTGATTTAAATGGCCATTAATTTACAGGAATCAAACACTAAATTCCTTCCATTTGGCCCAGAAATTCATGAAAATGAGACTTAAAAATTATGTTATATTGTGGATTATTGTGTGAATGTTATTTGGACACTTAGGCAATTTAAAAAAAGTTTATCTTTTCTTAAGAAATGGATAGATGTTTAGATCTACTCATTGAATTTTGTAATTAGCTACAATTAGATAACTAACTAATTATATGCTTTAATTTCAGGTCATCCAAGTAAGATTGTTTCATATTTGTTTCAGAATACTTCAATCTATAATAACTGAAAATTTCATTGAGTTCTCTTAATTTTTAAGAAAGTTATGGGCTTTTAACGGTTCTAGATCACAGCTTTGGAGTTAAGTCAATTGAAAGGCAATGGGGAGCAAGATGCTAATTTCCGAGTATGAAAATGGTCATAACTTTCTTAATACTGAAGATACGAAAGTGAATTAGGTGTCAAATTAAACTTCTTTTTATGCTTTATCTGATGGGATAAATTGCAGACTTGATTTTTAAAAACTCAAAATTTTGTAACATTGCTACTGGTTGGCTGGCCCGCGACAAAATCTCGGTACACGTGACAACAAGCGAGGCTATAAAACCGTATCCACGTACCCGTCTAATTGCTTCTTAAACATTGCGATGTCTTATCATCGCCTGATCTATGAAGTTATTCCATTCCCTGAAGGGGAGGTGACTTTGGTGCAGGGGAACGCTCTATGAAGAATAAAGCTACAAGTTTATATTAGAGCCCTGAAGGGGATGAGAGAAGATATTCATCTAACAAGAAAAGCCTACATTATTCAGCCCCGAATGACTGCATTCCTCGGATGACATTAGCACAGCCTCATCACGTTCCAGACCCCTTCTGTTGGCCCATTAATCCTGTTCTTCATCATTCATTCATTCATTCATTCATCCCTATCTTATAACCATGTAACACTTACAGCACGGAAACAGGCCCTCTCGGCCCTTCCAGTCCGTGCCGACCATTTATTTTCCCCTAGTCCCATCTACCTGCACTCACACCATACCCCTCCATTCCCTTCCCGTCCATATACCTATCCACTTTACTTTTAAATGTTAAAATCGATCCTGCCTCCACCACTTCTGCTGGAAGATCATTCCACACAGCCACCACTCTCTGAGTAAAGAAGTTCCCCCTCATGTTACCCCTAAACTTCTGTCCTTTAATTCTCATGTCATGCTCTCTTGTTTGAATCTTCCCTACCCTCAATGGGAAAAGCTTATCCACGTCAACTCTGTCTATCCCTTTCATAATTTTAAAGACCTCAATCAAGTCCCCCCTTAACCTTCTGCGCTCCAAAGAATAAAGACCCAACTTGTTCAACCTTTCTCTGTATGGGGAGAAGGCAGGAACGGGGTACTGATTGGGGATGATCAGCCATGATCACATTGAATGGCGGTGCAGGCTCGAAGGGCCGAATGGCCTACTCCTGCACCTATTGTCTATTGTCTATAAGATACTAAGAGAGAGAGAGGTGAGAATGGGGAACTTACTTGCATTGGGGAATGTTAAGGTCATAAGATCATAAGGAACAGAAGAATTAGACCATTCGGCCCATAAAGTCTACTCCGCCATCCAATCATGGCTGATCTATCTCTCCCCCCCTCTTCTTTGTGGATTGTCACCTTGTCGTGGTGGAGAAGCTCGTGTGGACCTGAGATCCTGAGAGCGATGCCGTCTGGAGCTGTCTATGCTCCTGGTAGGGCCACCCATGGCGGTAAGGTCGAGGGGGAGGTCTCTGACTGAGAGCGATCCAACCAAGACCTCAACGGTGGAACAGGCGGAGGACGGTGGCTGACCTTAGTGGAGCGTCACAACGGCTGGGAAGGCGGGTGAAGGCTGCGGCAGAAAAGGGTCTCCGGTCGTCTTGGACTCCATGCCACTGGATCTGTCGAGGACCCCACGTGGGGGTGGCCGTCTGTGCGCCAGTCTCCCCACGTTAAACAAAGCCACGCACGGGCGCCCTCCGTGAGCACCGCGATCTCTCCCCCCGAACCCCATTCTCCTGCCTTCGCCCCATGACCCCTGACACCCGCACTGATCAAGAAGATACACGCTCCCCTTGCGTTCAAGAGGAAAGCGAGCAAGAGATTCATTGATATCATCTTTTTTAATATCGCATCGCATCTCAAGCCACTTCATACGAGAGTTATCAAAGGCAGATTGGCAGCCAGGCATGTGAGCGGGCGTTGGGAAGGTGCCCAATGTTCTCATCAAAGGAGATGGTTCCGATCAACATCTGAGTCCCAGTGGTTTACCCCTTATAGATTTTTTTATGCAATACAGGCACTGAGACATCTGCAACTACAACAGGGCAGCTCATTCCTCACGGACGGAAGGATGGTACTAATCTGTTAGGCACGGAATCGTTTCCTGGTGTATTCCAGCTACAGACTCTATGCACTATTATTGGTGATGTGTGTTTTTATGTGTGTGAGAGAGAGAGAGAGAGAGAGAGAGAGAGGGAGAGAGAGAGAGAGGGAGAGTGAGAGAGGGAGAGAAGGAGAGAGAGAGAGAGGGAGAGGGAGAGAGGGAGAGAGGGAGAGAGAGAGAGAGAGTGAGAGGGAGAGAGGGAGAGAGTGAGAGGGAGAGAGGGAGAGGGAGAGAGGGAGAGAGGGAGAGTGAGAGAGGGAGAGAAGGAGAGAGAGAGAGAGAGTGAGAGGGAGAGAGGGAGAGTGAGAGGGAGAGAGGGAGAGAGAGAGAGAGAGAGAGTCAGAGAGGGAGAGAGAGAGAGGGAGAGTGAGAGAGGGAGAGAGGGAGAGGGAGAGAGTCAGAGAGGGAGAGAGAGAGAGGGAGAGTGAGAGGGAGAGAGGGAGAGTGAGAGGGAGAGAGACAGAGAGAGAGAGAGAGAGTGAGAGGGAGAGAGAGAAAGTGGAAAGAGAGAGAGAGAGAGAGAGAGCAAGGGAGAGAGAGAGAGAGGGAGAGTGAGAGAGGGAGAGAAGGAGAGAGAGAGAGAGAGTGAGAGGGAGAGAGGGAGAGAGAGAGGGAGAGAGGGAGAGAGAGAGAGAGAGAGAGTCAGAGAGACAGAGAGAGAGAGAGAGAGTGAGAGGGAGAGAGAGAAAGTGGAAAGAGAGAGAGAGAGAGAGAGAGAGAGAGCAAGGGAGAGAGAGAGTGAGGGAGAGAGAGAGAGCGAGAGAGGGAGAGGGAGAGAGAGAGAGAGGGGGATAGAGGGAGAGAGACATAGAGAGGGATAGGGGAGAGAGACAGAGAGAAGAGGGAGAGAGAGACGGACAGACAGACAGAGAGAGAGAGAGACAGACAGACAGACAGAGGGAGAGGAGTGAGTGAGAGAGAGAGGGAGAGATCATGTTCATAAGTTCTAGCAACAGAATTAGGCCATTCGGCCCATCAAGTCTACACCATTCAATCATGGCTGATCTATCTCTCCCTCCTAACCCCATTCTCCTGCCTTCTCCCCGTAACCCCTGATATCTGTAATAATAACAAATCTATCTATCTCTGCCTTAAAAATATCAATTGACGGCCTCCACAGCCTTCTGTGGCAAAGAATTCACCAGCCTCTGACTAAAGAAATTCCTCCTCATCTCCTTTCTAAAGGAACACCATTTAATTCCGAGTCTATGGCATCTGGTCCTAGACTATCCACATCTACTCAATCCAGGCCTGTATATATATATACACACACACTCACACACACACATTCACACACACACACTCACACTCACACGCACATGTATATGTACACACACACTCACACACACGCATAAGTATATATATATATACGCACACACACATGTGTATGTACACACGCACTCACACAAACATGTATATACACACACACACTTGCACACACATGTATATATACACACATACATGTATATACACTCACTCACACACACACACTCACACACATACATATATATACGCACACACTCACACAAACATGTATATACACACACACACTCGCACACACATGTATATATGCACACACACATGTATATATATACACACACACATGTATATATATACACATACACACACACACACACATGTATATACATATATACACACACACACACATGTATATATATATATATACACACACACACACACACACATGTATATATACACACACACACGTATATATACACACACGCACATGTATATATATACACACTCACACGTATATATACACACACACATGTATATAGACACACACACATGTATATATATACACACACACTCACACATGTATATCCACACACACACACACTCACACACATACATATATATACACACACACACTCACACATGTATATCCACACACACACACACTCACACACATACATATATATACACACACTCACACATGTATATACACACACACATAGATGTATATATATATATATACTTTTTCTTTCTTAGCTATTATATGATTTACAGTGCACTATGTTTACATATGGCTGATCATCCAGAATCAGTACCCCGTTCCTGCCTTCTCCCCATATCCCTCCATTCCGTTAGCCCTAAGAGCTCTATCTAACTCTCTCTTGAAAACATCCAGTGAATCGGCCTCCACCGCCTTCTGTGGCGGAGAACTCCACAGATTCACAACTCTCTGGGTGAAAACGTTCTTCCTCATCTCCGTCCCAAATGGCCGACCCCTTATTCTTAAACTGTGTGTAACCCCACCCCCGGTTCTGGACTCCCCCAACATGGGGAACATTTTTCTTGCGTCAAACTTGTCTAATCCCTGAAGAATTTTATATGTTTCTATAAGATTCCCTCTATTCCATCCAAATGTGAATCCCGCCCAAACTGGAGTATTGTGTGCAGGTTTGGTCCCCTAATTTGAGGAAGGACATTCTTGCTATTGAGGGAGTGCAGTGTAGGTTCACCAGGTTAATTCCCGGGATGGCGGGACTGTCATATGCTGAGAGAATGGAGAGACTGGGCTTGTACACTCTGGGGTTTAGAAGGATGAGAGGGGATCTCATTGAAACATATAAGATTGTTAAGGGTTTGGACACGCTAGAGGCAGGAAACATGTTCCCGATGTTGGGGGGGTCCAGAACCAGGGGCCACAGTTTGAGATCACACCCGACGTAGTGCAGCCCATGGAGTGCAGCAGCAGCAGCAGCAGCAGCAGCGCCTCGCCCGTGGCCCCGTCGGTCGGTCGGTCGGCAGCCCGGCCAGCTGCCCGACCTTCGGACCTTCGCTTACCACCGACACCACCGCCACCCCTCCTTCTCACGGCCGATCATCGGTTCATGAGTTGGACGGGGCGCCGGACTTTGCGCGCGGCCCCCGGGGCCAAAACCCCTCAGCTGGCCCGCCGGCTGGGCTTTGTGTGCAGTCCAGCACCCGGGGCCAACTCATTATTCACCCAGACACGGCCCAGTCACTCAACGAATTGCCGTCGGGAATTTGTCCCGTATTTTGACCTTTGGTCCCTTATTTGGGAGCGAGAAAGTTGGCAAGCCTAAATATGAAACATAGACAGTAGGTGCAGGAGTAGGCCATTCGGCCCTTCGAGCCTGCACCGCCATTCAATATGATCATGGCTGATCATCCAACTCAGTATCCCGTACCTGCCTTCTCTCCATACCCTCTGATCCCCTTAGCCACAAAGGCCACATCTAACTCCCTCTTAAATATAGCCAATGAACTGGCCTCAACTACCCTGTGTGGCAGAGAGTTCCAGAGACCCACCACTCTCAGTGTGAAAAAAGTATTTCTCATCTCGGTCTTAAAGGATTTCCCCCTTATCCTTAAACTGTGACCCCTTGTCCTGGACCTCCCCAACATCGGGAACAATCTTCCTGCATCTAGCCTGTCCAACCCCTTAAGAATTTTGTAAGTTTCTATAAGATCCCCTCTCAATCTCCTAAATTCTAGGGAGTATAAACCGAGTCTATCCAGTCTTTCTTCATAAGACAGTCCTGACATCCCAGGAATCAATCTGGTGAACCTTCTCTGCACTCCCTCTATGGCAATAATGTTCGTCCTCAGATTTGGAGACCAGAACTGTACGCAATACTCCAGGTGTGGTCTCACCAAGACCCTGTACAACTGCAGTAGAACCTCCCTGCTCCTATACTCAAATCCTTTTGCTATGAAAGCTAACATGCCATTTAATGGCCAACCATGATCACATTGAATGGCGGTGCTGGCTCGAAGGGCCGAATGGCCTATTCCTGCACCTATTGTCTATGTTTCTATGTTTCTATGAACCGAGTCTATGAACACAGCCACGATTGTGAGGGCAGCCCAGACCCCACCAGAATGGGGTTAAGAGGGAGAGAGATAGATCAGCCCTGATTTAATGGCGGAACACTCTGGGGTTTAGAAGGATGAGAGGGGATCTCATTGAAACATATAAGATTGTTAAGGGTTTGGACGCGCTAGAGGCAGGAAACATGTTCCCGATGTTGGGGGAGTCCAGAACCAGGGGCCACACAGTTTAAGAATAAGGGGTAAGCCATTTAGAACGGAGACGAGGAAACACTTTTTCTCACAGAGAGTGGTGAGTCTGTGGAATTCTCTGCCTCAGAGGGCGGTGGAGGCCGGTTCTATGGATACTTTCAAGCGAAAGCTAGATAGGGCTCTTAAAGATAACTGAGTCAGGGGATATGGGGAGAAGGCAGGAACGGGGTACTGATTGGGGATGATCAGCCATGATCTCATTGAATGGCAGTGCTGGCTCGAAGGGCCGAATGGCCTACTCCTGCACCTATTGTCTATTGTCTATTGTCGTCAATGGGCTGAATGGCCTAATTCTGTCCCTATCACTATGCCTCTGCCCCTATTTAGGTCTTTATTCTTTGGAGCGCAGAAGGTTAAGGGGGGACTTGATTGAGGTCTTTAAAATGATGAAAGGGATAGACAGAGTTGACGTGGATAAGCTTTTCCCATTGAGGGTAGGGAAGATTCAAACAAGAGGCATGATGTGAGAATTAAGGGACAGAAGTTTAGGGGTAACATGAGGGGGAACTTCTTTACTCAGAGAGTGGTGGCTGTGTGGAATGATCTTCCAGCAGAAGTGGTGGAGGCAGGATCGATTTTAACATTTAAAAGTAAAGTGGATAGGTATATGGACGGGAAGGGAATGGAGGGGTATGGTCTGAGTGCAGGTAGATGGGACTAGGGGAATATAAATGGTCAGCACGGACTGGAAGGGCCGAGAAGGCCTGTTTCCGTGCTGTAATTGTTATATGGTTATATGTTATATTATATGGTTAAAGGCTGGAGGAACTGAGCGGGTGCAGCAGCATCTAAGGAGCGAAGGAGATAGGCGACGTTTCGGGTCGAGATCCTTCCTCAGACTCCCAAAATGTTCCCAAAGTTGGGCGAGTCCAGAACCAGGGGCCACACAGTCTTAGAATAAAGGGGAGGTCATTTAAGACTGAGGTGAGAAAAACACGTTTTCACCCAGAGAAAATAAATGGTCGGCATGGACTGGAAGGGCCGAGAAGGCCTGTTTCCGTGCTGTAAATGTTATATGGTTATATGGTTATCACGAGTGTGAGTGAGTGAGTGGGTGTGAGCGGGTGTGAACTCACCATCCGCCCGGCCTCGTTGTTGTGCAAGTCGACCAGCGTGCGGATGTCGCTCTTGCCCCTCTTCCTCCTGGCGTCCATGAACTGCTTGGACTTCTCGTAGCCGAACTCCACGTCGTCGCCGCAGCCGCCCCACTCCCAGGCCGTGCCCTCGGCCCCGCTGCCGGCCGTGGGCACGGGCGGGCTGCGGCTGCGCGCCCGGTCACACCCGCACTGCAGCAGCTCGCCCATGCTGCACGCCTGGGTGACCGCGTGGGTCACACCCGCTGACGTGATGGCGTACACGAACGCCGTCTCGCGGATATCTGCAATGGACACAAACGTGCTGGAGTTACTCGGCGGCTCGGGCAGCAACTCTGGAGAACGCAGATTGGGACGGAGTCCTGGAGTTAAGGGCCTGTCCCACTTGGGTGACCTAATCCACAAGTTTAGAAGAACCTAGACAAGCTGAAAAAAATATCAAGGTCGCGTTGACTCGCCGAAGTAAAAGACCTCCTACGCCTATGTCTACGACCTCCTACGCCTATGTCTACGACCTCCTACGACCCCCCTCGACCTCAGTCTTCTACACCTAAGACCAACTACGACCAGCTACGAGTGGAAAATTATCTCATGATAAAATTATGTCATGTTTGCATTTTTTTCTCGGGCCATTTACCGACCTACGACTACCTATGACTACCTATGACTACCATCACAACCTACCTACGACCTACCTATGACTTACCTACGACTACCTATGACCTACCTACAACTACCTACGACCTACCTACGATTACCTATGACTACCTACGACCTACCTATGACCTACCTACATGACCTACCTATGACTACCAACGACTACCTATGACTACCAACAACTACCTACGACTACCATCACGACCTACCTATGACCTACCTACGACTTACCTACGACCTACGTACGACCTACCTATGACTACCTACGTCTACCTATGACCTACCTACGACCTACCTACGACTACCTACGACTACCTACGACTACCATCATGACCTACCTACGACCTACCTATGACTACCTACGACTACCTACGACTACCTATGACTACCATCACGACCTACCTACGACTACCTACGACTACCATCACGACCTACCTACGACCTACCTACGACTTACCTATGACCTACCTACGACTGCCTACGACTACCATCACGACCTACCTACGACCTACCTACGACCGACCTATGACTGCCTACGACTACCTACGACTACTTACGGCTACTATCACGACTATGATTACCTATGACCTACCTACGACCTACCTACGATTACCTACGACCTGCCTACGACCTAGCTACAACTACCTACGACTACCATCACGCCTACGTACGACCTACCAACGACCTACCTACGACTACCATCACGACTACCTACAACTACCTACGACCTACCTACAACCTACCTACGACCTACCTACGACCTACCTACGCCTACGACTGCCATCACGACCTACCTACAACCTACCTACGACTGCCTACGACCTACCTACCACCTACATACGACCTACATACGACCTACCTACAACCTACCTACGACCTACCTACAACCTACCTACGCCTACGACTGCCATCACGACCTACCTACAACCTACCTACGACTGCCTACGACCTACCTACCACCTACATACGACCTACATACGACCTACCTACAACCTACCTACCACCTACCTACAACCTACCTACAACCTACCTACAACCTACCTACAACCTACCTACCACCTACCTACAACCTACCTAGGAGTAAAAAGTATTGATTTTTATTTTGTTTTAAGAAAATGAATAGAATGAAAGAGAGTGAAATAGGTGAAATGAGTTGTGATGGTGAAAGAGCGTGAGCAAAGGGGAGGAGAAACCCCTTGGTCAAAGAATTAGAGCAAGGGGGCTAAAAGATAGACCCTAAAAAAGAAAAGGAAAAAGAGAAAAAAAAAGGCCAGTTACTACGTTATATACATCACGCAAAAGGAATCCACCGACTCGATAGTTTTTCACCCCCCTCCCGCCCCTACCAAGGCCCGAGGTGCTCCTGCACCCTATCTCTGTAGCAATTGTATAAATGCAGGCCACGTCTGATAGAAGCGTTCTGATTTTCCTGCCAGGCGGAGTCTCATATCTTCCAGATGTAGTGTTTCAAACATAGTTGAAATCCACATATTTAAGGTTGGGTTAGACAAAAAGCTGGAGAAACTCAGCGGGTGCAGCAGCGTCTAAGGAGCGAAGGAGATAGGCGACGTTTCGGGTCGAGACCCTTCTTCGTTTAATGTTGGTAGAGGAGCATTTTTCCAGAGTTTTACGATTCCATTTTTTTCCATGCCAACTTTTTTTTCTACTGGTGGACCTTTTCTAAATCAGGCTGGAAAAAAATAACGCCGCGACCTACTTGAGGCCACGAGTACGCGGAGACCACCCACGAGCGCGAGGAAGAGTTACGAAGACCTCCTACCACCCAGTGGAGACCCTGCTGCGAGTACGGGTCAAGGGCAAGAGGTCGCCAATTAGGTCGTGAGAGTGGGACGGGGGCTTCACTCAGCGGGTCAGGCAGCATCCCTGGAGAACATGGACAGGAGTAACATCCTCCTAAATCTTCTCCGTGCTCTTTCCAACTTGACAACATCTTTCCTGGAAAACGGTGCCCAGAACTGAACCCAAAGTCTAAATGCGGTCTCACCAGCATCTTAATGTAACAACCATATAACAATTACAGCACGGAAACAGGCCCTCTCTGCCCTTCCAGTCCGTGCCGACCATTTATTTCCCCCTAGTCCCATCTACCTGCACTCAGACCATACCCCTCCATTCCCTTCCCGTCCATATACCTATCCACTTTACTTTTAAATGTTAAAATTGATCCTGCCTCCACCACTTCTGCTGGAAGATCATTCCACACAGCCACCACTCTCTGAGTAAAGAAGTTTCCCCTCATGTTACCCCTAAACTTCTGTCCCTTAATTCTCATGTCATGCCCTCTTGTTTGAATCTTCCCTACCCTCAATGGGAAAAGCTTATCCCCGTCAACTCTGTCTATCCCTTTCATCATTTTAAAGACCTCAATCAAGTCCCCCCCTTAACCTTCTGCGCTCCAAAGAATAAAGACCTAACTTGTTCAACCTTTCTCTGTAACTTAGTTGCTGGAACCCAGGCAACATTCTAGTAAATGTGGTCGCACAAAAGTCTTACACTTAGGTACAAAGTGCTGGAGTAACTCAGCGGGTCAGGCAGCATCTCCGGAGATAAAAGATCGGTGAGGTTTTGGGTTGGAACCCTTCCTCAGTCTGGAAGTAGAGAGGGGGGCGAGATGGAGAGAGGCCATGAAAAGGCCATAAACACATCCAGGCCGGCACATGATGACCAACCACTAGCTCCCGCAGCAACAGACAAGATCACCAAATAGTTTCGATCACCAAAACTAAAGATAATTCGAAGGACTCCAATGAGGTAGATGGTAGCTCTGATCTGCTCTCTAGTTGTTGGTAGAATGGTTCAGTTGCCTGATAAAAGCTGGGAAGATACTGTCTCTGAATCTGGAGGTGTGCGTTTTCACACTTCTGTACCTTCTGGACTCGGCTTGTACTCGCTCGAATTTAGAAGATTGAGGGGGGATCTTATAGAAACGTACAAAATTCTTAAGGGGTTGGACAGGCTAGATGCAGGAAGATTGTTCCCGATGTTGGGGAAGTCCAGGACAAGGGGTCACAGTTTAAGGATAAGGGGGACGTCTTTTAGGACCGAGATGAGAAAAAAAAATCTTCCAGAGAGTGGTGAATCTGTGGAATTTTCTGCCACAGAAGGTAGTTGAGGCCAGTTCATTGGCTATATTTAAGAGGGAGTTAGATGTGGCCATTGCGGCTAAAGGGATCAGGGGGTATGGAGAGAAGGCAGGTACAGGATACTGAGTTGGATGATCAGCCATGATCATATTGAATGGCGGTGCAGGCTCGAAGGGCCGAATGGCCTACTCCTGCACCTATTGTCTATGTTTAGCCCGATGGAAGAGGGGAGAAGAGGGAGTGGCCGGGGTGCGACTGGTCCTTGATGATGCTGCCGGCCTTGCCGAGGCAGCGTGAGGTGTAGATGGAGTCAATGGGAGGGAGACAAAAACGCTGGAGAATCTCAGCGGGTGAGGCAGCGTCTATGGAGCGAAGGAAATAGGCGACGTTTCGGGCCGAAAATTGACGGGAGGTTGGTTTGCGTGACGATCGGGGCTGCGTCCACAATTCGCTGCAATTCTCGGACGGAGCTGCTCCCAGACCTCGAGCTGACACATCTTTCTGCGGGGAGGTGGACGTCCGAAGGAGGGTCTCGACCCGAAACGTCGCCTATCTCCTTCGCTCCTTAGATGCTGCTGCACCCGCTGAGTTTCTCCAGCTTTTTGTGTAACCGCCTTTCTGCGGGTTTGTTGGCTTTTGCAAAATGATCAACTGTCCCTAGTGTGTGTGTGTGCGGGGGATCGCTGGTCGGCGCGGACCCGGTGGGCCGAAGGGCCTGTTTTTTTTTTCCTTCCCCGCCGTATGTCAAAACTGAGCTAAGCTGAACTAAACTCACAGACGGCAATTCTAGCTCTCACTGCGGAGATAGTAACTGGACCCCGGCGATAAGGAGCTGCAGGTAGAAACTTGTTCCCGAGCGTGTCGGTAGAGATTTGTGGAGCTGGGAGAGAGGGATGGGTCAGGGATCAGTGAGCAGGATACGGCAATTGCTCCTGAGAGGGGGACTTGTGAAGATCGCCTCTGGTGCGGACACCTCATTAACCCGGGCCTAGCGATAAGGAGGCCCCCGCCCCCCGCCCGAGTGGGGCCTGAACTCTTTTAAGTAGCACCTGGGAACTGGAGCCAGACAGTCTGGAGTTGATCAGTGGCAGATTCCCGCCTCCTCCCGCCTCCCGTCCTCCCGACCTTTCCCCCTCGCCGATGATCGGTGACGGTTTTGCCGAGGGGAACATAGAGCGTCGCAGCTCGCCATGTTTAGGGTCAAAGAGTCATCGAGCGATGCAACGTGGAAACAGGCCCTTCCGCCCAACTCATTTGAGAATTAAGGGACAGAAGTTTAGGGGTAACATGAGGGGGAACTTCTTTACTCAGAGAGTGGTGGCTGCGTGGAATGAGCTTCCAGTGGAAATGGTGGAGGCAGGATCGATTTTAACATTTAAAAGTAAAGTGGATAGGTATATGGACGGGGAGGGGATGGAGGGGTGTGGTCTGAGTGCAGGTAGATGGGACAACGAGAGTTGTTTTTTAAATGTGCTATAGAAATAAAAGTGACTTGACTTGACTTGACATTTCAA
This sequence comes from Raja brachyura, assembly GCA_963514005.1. The sequence continues at coordinate 4,621,469 of OY740787.1, read as the reverse complement.
CGAGGCCATCCTTCTAAACTCCAGCAAGTGCAAGCCCAGTGCTGTCAAAGGCACATCATAGTTTAACCTTCTCATTCCTGGGATCATTCTTGTAGATCTCCTCTCTCCAGGGCCAGCATGTCCATCCTTAGCTGGCCTTTATAAATCAGAGCATTGAATATAGGAGTAGGGAAGTAATGTTAAAATTGTACAAGGCATTGGTGAGACCAATTCTGTAGTATGGTGTACAATTTTGGTCGCCTAATTATAGGAAGGATGTCAACAAAATAGAGAGAGTACAGAGGAGATTTACTAGAATGTTGCCTGGGTTCCAGCAACTAAGTTACAGAGAAAGGTTGAACAAGTTAGGTCTTTATTCTTTGGACCGCAGAAGGTTAAGGGGGGACTTGATTGAGGTCGTTAAAATGATGGAAGGGATAGACAGAGTTGACGTGGATAAGCTTTTCCCATTGAGGGTAGGGAAGATTCAAACAAGAGGGCATGACATGGGAATTAAGGGACAGATGTTTAGGGGTAACATGAGGGGGAACTTCTTTACTCAGAGAGTGGTGGCTGTGTGGAATGATCTTCCAGCAGAAGTGGTGGAGGCAGGATCGATTTTAACATTTAAAAGTAAAGTGGATAGGTATATGGACGGGAAGGGAATGGAGGGGTATGGCCTGAGTGCAGGTAGATGGGACTGGGGGAAAATAAATGGTCGGCACGGACTGGAAGGGCCTGTTTCCGTGCTGTAATTGTTATATGGTTACATGGTTACCCACACTAACCAACATGTCCCATCCACAGTTAGGCGGAAAATGCTGGAGTAACTCAGCGGGACAGGCAACATCTCTGGAGAGAAGGAATGGGCGACGTTTCGTGTCGAGACCCTTCTTCAGACTGATGTCAAGGGGAGGGGGTGGGACAAAAGCTAAAAATGTCCTTTATCGAGGTATGTCCTCCTCGCTCCGACGAGGGTTCAGTCAAAGGCATGTTCCATCCACACTCGTCCCGTCCACCCACATGGCCCACATCCCTCTAAACCTGTCCTAAACCTGTCCTATAGACGTTGCGATAGTCCCTGCCTCAACTGCCCCCTCTGGCAGCTCGTTCCATACACACACACACACACACACCACCCCTTGTGTGAAACATTTACCCCTCAGGTCCCTATCATATCTTTCACCCCTCCGCCTTAAACCGATGTCCTCTGGTCCTCGAGTCCCCTTCTTGGTTCATCTATCAAACTTTGCTAGGATGGTGAAAGGCCTGGATAGAGTGGATGGGGAGAGGATCTTCAGAGGGATAGCCTGTGTCAGACCTCTCTGTCCGAGACCTCCTCCGTTGCCAGAGTGAGGCTAAATGCAAATTGGAGGACCAGCATCTCATATTTCGCTTGGCCAGCTTCCACCCCATTGGTATGACTCTTGATTTCTCTCACTTCAGGTAGCCCCGGCATTCCCTCTCTCTCTATCCCTCCCTCACCCAAGCCTCACTAGCTTCTCATTTTCACCCGACAAACAGCCTACAATGGCCTGTTTCCTTTATCATCGATACTTTTTTGCGTATCTTTCATTCATTGTTCTTTATCTCTCCACATCACCGTCTATATCTCTCGTTTCCCTGATCCCTGACCAGTCTGAAGAAGGGTCTCGACCCGAAACGTCGCCCATTCCTTCTCTCCAGAGACGCTGCCTGAGTTACCCTTGGTTCTTGGTAACTTGGTCCTCCACAATATTCCAACTGGAATTTAAACTGGAGGTGGTGAAGGGAGGGGTTTAGCCAGAGAGGGTTGGTTATTGGGAAGAACGTGCCACTTTAAATTCAGTTGCATCTGGCTGGGCAACCGTGGCTTGGTGGAGATTATTCCGTGCTTTAACAGTGCGTGGAAAGAACGAATTGCTGTACACATCTGTCTTTGAGGCTGGGACCACAAATTGGATCGAATGCCCTCGTCTGCTCCTAATTGGTTTGGGGTTGGTGTAGGTCTTGTGATCGATGTCTAGCTGACCATTTAACATTTTGTAAAAACAGGTCAAACGGTGAGCTTCACGTCTGTCTTGGAGGGGGTTCCACCCCAGAGAACTGCTATGGAAGCAGTTAGACAACAGGCGCAGGAGTAGGCCATTCGGCCCTTCGAGCCAGCACCGCCATTCAATGTGACCATGGCTGATCATTCTCAATCAGTAACCCCGTTCCTGCCTTCTCCCCATATCCCCTGGCTCCGGTGGAGGCCGGATCTCTGTATACTTTCAAGAGAGAGCTAGATAGAACTCTTAAAGATAGCGGAGGCAGGGGATATGGGGACGGGGTACTGATTGGGGATGATCAGCCATGATCACATTGAATGGCGGTGCTGGCTCCCAAGGGCCGAATGGCCTACTCCTGCACCTACTGTCTATTGTCAGCCACGGTTTTCAACATGTTGAAAATTTTCAGAAACCTGCTGCAACTATGACGGGTGCCGGCAGTCACCGAAAAAGTGGCGTAAGTGGGACAGGCCCTCGTTGTCTAGTTTGGAGAGACGGCAATGTACAAATCTCCTTCTGAGCCTTCACAAAAGTCTTGGGAAAACTTTGCATTGGATCCAGCTAAAGGCGAACATCGAGCCATTGAGCCACACAGCATGGAAACAGGCCCTTCGGCCCAACTTGCCCACACCGGCTGACATGCCCCGTCTACACCAGTCCCACCTGGCCTGCCGGCATATCCCTGCAAACCTATCGTGGCCTCTGCACCTACCCATTTTCTGGAGTAACTCAGCGGGACAGGCAGCATCTCAGGAGAGAGGGAATGGGCGACGTTTCGGGTCGAGACCCTTGTTCAGATAAAGGTTCCCTTTATCCATTTTGTACGGTTGGGATAGTCCCAGCCTCAACTACCACCTCCGGCAGCTCGTTCCATTCACCCACCACCCTTTGTGTGAAAAAGATGCCCCTCAGGATCCTCATGAAACCGTTTCCCCCTCACTTTAAACCAGTGTCCTCTGTGTCCACAGGCCCGGTGGACGGTAACACCGGGGTCCCTGGTGGGAGACCGCTTTTCGGAGCCCCCGCAATGGCAACTTCTCCCGCCCGCGATGCGGGGTTGAAAACGACCCAGAGCGGGGCCTTACATCGCCCGGCGCGGCTTTAATGGCCGCGGGACTTGCTAGCGCCCGCCAGGGGCTCCAACATCAAGACCCGGAGCGTGGCCTTGCATCGCCCAGCGCGGCCTGAATGGCCACGGGACTTATTTACCATCGCCCGCCGGGGGCTTTGACACTGACATCGGGAGGAGAATGGGGAGTGCAGGAGGGAGATAAGACTTTGCCTTCCATCACAGTGAGGAGGAGATTTACTGTGTTAAAGAAGGAACTGCAGATGCTGGAGAATGGAGGGTTACACAAAAAGCTGGAGAAACTCAGCGGGTGCAGCAGCATCTAAGGAGCGAAGGAGATAGGCGACGTTTCGGGTCGAGACCCTTCTTCAGACTGGTCAGGTGCTGGCTCAGCACTTCAACTCCCCCTCCCATTCCGTATCCGACCTCTCCATCCTGGGCCTCCTCCACGGCCAGAGTGAGCAACACCGCAAGTTGGAGGAACAGCACCTCATATTCCGCTTGGGGAGTCTGCATCCTCTGGGCTTAAACATTGAATTTTCTCAATTCTGTTAACCCTGGCTGCCTCCTCCCCTTCCCACCTCTCCCTCAGCCCTCGGGCCCTGGCATTCCCTCTCTCTCTATCTCTCCCCCACCCAAGTCTCATTTTCACACTACAAACAGCTTACAATGGCCTGTGTCCTTTATCATCGATACTTTTTTGCATATCTTTCATTCGTTGTTCTTTATCTCTCCACATCACCGTCTATATCTCCCGTTTCCCTGATCCCTGACCAGTCTGAAGAAGGGTCTCGACCCGAAACGTCGCCCATCTCCTTCGCTCCTTAGATGCCGCTGCACCCGCTGAGTTTCTCCAGCTTTTTGTGTAACCCAGGAGATTCACTGTGACAGATGTTTGTGTAAATTGTGTGTGTGTCTTGGTTCTGTTCTTGTTTGTATGACTGCAGAAACCAAATCTCGTTTGAACCTCAATGAGGTTCAAATGACAACAAACGGTATTGTATTGAATTGTATTTCCAGCTTTGACGACGCCGTTTTTCCCCGCGTCAGGGGTAAGCAAAGCCGTGCACGATAAGCCTTTCTTTTAAAAGAGATGTTGTCACTTGCGGGTGGAGCACCAAGGCAAATTCCTTGTATGTGAATACTTGGCCAAATAAAACGAACGAACTTACTTACACAGACGTTTGCTCTGAAGGACGTACCTCGGGAGGAAAACCGTGCGGAGAACTTGCGCAATAAAGGAGGAGACGATAAACACGCACTCTCCCCGCACCATGTCCGTACATGTTGGAGGCAGCGGAGACAGACACAGAACGCTGGAGTAACTCAGCGGGACAGGCAGCTTCTCCGGAGAGAAGGGGTGGCATGGTCGACCTTCTCATTCGGGCCGACACCCATTCTTCAGGGGAGGGGAGGGGGAGAGATACAGAGATAGGGAAGTGCAAGGTGTGAGAGAACGAGGCAACAAAGGGGATGGGGATCGGGGGAAATGTGGAATAGATGGGAGAAAGCAAGCAGAGAAACATGGAAACATAGACAATAGGTGCGGGAGGAGGCCATTCGGCCCTTCGATTCACCACTCTCTGGGTGAAAAATGATTTTCTCATCTCGGTCCTGAAAGACTTCCCCCTCGTCCTTAAGGTCCACGGACTTTCAATGGTCACATTACGTCGGGCCCCCAGCTGTGATACGATAGCCCCATCATTTGTATACAATACGCTCCGCCCACCGCGGCGACCGTCATTCACGGACGGCCTCCAGCGTTCCCGTGGATACGGCGCGCCTGTTCCCCGCTGCCCAGGCCCGGAAGAGGGGCGGTGGTGGGGGGGGGGGGCCCCGACTCTGGTGTGGCCATCGGGACCTGCGGGGGGGCCATCTAGACCGACCGGGAGATTCCACCCCCCCCCCCCCCCCCGATCGACCCTCCCCACTCCCTGCCTTGTGCCCAAATACCAACATGGTGGGGACGGAAATGCACCCAGGGCTTGAGGAGCAGCCCCTTCAGATACTTGTACAGGGGGCTGCAGCCTCTCACACGCTCCCTATACACGTGGGACACGGTCTCTTACTCCGCTCGAGAGGATTCACAGAGTGGAACGATCGGATTTCCAACTATCTTAACGCGAGATAAAAAACTATCGAACCTCTCTCTCTCTCTCTCTCTCTCTCTCTCTCTCTCTCCTTCCCTCCCTCTCTCTCTCTCTCTCTCTCTCCTTCCCTCCATCTCCCTCTCTCCCTCTCTCTCTCTCTCTCTCTCTCTCTCTCTCTCTCTTCCCTCTATCTCCCTCTCTCTCTCTTTCTCCCTCTCTCCTTCCCTCCCTCCCTCTCCTCTCTCTCTCTCTCTCCCCCTCCCTCCCTCTCCCTCCTCCCTTTCCATTCCTTCCCTGTCTCCTCTCCCTTTCTCTCTCTCTCCCTCCCTCTCTCTCTCTCTCTCTCTCTCCTTCCCTCCTTCCCTCCCACTCCCTCTCCCTCTCTCTCTCTCTTCCCTCTATCTCCCTCCCTCTCTCTCTCTGTCCCCCTCTCCCCTCCCTCTCTCTCTCCCCTCTCCCCTCCTCTCTCTCTTCCTCTCTCTCTCTCTCCCTCTCTCTCTCTCCCTCTCCTCTATCTCTCTCTCTCTCTCCTGTCTCTCTCTCTCTCCCTCTCTCTCCCTCCCTCTCTCCCCCTGTTATCAGAGTTTTGTGTATAAATATATGAACACATTATATTTAAAACAAGTCCTCAAACCCCTCCCTCCCTCTCCCTCCTCCCTTTCCATTCCTTCCCTCTCTCCTCTCCCTTTCTCTCTCTCTCTTTCTCTCTCTCCCTCTCCCCCCTCTCTCTCTCCCTCTCCCCCCCTCTCTCTCCCCCTCTCTCTCACTCCCTCTCCCCCCCTCTCTCCCACCCTCCCTCCCTTCCTCTCCCCCCCCTGTCATCAGAGTTGTGTGTATAAATATATGAAGACCTTACATTTAAAACAAGTCCTCTTCTGGCCCTTGCCTGCAAGTGTTTAACAGGTTGAGACAGAGACTGGGAGCAAAAATGTGTTTGGAATTTGTGTCCTTAAGGAGGTGAACTCATCGTAGTTTAGTTTTAAAACAACCTCCCACTCCTAGTACTCTACCTGTCCATGCCACCGCAGCATGCTGGCTTCATGGATTAAAAAAAAAAGACTGCATTCTTACGTGTCAGTCCAGGCACATTAACCCCTTCCCTGCCATACATTTAGGACAGGTGGGCTGGATTATAACAGCAGTTCCCTGCTTCCACCGATGTGCGGGTCGGAACTGCAGGTGCTGGTTTGAACCGAAGACGGACACAGAAAGCTGGAGTAACTCAGCGGGACGGGCAGCGTCTCTGGAGAGAGGGAAGGGGCGACGTTTCGGGTGGGACAGGGGGAAGCCACAGAATTTAATCTTGGTGAAAGTAGGCATGCAGGTGCAGCGGGCTGTGAAGGAAGCGAATGGTATGTTGGCATTCATAGCAAAAGGATTTGAGTACAAGAGCAGGGAGGTTCTGCTGCAGTTGTACAGGGTCTTGGTGAGGCCACACCCGCAGTATTGCGTACAGTTTTGGTCTCCTAATCTGAGGAAAGACGTTCTTGCCATAGAGGGAGTACAGAGAAGGTTCCTGGGAAGGCAGGACTTCCATATGAAGAAAGACTGGATAGACCCGGCTTGTACTCACTAGAATTTAGAAGATTGAGGGGGGATCTTATAGAAACTTACAAAATTCTTAAGGGGTTGGACAGGCTAGATGCAGGAAGATTGTTCCCGATGTTGGGGGAGTCCAGAACAAGAGGTCGCAGTTTAAGGATAAGGGGGAAGTATTTTAGGACCGAGATGAGAAAAACATTTTTCACACAGAGAGTGGTGGGTCTCTGGAACTCTCTGCCACAGAAGGAAGTTGAGGCCAGTTCATTGGCTATATTTAAGAGGGCGTTAGATGTGGCCCTTGTGGCTAAAGGGATCAGGGGGTATGGAGAGAAGGCAGGTACGGGATACTGAGTTGGATGATCAGCCATGATCATATTGAATGGCGGTGCAGGCTCGAAGGGCCGAATGGCCTACTCCTGCACCTATTGGCACAACGTCGCCTATCCCCTTCGCTCCTTAGATGCTGCTGCACCCGCTGAGTTTCTCCAGCTTTTTGTGTAACCCTCCTGCACCTATTGTCTATGTTTCTATGTTTCTGATACACTGCAAAGTAAGCTCATTAGACAATAGACAGTAGGTGCAGGAGTAGGCCATTCGGCCCTTCGAGCCAGCACCGCCATTCAATGTGATCACGGCTGATCATCCCCAATCAGTACCCCGTTCCTGCCTTCTCCCCATATCCCCTGACTCCGCTATTTTTAAGAGCCCTATCTAGCTCTCTCTTGAAAGCTCCTTGATAAGAAGGGGAAATAAAAAGAGGGGGCGTCTTGGAGACGTTAGGTGAGGGGCTTGCGTCTGCTGAGGTGGCCTCCACTCGACAGTGCGGTATTTGGCTGGTGGGTCGATGGAAGGGTCGCAATTGCCCACAGCTCGCTCAGGCCAAGTTCAGAACTGGCTTCTCCTCGCCATCGTCAGAGAGCCATACGGAACGGAGAGGATGTTTCCACTAGTGGGAGAGGCTAGGACTAGAGGTCGCAGCCTCAGAATTAAAGGACGTTCTTTTTGGAAGGAGATGAGGAGGAATTTCTTTCGTCAGAGGGTGGCGAATCTGTGGAATTCTTTGCCACAGAAGGCTGTGGAGGCCACAAGTCAGTGGATTTTTTTTAAGGCTGAGATAGATAGATTCTTGATCTGTACGGGCAGGAGAAGGCAGGAGAATGGGGTTCGGAGGGAGAGATAGATCGGCAGAGTAGATTTGATGGCGGAGTAGACTTGATGGGCCGAATGGCTTAATTCTGCTCCTATCACTTATGACCTTATGACATTACGAAACAGGACCTTCAGCCCAACTTGCCCACACTGGCCGACGTGCCCCATCTACACAAGTCCCACCTGGCAGCGTTTTGCCCCAAATCCCTCTAAACCTGCTTTAGTTTTGTTTTTTAGCCCAGAGGCACAGCGGGGAAACAGGCCCTTCGGCCCACCGAGCCCGCGGCAACCAGCGATCCCCGCACACTAACACTATTTCACACACTCTAAAGCATTTGCCTTTACAACAAAGCAATTAACCTACAAACCTGAACGTCATTGGAGTGTGGGAGGAAACCAGAGATCCCGGAGAAAACCCACGCAGTTCACGGGGAGAACGTGCAAACTCCGTACAGACAGCACCCGTAGTCAGGATCGAACCCAGGTCTAAGGCAGCATCTCTACTGTGCAACAAGGCCGCCAAAATGCCTAATCTTGCCCACACCGGCCAACAAGTCCCATCTACACCAGTCCCACCTGCCCGCGTTTGGCCCATATCCCTCTTAGTTGTATAGGGCTCTGGTGAGACCACATCTGGAGTATTGCCAACAGTTTTGGTCTCCTAATTTGAGGAAGACATCCTTGTGATTGAGGCAGTGCAGCATAGGTTCACCAGATTGATCCCTGGGATGGCGGGACTGTCATATGAGGAATGATTGAAAAGACTAGGCTTGTATTCACTGGAGTTTAGAAGGATGATGGGGGGATCTTATAGAAACATATAAAATTATAAAAGGACTGGATAGGCTAGATGCAGGAGAAATGTTCCCAATGTTGGGCGAGTCCAGAACCAGGGGCCATAGTCTTAGAATAAAGGAGAGGCCATTTAAGACTGAGGTGAGAAAAAACGTTATCACCCAGAGAGTTGTGAATTTGTGGAATTCCCTGCCACAGAGGGCAGTGGAGGCCAAGTCACTGGATGGATTTAAGAGAGAGTTAGATAGAGCTCTAGGGGCTAGTGGAGTCAAGGGATATGGGGAGAAGGCAGGCACGGGTTATTGATAGGGGACGATCAGCCATGATCACAATGAATGGCAGTGCTGGCTCGAAGGGCCGAATGGCCTCCTCCTGCACCTATTTTCTATTTGTCTACGTTTGACCCCTCGTCCTCCTGCGCTCCAGGGAATAGCGTCCCAGCCTGTCCGTTCCACGTTCTACGTCCCCATACGTTGCTTTACTGAGCGTTAATGCCATTCCGTGCGGGACGCCACACACACACACACACACACACACACACACACACACACACACACACACACACACACACACACACACACACACACACACACACACACACACACACACACACACACACACACACACACACACACACACACACACACACACACACACACACACACACACACACACACACGGATCCAAGGATCCAGTTTCCTTAATGCAGGGTTAAGCCTCTGGAGAACACAGTTAGAGAAACAAAATCCTTGTTGGTGGCTTCAGAGTTCTTGTGTATTTACGTGCCTAGTTCCAAACCCACGTGGGCAAGATCCAGAAAGCATTCATCAACACCTCCATATTAATAGACAATGGACAATAGGTGCAGGAGTAGGCCATTCGGCCCTTCGAGCCAGCACCGCCATTCAATGTGATCACGGCTGATCATCCCCAATCAGTACCCCGTTCCTGCCTTCTCCCCGTATCCCCTGACTCCGCTATCTTTAAGAGCCCTATCTAGCTCTCTCCTGAAAGCATCCAGAGAACCGGCCTCCACCGCCCTCTGAGGCAGAGAATTCCACAGACTCACCACTCACTGTGAGAAAAAGTGTTTCCTCGTCTCTGTTCCAAATGGCCTACTCCTTATTCTTAAACTGTGGCCCCTGGTTCTGGACTCCTCCAACATCGGGAACATGTTTCCTGCCTCAAGCGTGTCCAAACCCTTAACAATCTTATATGTTTCAATGAGATCCCCCTCTCATCCGTCTAAACTCCAGAGTGCACAAGCCCAGCCGCTCCATTCTCTCAGCATGTGACAGTCCCGCCATCCCGGGAATTAACCTGGTAAACCTACGCTGCGCTCCCTCACGAGGATGTTGCCAGGACACGAGATGCCTGAGCAACTCTGCTCTCCTGCTCTCTTAGCTTTGCCCAACCTCTCCCTATAGCTCAGGCCCTCAAGTCCTGGAGAACGTGGATAGGTGACTTTTCACAGAGTGCTGGAGTAACTCAGCGGGTCAGGCAGCATCTGTGGAGAACATGGGTAGCTGACGTTTCACAGAGTGCTGGAGTAACTCAGCGGGTCAGGCAGCATCTGTGGAGAACATGGATAGGTGACGTTTCACAGAGTGCTGGAGTAACTCAGCGGGTCAGGCAGCATCTGTGGAGAACATGGATAGGTGACGTTTCACAGAGTGCTGGAGTAACTCAGCGGGTCAGGCAGCATCTGTGAAGAACATGGATAGGTGACGTTTCACAGAATGCTGGAGTAACTCAGCGGGTCAGGCAGCATCTGTGGAGAACATGGATAGGTGACGTCTGTGCGAAACGGTGGCAGCTAGCAACCCGGGTTCGATCCCGACTGCGGCCGCTGTCTGTGCGGAGTTTGCGCGCTCTCCCCGTGACTGCGTGGGTTTTCTCCGAGATCTTCGGTTACCTCCCACACTCCAAAGACGTGCAGGTGTGCAGGTTAATTGTGGGTGTAGATCGTCCCTAGTGTGTGTAGGATGGTTCTGGTGTGCGGGGATCGCTGGTCGGCGCGGACCCGGTGGGCCGAGGGGCCTGTTTCCGCGCAGTGTCCCTAAACTAAATCCTCTCTGCACCCTTTCCAGCTCGGCAAAACCTCTCCAATGACACGGTGCCCAAAACTGCACACAACACTCTAAATGCGGTCTCACCAACGTCTTGCACAACTGCAACGTGACCTATACTCCATACACTCAATGATGAAGGCCAATGTGATGAAAGACCCCTTGACCGCCTGATCTACCTGTGATGCCATTTTCAAGGAACTATATGCCGATATTTAATAAGCACTAAAAAGTTGACAAGCTGGGAACATCAAGGGGTGCAGACAGAATAGAAATGTCAATAGTCGAGTTCAGTTTAGTTTATTGTCAGGTGTACCGAGGTACAGTGAAAAGCTTCTGTTGCGTGCTAACCAGTCAGCGGAAAGACAACACATGATTACAATCGAGCCGTTTACAGTGTATAGACACATGATGAGGGAAATAACGTTTAGTGCAAGGTGATGCCAGCAAAGTCCTTGCTCCAAATGCCAGCTGATCTACATCGGTGAGACCAAGCGGAGGCTGGGCGATCGTTTCGCCGAACACCTCCGCTCGGTCCGCAATAGCCAACCCGACCTCCCGGTGGCTCAGCACTTCAACTCCCCCTCCCATTCCGTATCCGACCTCTCGGTCCTGGGCCTCCTCCACGGCCAGAGTGAGCAACACCGCAAGTTGGAGGAACAGCACCTCATATTCCGCTTGGGGAGTCTGCATCCTCTGGGCTTAAACATTGAATTTTTCTCAATTCGGTTAACCCTTGCTGCCTCCTCCCCTTCCCACCTCTCCCTCAGCCCTCGGGCCCCGGCATTCCCTCTCTCTCTCTATCTCTCCCCCACCCAAGTCGCACTAGCTTCTCATTTTTACACTACAGACAGCTTACAGAGTCTGAAGAAGGGTCTCTACCCGAAACGTCGCCTATCTCCTTCGCTCCTTAGATGCTGCTGCACCCGCTGAGTTTCTCCAGCCTTTTGTGCACCCCCAAAGTCCGATCAAGGATAGCCCGAGGGTCACCAATGAGGCAGACAGTAGTTCGGGATCGCTCTCTGGTTGTGGTAGGATGGGTCAGTTGCCTGATAACAGCCGGGAAGAAACTGTCCCCGAATCTGGAGGTGTGTGTGCGTTTGTTTTCACACTTCTGTACCTCTTGCCCGATGGGAGAGGGGAGAAGAGGGAGTGGCCGGGGGTGAGACTGGTCCTTGATGATGCTGCCGGCCTTGCCGAGGCAGCGTGAGGTGTAGATGGAGTCAATGGAAGGCAGGTTGGGTTTGTGCGATGGTCTGGGCTGCGTCCACAAACGAGGGAATCTAATGCAAGGGCGATCTACTGATCGAGCATCCACATGTTGCTGCTCGACAAGGTTATCCGGATTAAAAGTTCACCCGCAGATAAAGTGTGGCCAAGCATATTAATTACTTCATAGATCTGTCAGTCCTTAATGTGTTAAAGTAGTCGTGAAGGAAAGGATTGCAAATTGCTATGAAGACAGTGAATGTCTCAGCTTAATCTCTCCGTGAACAGGTCTGGGCCAGTCGGATAATCAAATTGCCTTCCCCCCAGAGTTGCGATGTGCGGTTTGGTTTGGTTCTGCCAGGAACCACAGATTCAGTTTAGTTTAGGGTAGTTCCTGATCCTGACTACGGGTTGCTGTCTGTACGGAGTTTGTACGTTCTCCCCGTGGCCTGCGTGGGTTTTCACCGGGTGCTCCGGTTTCCTCCCACCCACCAAAGACGTGCAGGTTTGCTGGTTAGTTGGCTTGGTGAAATTGCACATTGTCCCTAGCGGGTGTGGGATGGCGTTAATGCGTGGGGATCGCTGGCCGGCGCGGACACGGAGGGCCGAAGGGATTGTTTCTGTGCCGTGTCTTTGAATCACTTCCCTCTGGAAGGCGACTCCGGACTGTCAAAGCTGCCGCAGCCGCCAGACACAAAAACAGTTGTTATCCACGAGGGGTTACACAAACAGCTGGAGAAACTCAGCGGGTGCAGCAGCATCTAAGGAGCGAAGGAGATGGGCGACGTTTCGGGCCGAGACCCTTCTTCACCCACGAGTAGTTGCTCTACTCAACAGCCAAAAATCTGTAGCCTCCCTTTGATCTGGTATTTTGTTGGTTCACATGCTTGATCAATGGTGTTTTATCATTAATGTTTTATTATTATTAATGTTTAGTGTTTTCTGAGTCATTCGTAACTATCACTGTGTGTCATGTTGTTACTTGTGGGCGGAGCACCAAGGCAAATTCCTTGTATGTGAATACTTGGTCAATAAACCTACTTACTTTTTTTGATTACTTTATTTTATTAGAAGTAATCTATTTACAATAATGTAAACAGCTTTACAAACCTCAGCTTAATTACATATTATTTTTTAAATAACCCATTGACAGTTATCATCTTCTATTTTTTTTTGGAAATAAAGAAAAGAATAGAATAGATTTAAATCAATAAGAAAGTGATTAAATAATAATTTGATTATATAGAAAAGAAGAAGAAAATAGAGCAAGGAAAAAAGATTATAGATTAACAAAAAGTGAAAAAATATGATATATATATATATATATATCAATGAAAATCAACAAAATATATTGTATCTAAAACTATTACAAATAATAATATCAATGAAGACATGCCTATTAATCCTAGTATAAGAATCAATTATCCTCATCAAATCCCGCTGGGTACCCGTCAGGCTGTGACGTCAAGAACAGCTACTTCTCTAAATACTGTATATATGGAGACCATATTTGTTCGAAGGTATTATATTTGTCCAATAGGACAAATCTGATTCTTTCTAATTGTAACGTCTCCAACATCTCTGCTGCCCACATTTTAATTGTGGGGGATAATGTTCCCTTCCAAAATTTCGAAATGATTTTTTTCCCTATTATCAAACAGTAATCAAAGAAATTTCTTTGATTTCCTGTAAGTACCGAATTTGAATCCAAAATCCCAAGTATTATTAACTTTGGGTCTGGATCCAATCTAATTTTAGAACCTCAGAAATAACCTTAAAAATTTCTGTCCAGTAGTAACTCAGTTTGGGACATGTAGCAAAACTGTGTGTTAAATTTGCTTCTAAGTTCTTACATTTATCACAAATTGAAGAGAGATTGTGAAAGATACTATTTAATTTAGTTTTTGAATAGTGTAATCTATATAATACTTTGAATTGTATCAATGTATGTCTGGCATTTAACCAACACCGATGTATTTGCTGTAAACTTTCTTCCCAGTTTTCTTTTGTTATGGATAAACCAATTTCCTTTTCCCATGCTTGCCGATATGTTTCCGTTGTTGGATTCTCCTTATCCAAGATTATGTTATATATATGGGCTATTAATTTTTCTGTATTTGGGTGTAAATTAAACAAATCATCTAATAATCCTGGTACTTTATTTTTATAATCTAGTGTGTTTGATTTTATATAATCTCTAATTTGTAAGTACCTAAACAAGTGTTGCGGAGACAATCCATAGATATCTTGTAACTCTTGGAATAAAAGAATTTTTCCTTTTCTATAAAGGTGCTCTATCCTTTTAATTCCTAAATCATCCCAATGTCTAAACCCTCCATCCAATATAGAGGGCTTAAATAATGGGTTATTCATTATTGGTAGTCTGAGTGAGAGATTATCTAGCTGTAAAGTCTTAACTATTTGTTTCCAAATACGTCTATTATTATAAATTATAGGGAATAAACTTACTTACTTACTTAAATTAGTTTAGTTTAGTTTAGAGATGCAGTGCGGACGACGGCAGCCAAGATGGCGCCCAGCCCGGGCGACCGTTTGCGTACAGGCCACACGGCGGCACGGTGGCGCAGCGGTAGAGTTGCGGCCTCACAGCACTCACGCCCGTACAACACTCTGTACGGAGTTTGTACGCTCTCCCCGTGACCTGCGTGTGTTTTCTCCGACACATAGAAACATAGGCAATAGGTAGAGGAGTAGGCCGTTCGACCCTTCGAGCCTGCACCGCCATTCAATATGATCATGGCTGATCATCCAACTCAGTATCCCGTACCTGCCTTCTCTCCATACCCTCTGATCCCCTTAGCCACAAGGGCCACATCTAACTCCCTCTTAAATATAGCCAATGAACTGGCCTCAACTACCTTCTGTGGCAGAGAATTCCACAGACTCACCACTCTCTGTGTGAAAAATGATTTTCTCATCTCGGTCCTAAAAGACTTCCCCCTTATCCTTAAACTGTGACCCCTTGTCCTGGAACATCGGGAACAATCTTCCTGCATCTAGCCTGTCCAACCCCTTAAGAATTGTGGAAATCTCTATAAGATCCCCCCTCAATCTTCTAAATTCCAGCGAGTACAAGCCGAGTCTCTCCAGTCTTTCTTCATATGGAAGTCCCGCCATCCCAGGAATCAGTCTGGTGAACCTTCTCTGTACTCCCTCTATGGCAAGAATGTCTTTCCTCAGATTAGGAGAACTCCGGTTTCCTCCCACTCTCCAAAGGCGTGCCAGTTTGTGAGGTTAATTGGCTTGGTATTAATGTGAATATTTTCCCTAGTGTAGGATAGTGTTAGTGTGCGGGGATCGCTGGTCGGCGTGGACCCGATGGGCCGAAAGGCCTGTTTCCGTGCTGTATCTCCAAACTAAACTAAATCTTAATCTTAAATCTCTACGCGTACAGCAACATTTCCTACTTTATCTATTATCTTCTTAAACTCCTCTCTTTGATCGGACGTTGCTGGCTTCACCTTGCACTAAACGTTATTCCCTTATCATGTGTCTGTACACTGTAAATGGCTCGATTGTAATCATGTACTGTCTTTCCGCTGGCTGGTTAGCACGCAACTAAAGCTTTTCACTGTACCTCGGTCCACGTGACAATAGACTAAACTGAACTGATAAGCTGACGAGCTGAAACAGACCCTTCGGCCCTGCGATTCCTCGCCAACCAGCGATCCCCGCACACGCTCACTATCCCACTCACGAGCGACAATTTCCAATTTGACTGAAGCCAATCAACCTACAACCCTTAACGTCTTTCCGGAGTGTGGGAGGAAACCGGAGCACCCGGAAAAAACCCACGCGGGTCACGGGGAGATCGTACAGACCGCGCCCGTAGTCAGAATCGTGGCTTGGTTCGGCAACTTGAGCGCCCTGGAGCGGAAAAGACTACAAAAAGTAGTAAACACTGCCCAGTCAATCATCGGCTCTGACCTTCCTTCCATCGAGGGGATCTATCGCAGTCGCTGCCTCAAAAAGGCTGGCAGCATCATCAAGGACCCACACCATCCTGGCCACACACTCATCTCCCTGCTACCTTCAGGTAGAAGGTACAGGAGCCTGAAGACTGCAACAACCAGGTTCAGGAATAGCTACTTCCCCACAGCCATCAGGCTATTAAACTTGGCTCGGACAAAATTCTGAACATTAATAGCCCTTTATCTATTATTTGCACTTTATCAGTTTATTTATTCATGTGTGTATATATTTATATAATGGTATATGTATCGGATAACCTTGGAGCGCAGAAGGTTAAGGGGTGACTTGATTGAGGTCTTTAAAATGATGAAAGGGATAGACAGAGTTGATGTGGATAAGCTTTTCCCATTGAGGGGAGGGAAGATTCAAACAAGAGGGCATGACATGAGAATGAAGGGACAGAAGTTTAGGGGTAACATGAGGGGGAACTTCTTTACTCAGAGAGTGGTGGCTGTGTGGAATGAGCTTCCAGCAGAAGTGGTGGAGGCAGGATCGATTTTAACATTTAAAAGTAAAGTGGATAGGTATATGGACGGGAAGGGAATGGAGGGGTATGGTCTGAGTGCAGGTAGATGGGACTAGGGGAAAATAAATGGACTGGAAGGGCCGAGAAGGCCTGTTTCCGTGCTGTAATTGTTATATGGTTGTTATATGGTTATATATGGACACACTGATCTGTTCTGTAGTCAATGCCTACTATGTTCTGTTAGAAACATAGAAACATAGAAATTAGGTGCAGGAGTAGGCCATTCGGCCCTTCGAGCCTGCACCGCCATTCAATATGATCATGGCTGATCATCCAACTCAGTATCCCGTACCTGCCTTCTCTCCATACCCTCTGATCCCCTTAGCCACAAGGGCCACATCTAACTCCCTCTTAAATATAGCCAATGAACTGGCCTCAACTACCCTCTGTGGCAGAGAGTTCCAGAGACCCACCATTCTCTGTGTGAAAAAAGTCCTTCTCATCTCGGTCCTAAAGGATTTCCCCCTTATCCTTAAGCTGTGACCCATTGTCCTGGACCTCCCCAACATCGGGAACAATCTTCCTGCATCTAGCCTGTCCAACCCCTTAAGAATCTTGTAAGTTTCTATAAGATCCCCTCTCAATCTCCTAAATTCTAGAGAGTATAAACCGAGTCTATGCAGTCTTTGTTCATAAGACAGTCCTGACATCCCAGGAATCAGTCTGGTGAACCTTCGCTGCACTCCCTCTATGGCAATAATGTCCTTCCTCAGATTTGGAGACCAGAACTGTACGCAATACTCCAGGTGTGGCCTCACCAAGACCCTATACAACTGAAGTAGAACCTCTCTGCTCCTATACTC
Organism: Raja brachyura; assembly: GCA_963514005.1. Next base: position 4,604,215 of record OY740787.1, on the reverse strand, counting down.
AAAATAGGACACAACATAGGACTCACAACACTGTTGCGCTGAAGCAAAGCAAGATTTTCATTGTCCTGTCAGGGACACACGACAATAAACTCTCTTGAATCTTGAGAATGAAACCCGGGCCTCTGCCGCCGTGAGCAGCAAGTCTACCGCTGTGCCACCGTGCTGCCCAGGTTCAGGGCCATAGAGGCCTAGAGTGTGGAGACAGGCCCTTCAGTGACCCGCTTCAGGAACTGGTGTCCAGTCCTCCCCAACTGTCCGTCGCAGTTACCTCCAACTCGTCACTTCCACCCCTGACCTTACCCCCATCCTCTCCCCAACTCTTACCAATCCAGTTGCCAACCCAGAGTCTGGGCCTTGTACATATTAGTAAAGTGGTGGAGAAGGCCTTCATCGTGTCGGGGCATTGAGAACAAGAGTCGAACTCCACTCACAAGTTCACAAGTTATAGGAGTGGAATTTCTTAAGGATAAGGGGGAAATCCTTTAGGATCGAGATGAGAAGGACTTTTTTCACACAGAGAGGTGGGTCTCTGGAACTCTCTACCACAGAGGGTAGTTGAGGCCAGTTCGTTGGCTATATTTAAGAGGGAGTTAGATGTGGCCCTTGTGGCTAAAGGGATCAGGGGGTATGGAGAGAAGGCAGGTACGGGATACTGAGTTGGATGATCAGCCATGATCACATTGAATGGCGGTGCAGGCTCAAAGGGCTGAATGGCCTACTCCTGCATCTATTTTCTATGTTTCTATGTTTGTAATTAGGCCGTTCGGCCCATCGAGTCTACTCCACCATTCAATCGTGGCTGATCTCTGCCTCCTAATCCCAT